>CM054061.1:41128360-41470860 GCA_028641055.1 Alopecurus myosuroides
CTGATGCTAAAGACAGTTCGGTTCAACATAATCTCAAGGACATAAAGCACGGGAAAGGTACTCATGACCATGCCAGCAACATTCATTCTAAGGACCAAATGAAAAGAGATCATCGATTGGAATGTTCCACAGAAGAAGAAACTGCAGCATCACCCAAGATTAGTGCAAACACTGAACAAGATAGAAGCTATACAGGAATTACAGATACTGTTTCAAGTAAAGGCCATAGCAAACAGTCGAAGCTTGAGATGGCTGCTCCGGAGGAAGAACTTGACATGCTTCTTAATTCACTTGATGGAACCCACCTTTCTAGCTCCAACATGGATGGGTCTTTTGGAAATAATTCATCTTCAAAACTTGGGAAGATCTACGGGTCGAATGAAAAAGTCACATCTAGCACCGCATCCAAATCGCTGGCACTTTCTCCTATTGACGATGATCTAGATGCCCTGCTTTCCTTGCCTGTCCAGAATGAAGGGTCCGCTGCATCAGGCTCAACTTCTCGACCAGCTCTTGACTCTGACAGCAGCATTGACTTCAGATATGCTAAGCAGATCGATGTAACATCTATTGACGGTTCAGTGGATGATCTGCTTGCGGACTCCTCGTTCTGCTTGAATGACCAGAAGCAAACTACGCCTGTACAGGGGCAACAGAACAGCTCAAGTGTCAATGCGCCTCCGCATCCTGGCTCCTCAAATGTATCAGATGATTTTGACTCATGGTTTGATTCACTGCAGAAGTAGAAGAAACGCTTTTGATGGTGCAAGAGGCGTCAGTTGGATTGAGGGGTCCTTTACTCGTACACAAAGGCCTAGTTCCTTTTGTTCACTTCATTCATGAATCTAAGTACTCCAGCAAACCTTTCAGAATGCTGTCTCTCTAAACTCCTGTGTGCCACTTAAGCATGGTGGTCCATGGAGATACTGAACTGGATATGACTACAGTCTAAAACCTCCTTTTGGGCGCTTCCCTCTGCCATTCTCGGCATGTTTCAGTTAGGCCCCTAGCTCGGCCTGTGTTATATTGCACTGTTGTCGTACTGACTAGCTAGGAGTCCAGAAGTCTTGGTTGCTGTGAAATGAAACCTCAAACTGACACTCTGTACCCTGCATGAGCTCTACTTTGGTCACATTCTTTGTGGTATGCTGATGTCCTTGAACTGTTTAATTTCTTACCGAAACGAAGCTAATTCAAACTGTTGAGTCTCCCTGTTTCGGTCCCTAAATGTATGTACTTCTCTGTTGCACATGGCCACTTCCCCTCCAATTACTATACTTGCTGGAAAATCTGCCAAGTTTGCATGTGCAGTTGGATTACTGACCGATCTTCATCTTTCACGCTATGTGTGAAGCTGCAAACTCTCTTGAGGCTCGACGGCTCAAGCGGACTCATTTCCCTCAGCTGCAATTAGTTGCTTTTTTTCCCTATATGATCTGCAATCTTAATTCATTCTTATTCATAGAAGGAGAAGTATGGCATCTGAACTCCCTCCTCCGCGACGATCGAGAAATCGCCCATCCATATAAAACCTTTTTTTTTGTCTCTTATTAAATCTGTTTGCCAAGATTTTTCGCATCATGGTGACGAAAGAGATGTGCGCTTATCCGTACAAAGGTTCCGTTCGTTTGGTAGTAGTACCATTTATCTTATTCCTTTTTTTTGTAGGGAGACATCACCATTTTCAGCGTGGCCAGTTGCTCGCCTTCATCATCACCCCACCCGTTTGTTCCTTTTCGTTCTTGTCCAGGTTCATCCGTGTTGAGGTGAGCCTACCTCGACACCCTGCCCATGTCGGAATCCAGATATTATTGCGTGACGTGGCTGGCCATGCCATACACACGGTCTGGTCTGGTTTGGCTCTTGCATCACCCCAGGGGTTAGCCATGCCATGACATACCTTGTCGGTCGCTTTCACGGGCCAACCGCATGAGGCCATGACCGACTCGTTCCTTCCATTCGGATAAGACGCACGCTCCAACTCACGTTGCAGACAGGATCACTTCACCACGTAGTACTCCGTACAACGGGGAAAATACAATCCGTTTTGGTTTTGTTCTCGGGTCTCATCTCTCAAAATTACAGTTGAAAATTTCGTGTATTTCCGTGGAACGACATGAGCACGAGGACATGGACGCTCCATCAGCCTAGCTAGCTTCTGTTCAACCTCAAGAAAGCTTAGCTTCTGTTCCACTACAGCGTAAAGCAAAGATGATCCATGCTTCTTTGGCCAGGGTATATGATTCTTCTTGTGTTGTGATAGGACAGACTCAAACCAGTGGTTCGGCAGAAGGGATGTGTAGATAGATCCCATCGGATTGGCAATGTCAAGCCGAATATGTTCAGTTCAGATTGATTGGATGATGCTCAGAGCACATACAGCCGGACTTATACTTTGCAATTTTGCATCTCCAGAGGCTGCCGTCTGTTTAACAAAGACCAGGTCCTGATCGCATGTTTTATCGCCCAAAGTCTCCCACTAGACCACTGGGCACGGCCGTGACGTGTTCCGGCGAGCACATGTGCGGAGGCGTGACATCAGCCGTGCTTGAGGAGACCGTTGCTGGTAGTATAAGCAAATTCTTTGCCAGTTGCCGTCCAACCACTGGCCGGCCCCGGCTACTCGTCAAACACGTTGATGTCAGGGCGTGATCCTCCCCGGATCTCCTTTATCGATCCCACGACGTCGTACCGTGGCCTCCGTCGCGCCACGTCGGCCGGCGAGGTACACGTCGGAGTCGGTCGTCACCTGATTGATCGCGCCGGTCTACCGGTTCTTTAATAGTGTTTAGACTCGCTCGATCCCTGCTTAGCGCATGACATCGATCGACCGATCACGTCTCTTGGTTACTTGGTTTTGCTAGACATATGTGAATGTGGAAAAAAGCTAAAACATCTTACATTTAGGAACGGAGGAAGTAATATAATTGTCTGAAGAAAAACCACGCAGATGTATCAAATTTTCAGGGTACTGTGTCTTTTTTTTTTTTTTTTTTTTTTGAACAAAGAAGGGGTCAAAGACCCCGAGCTGCACTTTCATTCAAAGCAGTGGGTACAAATTACATCCAACCCCTCGACAAATCTTGCCCTATAGACCTTAGAATTCGAAGGAGGGACTGGAAACTTACAAACAAGACCCTGGAACAAAAATAAAAAAGCAATCAAGTCCAGCGTCTTCTCCACCGCGACATCGCCGGTGTTCTCAAGGCGCAGATCGCCGAGAACGGAGCACCTGCCCGAAACTCTCCCAGACCAGCAATGGAGCACAGCCACCAGCAGACAACCGAAGCGCGGGGACGAACCACTTGCTCCTCGGACGTCGTCGAGCCCTGACAGCTTGCCCGAAAGGCCTCCAACATGGAGGTTGAGATTTGGCCACCCTTCTGGCCAAGAAACGCGGCAGCAACCTGTGCTTCGCGTGATGAGCTCAAGGACGCAGCAACGAACCTGGTTCCCGTCAACGAAGAAAGAATCCGCAGCAGCTCCATTCCTCCGCTCCTCGCCACCACGGCCGGCCAGCAGAAGAGAAGAAGCTGCATCTTCAAAGTTCGCAGATGGGGACCGAGAAAGCTCCAGAGCCAGAGCTCCTCCCTCGATCTTATGCGGGAAAGGGGATCCCGCCACCAACTCCTCCATCTTCGACTCCCACCTCGAGAGCCAGCGAGCGGAGAGCGGCAGCAGCAGCACCACACAGGCGGGGATCGGGCACGCCTGCGAGGGAATCCCGGACGGCAGAACGCCACAACTAGAAAACAGAAGCAAACAGCTTGAAATCAAAGCTAGACTACAGCTATACAAACGAGGGGGCCGGCACCCTACAACATCACCGCGGCAACCAGCGCAAGCGCCAGCACCCGGGATGGCCGGAGAACGGCGGCGCACTCGGCGGACTCTCAAAGCACTGTAGCGGTGGCCTTATCCTCTCCCTTGTGTCCAAACGAGCGGAGTTGATTAAACTGAGAGCGCCGCACCAAATTTTATCCAAAATCTACCAAAATAGCATCTAGCTAGCCAGACACGCTCTAATCTTCTGGAAACTCTCCAGTTTTTTCAGTTCAACTCCACCGTCCCTTTCTTTTTCATCGATCTATACCTTTTTCACTCCACGTGATTCTCGAGGTTGTTGCACCCTGCAGCTAGTGATGAGCTCATCCGAATCTGTGCGAATTCTGGTGAGCGTGACGCGCTAATTAACTTTATATACCAGCTCGAGCTCGATGACGCAGTGATCTTTTTAGCTCGAACGCATTTTCAACGAGCATATGCCGTGGCATGCACTTTCCCGTAAGGAGAAAAGGTCAATTTTCGCCATGATCGGGGCACGCGTTACATTAGCCAGAGCTCACGTACGTCAGCAACGCACAATTTCTACGATACTTGCGATTGGTCAAAGTCCTCTTTCACATTTTTGTTCTAGCATGAAAATGCCAGTACTGCCAGTACCGCCCTGCTTAATCTAGCTTACTTGGGACACTAGCTTGATCGAGCCAATGGGCTAGTGCCACGTCGCACTCTCTCAAGATTGAGAAATCGCTACTGAATGGTACTCACCAGTAACTATTTTTAGTTAGTTAGGCAGTGCCATTCCGGGCAGCCTGACGTAGGGGACGACGTGCGTGCTTGGTTTTGGTTGGTGCGTGTTCAACGGCGACAAAGGAAGCACCATTACGTGCGGTTTTTGTCCTTGACAACTCATACCATGTGCGCCTCCTCTTCTTTGTTGCCCGGCCCACCGCCCGAACAATGTTTATACCTACGCCTATCCATCTACACCTCCATCCATTCGGGCCGTAGCGACCGATCGATCTGTATAATACTACTATATATACATGTATGCGTACATACATAGTACGTGCCGTTGCGGTGTGTCTTGTCATTTTCGCAGTGGCCGACATGCAGGCGTGTGAAGCTTGCTTAGGGCATCTTCAATAGTTGTAAGATAGCCGTTGGTAGATTTTGCCACATATGATTTTTGATGATGTGGCATAAAATAAATGATGTGAGAGAGTGAGGTTGTATGTAGATTAACCAACAGCCCTTGCACAAACTCCAAGGTAGAATAGAGAGAGAATCTTGCATATTCTCTCACCTCCTATTGGCTAAATTACATACAACCATTGGAGTGGTTGTAAGATGTGTTGTTGGTTGATGACGTGTCTAATTTTACCAACAAGCTAACCAACAAACTGTTAAAGATGCCCTTACCCGTTGAACGAGAAGAGCGATGAGGTTGTCTTCTTCCCGGGATTAATTAATTGTCTTAACTGTCCCGGGATTGTACTAATGATGCCACTTTACTGCTTAATTTACCTCTAGATTAATGGAAAAAGTCATCACCGCATGCAATTGGAGCACTTTGACGTGGAGAATTAAGCGGGCTAGCGCTAGAGATGAACCTTGATAAGAAACCATGATTAGTTCTAGTTGTTCTTGTTATTTATCATGTACTACTAGCAGGTACAGTACTATAGTAGTTGGCTTCCGACCGGTGGCAAGTGTGTGAGGCTTCACGACGAGACCGCACGTCCTTGTTGCACCAATGAGACCATCATGCATGCGGCCGATTTGCAGGCACCAGCTAGCTAGCTTGAGTGCCGTCGTGGCAAACATGAATTGATACTATTGACAAATAAAGGACAGCAACAAACAGCCACCGGCCATGCATGAATTATGATGTACAATTATCCATAGATAGTGCCATTAATTTCATGAAAACATCTGAAAAACGAATTAGAAATAAGCACGCACCCGACCTATAGATAGTGCCATTAATTTCATGAAAACGTCTGAAAAACGAATTAGAAAAAGAAAAAAAAAAGCGCACCCTGCCTTGCTGTACCAAAAATGCATATGCATGTAATTAAGTTGGATCGAAATGATGCGAAATTGTACACATTTTTTCACTCATCGACGTATTGAGATAACAGGCTTTCGCTCCGCTTTATAAATAAAGCCCAAACGGTCGAGCATATACATATTGATTAGGGGAACTACTTACAAAGTATATCAAAGATAAGAAATAAGAAAAAAAAAAGGAGAGCCACACTTGCCACCGAAGGCACTGGACCGCACCTAAGTATACCAAGGCTAGCTCTACGACGACGCCCCCAAGAGGGTAACAATGTGACGCGTCATCGTCGTCGAGACCGTGGTCAAGGGTTTTCACCCAGAGTCCTAGCACGTCGAAGGTACCCAAATAACACCCCCAAGAGGGTAACCGCACCCGCAGGCGTGGCCGCCATTGGCACTGAAGTACAGAGCTTTCGTCCGGAAAAACTTACGCACACGCCCGGTAAAACGGACTGTCCACGGCCCCCGAGTGAGGCCTCCAGAACACGATATGGGAGCTATCTTTGCCTAAGCGTCATCAGCACCAGGACCCCGTCGTCCGCTCCTCGCCATCCACACAACTGAAGAGAGAAACCATCATCACTGCCCTGTCGCTCACCGCAGAGACACCCGTGCGGTCCACCTTCTAGGGCCGCCACCCCGGCATCCGCAACCTCAAACCGAGGGACAAACCAAGTTGCAGGGTCAACGTCACGGTTGAGAGAGTCCGACGGCGCGGTCAAGTCCGCAAATGCGACATCCGCAACCAATAGGAGGAGATCCTCTGTCCTCCACCACCCAAGGCGGTCGCCGACCGAAAGCAGCAGCAGGGCCGGTCAGGCCCAGATCAGCCTAACCAGGCCCGACTAGCCCCACCGCCGCGCTGCAGCGTCATGGTCACGATTGTTACCCTGTAGATAGACACCCGAACGGTAAACACCGGTCGGGGCCGTAGAACCTAGATCGGGCCCAACCGGGCCTAGATCTGGGCTGCGCACCCAGCCATGGCCACATCCCAAGATCCACCCACCTCTGCCGCAGGTGTTGTCCTCCCTGCCGTCAGCGTTGAAGCACCGCCGCCATGGCCGCCGGACCCCGTCGTACCCGCCGCCACGGCCCTCGTCCGCCACCCATGGGAAAGAAGCCACAGCCCCGCCCACGGACACGCTACCGCCACCAGGGCACAACGCTGCCACGCCTAGGCGTGCTAGTAGCCCCGTAGGCACCACACCGCCGAAGCGGTCGCGCCGACGGGCCCGTCTCCAAGCCCGTCGCCTGCCATGACCTGCGCCCTGGCCACCGCGAGCAGGGGAGGAAAGGTCCTGCCGTCACCGGCACCGCGCGAGCCTTGCCCAGCGGCGTTCGCCGACGGCGACGGGAAAGAGGGGAAGAGCTCGCCGGCGGTCGTGGCTTCAGCGTCTCCGTCGCCCGCGCAGGGGGCGACGCGAGACGAGACAGGGGCTCCAACCACAACTTCTTCCACTCACCCACGTATTCACAGGCGTGGTTGGGAATAAACGCGAAGTAACACAACATTTCCTACTTTTCCTCTCCTAAAAGAATTTAAGCTAGTAACTAGCTAGAGAATTAAGGATGTCATCGTATTGGCCAATGGAACATATTACATATCTTAGATTGATGCTCGATCGGAGCACAGACAAAAAACTGCAGTTTGTAGCCAGAGCTTTTGTTTAACAAGGACCAGGTCCTGATTACTCGTTTTATAAAGCCAAAAGTCTTCCACTAAGATGGGTTGTGATGCTTGCACAAAAATGTTGACGTCAAGATATGATCTTTATCGATCCATGTCGTACGGTGGCCTTGTTCTTCACGCCACACGTAGGCTTTCAACATCTAGACTCGCTCTAATTTTTTTCCAATTGTTAAATTGCAGGTTTCAGCATGCAGATTCGATCGCTCTAATTAATCTTCTCGAAATTCATGAGTTTCTTCGGGTTTTTTTTTCTTCGGTTTAACTCCACCATATTTACTTACTAGTACTCCCTCCGTTTAACAATAGATGACTTGCGTTTGTCTATATATGGATGTATCTCAACACTAAAACATGTCTAGATACATCCATATTAAAATAAGTGGAAGTCATCTATTGTTGAACGGAGGGAGTAGTACCTTTTCAGTTTTCACTCCACGTGATTCTCGAGGTTGCTCCCTACCGATGAGCCCATCTGAATTTGTTGGAAGTATGACGTGTTAACAAGATATGTTTTCTACAAGAGCAAAACACATAATAGAGATGGTCATAGGGAGTTGGGGACACCAATAGGATGAACGAACGGGGAATGGCTCCTCCGACCTAACCCTCTTCTCCCCCGTGCCACGGCGCCGCGCTGCACCGGGGAGACTACCTGTACTTCTCCTCTAGCCACCCTCCTTCTTATCCCCCTTTCCGCCGCCGTCACCAAGGGCGTCGCAGGGAAAAGCCTTTGTGGCACGGCGAGCGGCCTTCCTCGCCTCAAGTTTCAGTGGGGGCGGTGGCGATCTGCTCTAGCTGGATCGGCGACAGTGGTGAGGGGCGGCGGTGACAAGGATCTCATGCTTGAGGCGGAGGAGTGTGGTGGCGGTGGCACTGGGCGCAATCTGGACCCAGATGGGTTTGGTCGGGCCGGGTTGTGCTGCTGTCCGCCGTCTCCGTCGATGACGCACGGCTCCTGTGCCAGCCCTGCAACACGAGGATGTCCAAGGTCCGGCCCTGGGTGTGATGGTGGTGGCCTCCTTATTCGTCGGAGGTGGTTGGACGGCTGGCTGTGCACGACCTCTAATCGCACATCTGGTCCTGGCCGCGAGTGGGGACGTGTGGCTGCTCGTGAAAGCCGTTTTCCGACTCCGATCGTGACGGGCGATGATGGCGCCTACACGTCGTTAACTTGTTGAACCTGTCGCCTCTGCAGTCCATGTCTTCCCACTCGCGCTGCTCCGGGGAAACCACAGAAATCATCAGTTCCCATAAAAGATTTAATGCATTCATAATCATAATTTATACCTGACTTTCTACCTTTGTCATTCTCCCATCCTTCAGTGTTTTCTTGAATACGGTCAAGAAGATCCCATTTAGCTTCTTCCTTCATACGTGTGAATGATCCAAAATAAGAAGCATCCAATGAATCCTTATCATGAAGAGAAATCCTTGCATAATAACTATTGATAACAATATTACTCAGGAGTTCATGAACGAGACATTTAAGCATTAATAACTTCATTCTCCCCCATGTTTGGTCAATACTCTCTCCATCATGAGGCCAGAAATTATATATCTGATTTCGATCTTTATGAATCTTACTAGGATGATAGAATTTAGAATAAAAAAGAAGAACAATGTCCTCCCATCCAATAGATTCACCATTCTTTAGTAATTTGAACCATTCAGCGGCTCTTCCTTTCAGCGATAAAGAAAATAATTTTCTTTTAACTTGATCCATTGTAATACCTCCACACCTGAATAACTCGCATAATTTATGTATAAAGATCAAATAATCACCAGGATAGACAGTTCCATCTCCATAATAGCAGTTATATATAACACGTCCAACAATTTTCATAAGTATATTATAAGGATATAATTCAACAGATAACGGGTCACCTACTACCCTAACAGTGATGGTAGAATTACCCCTAAACAGAGAACCAAAAGTATTCTCCATAATGAAATAAAACAGCAGACAAAAATAAAAAGAGCACTCACAGTAAAAGTTTCTCTTACCAATAGCACTTCACTCCTCGGCAACGACGCCAGAAAATAGTCTTGATGACCCACAAGTATAGGAGGTGTACCGTAATACTTTTGATAAATAAGAGTGTCGAATCCAACGAGGAGCTGAAGGTGTTGACAAGCAGGTTGGATAAAGGATTCACTGTAAACACTAGCAAGCAGGTTTTTTGAGGTTTTTGATATAGTAGATAAATAAAGTGCGAGTAAATAAAAGACAGTAAATAATATTGCAGCGAGTTGCCCAATCCTTTTGAGAGCAAAGGACAATCCGGTTGTTCTACTTATGATTACCAAACATTCTCGAGGACACATGGGAACTTCGTCAAGTGCTTTCGCTTAATACGGTTGATTAATATTTATTGGTTCGTCAAGTGTTGTGTGGGTGAACCTATTCTAATGCACCGCCCAACTAGGACTAATACATACGTGTGATTATACCCCTCGTAAGCATCCGCAAATACAAGAAATTAATTAAGATAAATCTAATCACAGCCTTAAAACTCTGGGATCCTACACTCCCTTGTGCATTGGTTTCCTAACGGGGTTTAGGTTTCTGTCACTCCGACAAACCCACAATTAGTAGCCAAATACACAATGCATCCTCCTAGACCCATAAAGGTGAAGTATCATGTAGTCGACGTTCACATGACACCACTAGAAGTATAACACCATACCTAACCACGAGATATTACTTCAACATAACTTCACTACTAACGTCATGACTTTTCCCATGTCCTCAAGAACTAAACAAACTACTCACAAGACATCATATGGATCATAATCAGAGCTGATATAATAGATAATAACAATCTGGTCATAAAGTGTAAACACCGATAAATCTCCAAAGCATCAACTACTAACAAGTAATTCACACCGGGAGAGAGATCTAATGTAAAACAACGATATAGACCCCTAATTGTTACAACGGGATGAAGGTGGATGATGAGGGTGATGGTGCTGGTGGTGATGATGATGATGACGATCTTGATGATGCCCGGAGCGATGACGGTGACGATGGCGATGATTCCCCCTCTC
Organism: Alopecurus myosuroides; assembly: GCA_028641055.1. Lineage (NCBI taxonomy): Eukaryota > Viridiplantae > Streptophyta > Magnoliopsida > Poales > Poaceae > Alopecurus > Alopecurus myosuroides. The sequence continues at coordinate 41,138,952 of CM054061.1, forward strand.
TGGGGAGGAATTTCCCCGCCAGATTTCTCCCTGCCGGAGAGCTTTTCTCTCTGTTGTTTTCCGCCCTGAGGCGGCGGCGGAATAATTCTTCGATGATATTCTGGGGCTTAGGGTTCCCTTGGGGTCAAGTACGCGAAAGGGGGCGCCCGGAAGTGGGCCAGGGGGCCAGACCACCACCAGGCGCGGCCAGGGAGGAGGCGTGCCGCCTCGTGGTGTGGGCCCCAGGTGGCCCCCCTCTGGGCGCCCTTCTGGCTCACTTCCTCATCGGAACTTATAAGACTCCTCCGGTATCCCCCCTCTTCTTCTGATCTTCTGAAATAAGGTATCTTGACGGTGCTTTTTTCCATCAGATTTCTGGTCCCGGTGTTTATTCTCCAAAATTATAAAACATGCAATATAAGATAAAAATAACATAAGTGATGCATCATAACATAAAATATATTGATGAATAACAAAAAATAACAATATAAAACGGTGATACAAAATGGACGTATCACATTACAATAAGATGATCTCGATCATGTGAGGCAGCTCACGAGATCAAAACATGAGGCATAAAGAGTACATGACAACCATCTAGCTACTGCTATGGACCCGTAGTCCAAGGATGAACTACTCACGCATCACTCCGGAGGCGAGCATGGAGGTGTAGACCCCTCCGGTGATGATTTTCCCTCCCGGCAGGGTGCCGGGGAGATCTCCAGAACCCTCCCGATTTTGGGTTGACGATGACGATGGCCTCCGGTTTTTTTCGTGGAAACGTGGTATATATTTAGGGTTAACTATCCGAGGGGGTAATATAGGCAAAAGGGCGATGGCGGTGGGCGCCCGAGGGGCCCACACCACCCCCGGGCGCAGACGGGGGTGTGTGGCCCCCTGTGGCCTCCCTCCGGGGCTCTTCAGGACTCCGTGGAACCTTCGGGAATTCTAAGACTTCCGGGCTTCGAATTTTCCAATTCCGAGAATATTTCCAGAACAACTTTTCTTAAACTAAAAACAACAGAAAACATGAACTCGCTCTATGGCATCTTTTCAATAGGTTAGTCCCGGGAAATCGATAAAATGACATAAAGTGTAAGGAAAACATGTAGCATATGGCATGAAAACAACATGGAACATAAAAAATTAATGATACGTTTATGACGTATCAACGCCCCCCCCCAAGGCGGCTTCCCGTCCGGACAATCCCAAACGAGTCGTTTGGGCGGTGCTTCGGACGCCAATTGGGGCATCGAGTGGAGATGCTCTCAGCAACGCATAAGGCCTTCCGTAATGCATCATCTCTTAGTGTGGTATCGTAGATACTATTGTATTATAAGAGACAACTATCCTAATGCATGGTTTCTTAAAGGTTGTACCTAAGTGGACTAATATTTAATGAATTTAGCCTCGTACTTGTATGTGATTGGTCCAATCATATTTTTTGCCTATGATCTTGTGGAAGAGCCGTATGCTAAATAAGATACAACACAACTCTTTTTCTTCAATTGATATAGTGCCCCATCAGCAATATACATATTATTTCGTGTCTAGATATAGCAATTACGGAAGGGCTAAGAGCATCTCTAGCAGAGCCCTAAAAGGGCCGGAACTGAAAAATTCCGGCGCTTTTAGGGGTTGTTTTCAGTTTTCACGCGCTTGCAGAATCCGAAAACGTAGGCCACCCTATGAACGCGACTCGGGGTCCTAAAAATCCTCCCCACCAGCCGTTATATGAACGGGTTCCCAAACCGTTCTCAGGTTCATCGCTCCACAAAGCCTAGACCGCGCCGCTGCAGTTGCTTACCACGCTTCGTAGCTCTGGTGAGTGATTTCTTCTTCTTCTTCTTCTTCTTCTTCTTCTTCTTCTTCTTCTTCTTCTTCTTCCATTCCGCTCACTATGACGTAGGGCACCCAAAAACGTGCATGATTTTGTTTGCTGCGCATATATTCAACACCAAACAAAGAAAATAGAGATAAAAAACCACACACAAACACAACCAGAAGGCCATTTCGTGCGGATTTTTTCCTTGACAACTCGTGTTATGAGATGCGCCTCTTCTTTGTCTCCCCTACCGGCAGAGCAATATATTTATATAATTGTTATTATACGCACACCTATCCATCCATCCACGGCACCATACCGCAGCGGCTACGTCATTCGTCATTCTTAGTACATTGTACGCGCCGGCCACCGCTGAGTTGGGTCTTGTCATTTTTTGCAACGGCCGACATGCCGACGTACTACGTGCCAAGCTTGCCAGTTTCGATCGTGCACCCCGTTGAAACGAACCAGGGGGTTGTCTTCTTCGCGGTGTTAATTAATTTTAGCTTAGTGTTAATTAATTTTGCAGGCTGCTGGGGATGAACCTTGATAAGCAATCATGCATGATTAGACTCAGTTAGTTGTCCTTTATATCATGTACTACTAGTACTAGTTGGCTTCCTGCCGGTGGCAAGTGTGTGTGTGTGAGGCGATCGATGACACCACACGTCCTTGTTGCACTAGTGAGACCATCATGCGTTCGATTTACAGGCACCAGCAAGATAGCTTGAGTGCTGAGTGCTGTCGTGGCAAACATGAATTGGTACTTTAAAAAGGCAATAAACAGCCACGCCGGCTAAGCACGGATTACAAATATCCATATACAGTGCCGTTAATTTTGCATGAAAACATCGTAGGAGTACATGTTTGTGAAAAAGAACCACCCATTCTGCTAGCTGTACAAAATGTAGGAAAGGGATTGAAATAGTAGTGCAAATTAAAATACTACTAGTACGTACACACCTCTTTGCTCATCCATGTATTTACAAGCGTGTCTGGGAAATAAATTACGCGCGAAATAGCACAACGTTTTCCTCTCTCCTAAAAGAATTTAAGCTATCTTATATCTAGCTACACCATTATTTGATTCCAAGAAACGGAACTGAAGCTGGAGCACGAGTAATTCACAATGATCTCTCGGGAGTCAAAGGGGACAGACGAAGGTAGTAGTAGTAAGAAGAGACGATTTTACTGTAAGTAACTCCTAAATTCCTAATCCAACGGCCGTACGTACTATACCCCGTCGTCGATCGCAAGCATGCATCTTCGTCCCTGGATTTCCATATGCTTAGAGCCAGAGCGCGCCGGCGTCCTTGAGGATGGGCACGAGCTCGCCGGAGATGTGGACGGCCATGAGCCGGTCGAGGCCTCCCAGGAGCCGCCCACCGACGAACACCGCCGGCAGCGCCGCTATCTCGCCCTCCGCGCTGGCGAGGGCGGCGAGCTCAGCCTCGTCGGCGACCTCGTGCACGGCGGGGTTCACCCCGAGCCCCTGCAGCAGCCGCTTCACCACGTGGCTCAGGCAGCAGCCGCGCCGCCCCACCACCACCACCGGGCTCTCCGCCACCGCCCTCCGCACCGCCTCGCCGCCGTCGTCCTCCTCCCGCGCCGCCGCTGCCCCGACGCGGTCGGCCGCGCCGGCTGCCTCCGCTGGCGCCTCCGCCCGCCGCGGCCACGACGGCAGCCGCCCGGCGCTGTACGGGATGGCCTGGTACATCTCGGCTGGCGTGACTACTCCAATTCTTCTTCTTTTGCCGCTAGATTTTTCCTCTCGATGATCGCTGTCCCGTGCAAGTCTCCGTGGTGTGCAATGGGAGTTGGGAAGCGGGTGGATATATAAAGGGCGGTGAGCTCATCGGGGGAGAGGGGGATGGCGTCATCCGCCGTCACCACCGAGCGGGAGAGAGGGGCCCCACGTACGCGGGGAGGACGACGGCGACCACGGCTTTTGCACGCCAGTCGCGGCGCGGCGGTATATGGACGGGGCGCAGGTGCGACGTACGCGCTCGGGGACGCGTGACGTGGCGGCGCGTCAGCCACGGTTGCGGGGGTGGTTCGGCGGGCCCGCCAGGGTGACGGGAGGATACGTGGCGGGTGACGATTGCGTGGGTGGCTGCTTGCCTGGTGGGCCCGCGGACGGCTTCCGGCCGCGCGCACGAGGACGTCGTGGAGAAAATTATGATGTGTGTGTGCGTGGTGTTGATCAGGATGAGGAGATCTGTTTTGTTTACAGCGTAGCAATTTCAAGGTAAAACGCCTGCTCACTCCCCACGTCTCACCCTGTAAAGCTTTCGCCCTGTCCTCCTCTTCGGATAAGGTTTGAGGAGTTTGAGGGTCGACCCCCGTTGCCGCCGCCCGGCTCGATCCGGACCAGCTCCAGTGGCGCCGCCGCCCGGAGTTGTGATGGGGGAAGAGTGTGGTGCACCCATGTAGATAGTAGGTGTAGGTTTTGTTGTTCTTTAGGTGTATCCTTCGTGGAGTTTGGCTTCATGCCGTCGGGGGTTTGGCGATAGATGCACTCGAGCTGCATCTTCTCGCTTCTGCGGTGGTCGCTCCTTGTTCGAGCACTCTGGTGGTTGGAGTTAGAAGAAGGAGAGGCGGCGGCGGTGACCCCCCCAAATAAGCTCGTTTATCGCAGGGACATGGATCGCGGTGGATGGTCAATCTTGCTCTCTTTTCCTCGCCGTGGTGGTGAGAAAGAAGGCGACGTTGTGCTACTCGCTGGTGGTGAGGTGGCTCTGCAGCAGGGGAGATTCAAAGCTGCTCCCAGGAGGAAATCCATGGTGATTCTGTGTGGGATCCATTTTTTTAGGTCGAAGGCCGACCCCTCCATCCCCTTTCGTCGGTTAGAGCTCGCTCTGACCAGCGATGCGAGGCGGACACAACCTCCAGGCCATTGTGCCATGAAGGAGGCTCTCAAGACTCGGCGCAGTTGGCTCCCGGAGCTTCACCCCAAGTGGTTTCGTCCCCGGTGGCGGTGTTTTTGGCTGCGGCGGTCGACGTAGATGTGACGGCGGAGGAGCTAGACCCGATGGCGTTTTTAGGTTTAGGTCTAGGGTCTTCGGTGCATAGTTTCAAGGCCTTGTTACAATTCTTCTTTTATTTTGGTTCTCTTTGTAATTTGCCGTTCATCAATGAAAGCTTTTATGTCCCTCCGGGACCATCCTCTGTTCAAAAAAAAAAAAGCAATTTCAATGTGACTGTAGACATTTTCTTAGATTTGAAGTATTATTATAAAAGTTGTGGATGTATTTTTAGTTGCGAACGTGTAAATCCTTAAACATTAGGATATTACGACGGCAAAAGTTGTAAAAAATAATAATCAAATTTAATTACTTAATTTTTTTTTCGAATGCCACACTTGGTCATATTTTCTTTACTGAATTTACAGGTTTGCATGTTATGACACAGTGTACACAGCTTCTACTCACAAAGTATGGTGCCTCTGAAAGTAGATTATCCAAATTTGCATACAGACTAGTACTCCGTATTTGTTTAATTACGGTTGGCACGGAGATCTTTAATTTGGGAGAATTGGGACGATGGTTATTATACACATAATGCGTATGCTATACTACTGTATTTTCTTAAGGCGCGGCCACGTACAGGTCTCGGTCGAGGGCATGATTTGGTTGGACACCTCCGCTGCTTCCCCCACTGCCCACTTCTCCAATGGTTCAATCCTATCTTATTCCGTTAATTTGCCTGTGTGTTCTTGGAAAGATGGACGACCTGAGCAGCACCCTCCTCGCACCTGGAGCCATTTCTTTTTCCAGATGCTCCACGCACACATCGAGGTCAAGAGGATCAGCTTCAATTCTTCGTTTTTTGAACTAGAGGGGATACGTTTGCATGCTATATTACCTGCCGGCCGGCCGATGACGTGCTATATAAGCTAAGCCGACCGATGACGTGCGCGCCCATGCACACACCATCGATGTGCACGACTCGCGTGACGACTTCTCTTTTAGATGTACTCGCATGCCGACGTCTGGCACTACGTACGTACTCTAACTGCTAATAGTCTACCAATTGTCCCTGCGTGCCGGCCTCAACATACGTACACATACATGTCACGTAGGACGGCGACGTACATCGATGGTGCAGCCTGCTTCCGTATTATTTGACCGGCTCTTATCGGTCTGGTCAATAATTCCAGGATTCGATAAGCGGCTGGCACTGTGATCAACAATTTGTAAGAACATGCGCACCATCTCCACCGGTGACACCAATACAGCATCCAACTAGTTATCGACGTGTGATATTGAGCGCGCCGACACTCGTTGCAGGAGCGTCACTTCCCAGCGGCGCGTCCCAATATGTTATACTAGGAAAAAAGAAAACGGATAAAAAAAATGCTAGGCGCCTTTTTTAATAAAACTAGTAGAATTGCACGTGCACGCACGTGTAATATTAAGAGACATATTGAGAACGATGAGTTGAGAAGGTGATCGCCAAGGAAATAAGATAGCTTGAAATGTTTTTTAGATGAATTAAACGTATTGTGTTGGGATGGCACGACTTAAGGACCGTTAGTAAAGGCAATAACGTATTTTCATGTTGATGATTTGTGCAGGAGGCTTTGCTACGAAAAATCAATGTACATAGGCTTAATTAAAACAACAGAATTTAGCAGACCCATATAATTATTGAACTAAATGTGGAATGGAGAAATAGTGTTTCTTTTCATGGCTACAAAATGCAATGTTTTCTTATAACAAGAAGTCTGCATTCGCGTGGTCTAGATTCTGGCGTCCTCCATCTCCATCTCGGCATTGGAAGTTAGTGCCACAGGCGTGGTACGAGCACCCTCCCGGCCACCGCCGCCAACCTCGTGTTCCCTCATGCATGCTTCCTTGTGATTGTGGATTTTCATTATAATAGTGTCGATGGTTTTGCGGGTTCCGTGCCGTCAAAAACCACACCGCCTTCACATTTTCACCAGCGTGCCCTGAAACCGCTAAACCCGTGCTGAACTTCTCGCCTCGTCCGGTGCGGGTTGGGTTGGCGGTTTGACCGAGTTCGACCAAACCGTGAACACACATACTCCCTCCGTATGGGAATAAGTGTACGTTTTCCTTTTTGGTCGGTTAAATTTATTCAACTTTGACTAATTTTGTTGAAAAAGTATGAGCATTTATGACATCACATTAGTATCAATAGATATTTTGACATGAAGTTTTAAAATATACCATTTTGATGTCATATATGTTGCCACTATTTACTATAAAATTGGTCAAAATTTAAAAAGTTTGACTAAGTGTAAATCTAGATGTACACTAATTTGTGGACGGAAGGAGTACCGATTTGGGCCATATTGGTGCGTAATAAATCTCATAGTTTACTTGAAAGGAAAGAAAAAGACAAGCAAAGGTCACTTAACGATCATCCCTCCACGAACTCCAGGCTAGACAGTGAGCATAAATCTACCACTAATGCATGTCAACACAGGTATAACAACATCTCATTTACTGTTTTCATAAACCAAATCGCAACTCGTTCAAGGCCCAAACACTTACCTGGAAGGGTCAACTGGGATTAATTAGTTAATTGATCACCAGTAATGACAATTGTTTAACACTCCTATACATAGTGGAAGGAGATGCGGAAGACACACAAACAAATCAAAACACTTTAACACACTTTAGAAATCCATCCAATTAGGCACTTTCGAGAGAAGGTCACCAAGATAGAGCCATGCGAAGGGAATATCTCAACCTGTACTTAATCCTATCCCTGCAGGCTAGAGCGGCGTGCTCTACTGATAGGTTTTGTATTCATAATTATAGATGGGCTGATCTGGGCCCAAGATGGTCCGGGCGGGCCTCGTCTGCGTGCGGCTGCTGCTCCCGTGGGTCACACCGTCCTGGTGCTGTCCGCGGCGGCGGCGACGCCCTGCCGCTCTGCGTCTGCACATGTTAGAGCTACAGCGCGGTCGGCGGTGGTGGAGGCCCCCCGTTCGGCTTCTCCTAGCTGGCGCGTCGAGTCGGCTTCGAGGGCAGCGCAATTGTGCAGCTGGGCGTGCGGCTCTTGTGGCATTTGGACGCCGGGGTGGCGGCCCCGGACTTGGTGGTGGTATCGCGTTGTGCTAGGAGGTGGCGCAGCGTGAGGCGGACCTAGCCCCGGCGCCTAGCTCTGTTCGTGGCCATGAACCGTCGGGCGCGTGGGGCTGGCGGTGTCTGCGTGCGGGTCTATGATGGTGGGCTGGCTGGTCATCCTGTGGCAGGCGTGCGAATTGGGACACTCCGCCGGGAAAATGCCTTGCTCTGGTCGTGGACCGGACAGGCGACGGTGACGTCCTTGGGTGTCACGTCCTTCTTGAAGGCGTCGCCGTGGTGGAGCTCTCGCTCCTTTGTCTCGGAACTTCTGGGGGAAACCCCAGGTCCTTCTTGGATCGGGCGAGGGTGGCGCTTCTGTGTCACATTCCTCTTGGGGCCTCGTCTTGCAAGTTTCGCCGGTCAGAGGGACTCGTGGAGACAGTTTTGGTAGTCTGCGGCGACGATTGACACGGCAACCTTGCCTGCGCCTGTCAGCAGTTGTGTCTTCGGGTTTGGTGAGCTCCGCGTGAAATCCCTGCTTCGGCCTCGGTTGAAGTCGGCGATGGCGGCGCTCTCTTTCGCCGTTCCCCTCCTTGGAGGCATCGTTGTGGAGCCCCTTCACCACCCTGGCTGGCTGTTCTACTCGTGCGGGTGGTTGCATTGTCCTCTCGTTTTCGGCTAGGTGGAGCGCGACCCTGGGGTCGACGTGGATGTCGGAGCGGCGGCTCCGAATGTCGCCTCCGCTGCGTTGCGTTGAGGTGCTAGTGTGTCGGCCTTCACCGCTTGGGTGGTTTTGGTCGTCGGCCCGTGTGGTGCGTGGCCTCGGGGCCGGCGTGGATGTCGAAGCGGCGGCTCCGAGTTTTCGCCTCTGTTATGTCGCGTTTGAGGTGTAGAGGTGTCGACCTTGACCGCTTGGGTGGTTTGTCCGTCGACTTGTGTGGTGCGTGGCCTCGGGGCCGGCGTGGAGCGTCGTGTTGTTGTATTTGGTTTTCGGCCGGTTTCCCTTGTAAACTGCCCAATTCACTTCTTCTATATCAATGAAAAGGCAAAGCCTCTAGCCGGGTTAATTTTTTTTATAGATGCTACATGATGAACAAAAATTGCAGAGACAGACGCAATAAAAACTCGAGTACAGTATATCTGTACAATACTACTATTTGGGGGACAAAACTGATTTTAAAGAAAAGCAATTCTAATATACCTCGGAACTTGGAAGACTCTTCATCATAAATGGGTTGTATGTTTATAACATCTAAATTCATCACCGGGATAATTACAGGTAGAAGGTGGCGTAGTCGAGCGCAGCCATGCGGAAAACATGTGGCATGGCAGGGCCCAGTAGTGGCAGGGGAAGGTCCCGTGAGTGGTGATATTCTCAGTGCTTGTAATGTCCATGACGCACACTGGGGAGTTGGCCACCGAGGTCTCCAAGGCCTCGAGGTGCCGGCGTGCCGGTGCCGCCCACGCGCAGTCGGACGGGCGGACATGCGAGACACCGCGTGCAAGTTGGACGGGCGCGTAAGCGAAGGTCGTCGAGCGAACAGAATTGCGGATCGGCGGAGCGCCTCCACGTCCGGTTGGATGGGCGTGTACGCGAAGGTCGTCGAGGGAGCGGAACGGCGGAGCGCCTCCATATCAATGTATTGTCCCTGGTCTTGTCCTCTCCATCGACCATGCCGCCGCCAGAGCGCTTCTGGCCATGTTCCCAGGAAACGCCTTTGGCCGTGTTCACGCGCAGGTCGGACGGGCGGACAGGCGCCACGCCACCCTCACAGGTTAGACGGGCACTTACGTGAAGGTCGTCGAGCTAGCGCAAGGGTGGAGCGCCTCCATGTCCGCGTGCCGTTCCTGGTTCTGTCCTCTCCATCGATCACGCCGCCGTCCACAGCGCCTCTGGCCGTGTCGCTGGAAACAAAATATAACACCCTGTACCACTTCGGGTAGCTTGCGGTGGCAAATTTTGTAATTTTAAACTGCATTGAGGAGCTCAACATTGGAACAATCTGGTCCGTTTGATCGACCTAGTTTGATGGCTGAGATCAGTTGTATCTACGAAGTTTGCTCTTTTATAAGTAGTTTAGATATAGACAAACTTTGATGAAATTCGACGAAACTAAACTATATTTAAAATAAACACTAGATCTAGTGGCGAGTTTGGCTTCGGCCTTGAGAAAATTCCATGCTGCTGGCCCATCGGAGTCGATGGTTGCGTCGCATGCGCTCTAGGCTTGAGGAACTTGCATGCTTCAATGGTCTGCTGGCGGTGGAGGTGGTGGAACGACGTTCTCCTTCATGGGCCCGTCGTTGTCGCGCTCTCGAGAGAAGCTGTAGAGACACTCCTCGCACTCCTCATGCATCTTTGCGTTCCAATACGGCGACGACCAACCGCACTCCGGGATGCAGCACATCTCCGCTGTTCTTAGATGAAGTTCAGCCACGCTTGGCCCTTCAGTTGCGGCGCAACCCGAATGTTGGCGAAGTCCGTGGCCCACCCGTCTATTAGGCTGCCCTTGTCGTCAAACACCGTTATATTCGACGACATGCAGCGGATGTGCGCAAGACGAGCTTGCGGCAGCTGCGTAAGGGCGGTTGAAGAGCGCCTCCTCGCGCTGGTCAGCCTCACGGCGTTGGGGTGTGCTCATGGCCGCCGTAGCTTCCCATTCCCACACGCGCTGGTCATTGGCCTGCATCTGCTGCCACCACCGCTCGACTGCATCTGCCCCTGCCTCCTCCGCCTCCTCGGCCGCCACCTCATCGCGCAGCCGCTGCTTCAAGCGCTACACCTCCTGGCGGTGTGCGACGCGATCAGGTAAGCTAAGTACGGCGGCGGAGTTCGTCTTCCACCGGAGAGGGTGAGAGGGGAAGATCAAGAGGAGACTAGTTTGCACCGGTGTGGAGAGGGAAATGTGAGTTTGCGTCTAAATTTAGAGCCGGCGGAGAGCTTGGTTCGATGGATGTCATTAACTCTGAGTAACGGTTCGATGCGTACCACTAATGTCGACGATGCTCTGCACCCGTCTGGGGAATCAATGCACCATTAAAACACGCAGATCGACCCTTCGTCGCCCGCAATAACTTGCGGTGAACACACGTGTGTTGCTGATGGCGCAGCCCCACGAGTCAGGATCCGACTTGGCACGTGTTACCGCGGTTGCCGGCACGACCAGTTGCGACCCAACAAACGGGTGCGAATCAGGGTTGCCGGACGCGGGATTGGGTCCGTCCGACAACTTGGTCTATATCGTGACGATCGGTGGGATGTATTTCGTGCCGACGCGTCTAATCATCGTACGGATAGGTATTGGGGACGTTAGGAGATGCTCTTGATGACGGTTTCTGCCAGCGTGACAGACTAATTCCAGGCTTCCAGCACAAGTGAATTTCTTTCCGGTCAGGGTAGGTGCAACAGTGCACTACTAGCCAGCTTCTAGAAAACTCACATTCGTACGTTATCTCGATTCGAGTAAACCGGTCCGTGACGTGTGGCCTCCAAGAAGTCGTTTGGTAGCTCGATTGGGTTAACTGGCTACCTGGTTTCCTTCGCAGCCATGCGTATATAGCTGGGCACGGAACGGAAGCGTCAGAGCATGTACAATTACGTCAGTGAGGCGTGTGCACGCACGGTGGGCAGAGGGCATATCCACGTACATCACGATTCGGCCGGATTGTCTGGACGTCCTGCTATCCAACAGATGGATGAAAGGGACAGTCGTACGTGATTAAACGGGGATGGATAATTATTGTACTAGTGAAAGGTCTAGGATTACCGGAAACTAATTAAGGACGAGTAGTGGAAAAAAGTTTGACAAAGATACATATATGCAGGCATACAATGATTCGGCACTAAACATCGCGTTTTGTTTACGAAGGTACTTTTCACCGCTTCTTTGTGTACTATATATACAAGCTAAGCTAGTGTCGACGGCCCGATCGACCAAGTAGTTGGCGAGGAGAAGGTCCCCCTCTTTCCCTTGCTACAGTAGCCCCTTGAGAGTCCTCCGTCGGTGCTGGTTCGCTCCGGCCATCCCCGCCGCTAGCGCTCGCGCTGGTCGGTGTGGTGATGCCCTAGGGTTTCGGCCCGCTATGTATAGTCGTAGATTAGGTTTTAGATGTCGTTGCTGTTTGCTTTCGTTGTTCCTTCAGCATGGCGTCGTGCCGTCGAGATCTGGCATCCAGTTGCGTCCGAGCCGTAGCTGCGAGGTGTTTCTGCTCGTCTTCCTTTGGCAAATGCTCCGGTGGTTGGAGCTGAGCTTAGAAGAAGAGGGCGCTGAGATCTCCTTCTCTCATAAGCTCGAGGGTGAAGCTCTGGTTCTGGAGCTCTATGGCCAAGCCGAGAAGAGTGGAAGGTACGTCGCACTGCCTTTGCTAGATGGCCGTGGTGGTGAGGAGCAACGGTGGTCTGCGCGTGCTTCTTCACGATCCGAGGTTTGGTGGTTCGATTCTGTGCTGCAAATCCGAGCTAATCACGTGGTGGCGCTTTGGGCCGCTGCGATCTGGAGCCAAGATGGAGGCTCATCTTCTTCCTCCAAGATGGAGGCAGTCAAGACCACACGCTGGTTCTCGGTGTCGCGGCGATTCCAAGTGGTTCGTCCCCGGGCTCGTCACGGTTGCCAGCGTGAGTGGTTGTCCGCCGGATGGGAGAGTCCGAGAGCTCTGTGCTCCGCTCTCGGTGCCGCACGCACCTGGAGAGCGCCGGCGGAGGGTGGCGGCGACCTGCCTGGACTAGATTGCTTTTCTTCTTTTTGTTCTAGGGGGTTTCGTGTAACTTTGCAGGGCCTTTTTTCGAATTTCTGGTCTTTAGAGCAAGAGATGTATAGGGCCTCTGTAATCTTTGTTCCTGCCATAGGTTAATCAACACGCAGCCTCGGGGTCTTCGACCCCACTCTCTGTACAAAAAAAAAGCTAGTGTTGACGGGTGGAATGTGACGCCCCGAGATCGGGCACTATGCAGATTTCAGCATTTCCGCCAAATCCGCACAATAACCGATTCTAGGTTGCCATTTATGATAACATTACAATAGTTCACGAATAATCCACCACAACAACAGCAAAGATATATAAAAGAGGACTCAAACGAGTCAGGGATACAACTGATACAATACAAAGATCCAAATAACAGCGGAAGAAACAACATAGCGTCCGGCTACGGACAAGATACAAATTGGACTAAGAGTCCTGAAGATAACCGAGAGAGTCCAATCCCTGCCCAGGCCAAGCCGGGGGGATTCCCAAGCTAACGTCGTCAGACTTCGAACCTGTTGACTGCAAGTTGGAATTTGCAGCCACGAAAGAGATTCGTGGGTCAGTACGGTTAAGTACTGGCAAGTGGATAAACCATACTCACAAGATACCGGCGTAGCCAGTCATCACAAGATACAAATACTTTGGGATCAACGGAAAGGAAGGGATTATTGCAAATAAGCGACAGCGGGCTGCATTAACCAACTACAGAGAGATACTACAACTTCCGGCTAACAGAAAGAAGATAAGATCGAGTATCGTAACCAACTGAAAGTAACTCCAAACAAACCCATCCTGGATCTCGCCCCTTATCCAAAGAAGCAATCCGAGGATAACTCACACAGTTGGATTAATGAATAATGGATCAGGTTGTTGTGTCAATAAGACTATTACTAGTCAAGTTATCATTAGTTAGGTGTAAGTTGTTCTGAGTACTTGTTAGCCAGTACTTTCACCAAGTCGTCACATAACCGCGGACAACACGGCTTCTCGAGAAGATTTATCCCTGCAGGGTGTGCTCCAGTACCCGTACACACTCAAGCCACCAACTAAAACTCAGGTTGGCTTGACACGACCCAAACCATCTCTACAACCCATCCTAGGAGCCACGGAGCTATAAGGTCCCGGCCAGTCCGCTAAGCGCAGGGGTGAAAACCACACCCCCCGGCACCACAGGCCTCGCCCTATATGCATCATCATCATCATCAGTAACCATGGGTGATCAACCCATTATGCAAAGGAGCAAATGGAACACCCGAACTAAGTGTGGCTCTTCGGACAAGCTGCAGATCAGGTCTAAGTCGAGGGGGGTCCCATACTACCACCCGGATGCGGTGAGCACGCTCATCATGGATCAGTAGACAAGACTCTTTTCCTAGTTTCGACACTAGCAGGCTTCAAAACCCTAACCCGGGCCTCCTGCCGGTGCCTTATCATCAAATTATTATTACCCCAGACATTTACAGTTTGTTGATTGAATTGAAACCCAACTATCAACTAAACAGGTGATACGACAAAGGATAACAAGTCTCGAGCACAAACAAACCTAAGCATGCAACTACGACACGAGGGCCAACAGGGTAAACAAACAACAGTTGATAGGAAGTGGAAGGGAAAGCTATATCATGGCTGCAAGGTAACAATAATAGGATCGAGACACAAGCATCGTATCAACAGGCTAGAATAAGAACAACGAGAAGAATCGGTAACAAGTGATGAAAGGCAGCCATTTGGCAGCAAGTGAGTATACTTGCCTGAGATCCCGCAAGGTAGCAGAACTTGTCGTTGCTCACATCATCTCAACGTCCTATCCGGGAAGAAGCAACGAACCTCGAACAAACACCGGATGCAACAATTACTTCTACGGCAAAAGATCCAGCATGATCCTATTTTATATGCATGACATGGCAAGATGCAACAGGGAAAACAACTTAAGCAATTTAATCGGAACCGGAGTCCGGAGAAATAGGAATTGGTTCAAGTTGTTTATCTAACCATCAAGTTAAGTGTTGTTTAGCATGGCAAACAATAGAGTAGATGAGTTAGGCAATTTAAATGGAAGGGGCAACAGCTGGAATTAATTAGCCCACACATTCCATATGTTGTCATATAGGTGAACATGCATAACAAGATCTAAAATACACAAGATAAGATGCAAACAGAGATATGGATGGCATGAACATGTTAAAGATATGAAACTGATTGGAAAACATATTTTATTTGTTTGATTTGGAATTAAAATGAATTAGTTATGAATTTTGGCAATTTAAATTGCAATAATTAAGAAACAGTTGTTTTCAGCAATTTAAATTATTCAAAACAGCAAACAAAATTTATATTTGGAAAGTACATGAAAAATGGGATGGAAAACATATTTTACATGTTGGAATTGGATTTGAATTGCCCAAGTTATGAATTTTGCAATTTAAAGGGTTTAATTAAAGCATTGGATTATTGAACCATTTTTAATTAGGGAAAACAATAAACAAATTGCATTGAAAAGATTGAAAACATGTAGCAAATGTTTCATTGAACATTTAGAGCTACCAAACATAATTTTTGGGGTATTATTGGATTTATTATGCAATTTTCCATAAATAGTTTTATTCTGCCCTTTTTAGTAAACAGAGGAAAACATGTTCAAAATTAATTCAATTGTGCCCAAATAAAATACCAATGTGTAGAGTTTGTTAAGACAAATTTTTAGAGACCAAGTTTGCTTAATTTGGATGAGTAGAACGAAAGTTATGAAATTCCAAAGTTTCCAATTTTTATTGAATTTTTAGTAATTAATTATTTAGTGCCAAAATTGTTACAGAAATATATTGCAAACTTGGCATTAATAGAAAGAGCACAGAATTATTAAGCCACAGGATTTTGAATCATCCAAATTGGAGCAGTATTTGATTTTATATGGATTTTAGAGTTATTTGATCAGATCTCTGTTTCTGAAACTTCGGGCAGAAAAGAAAAAAAAGGCAGGAAATAAAAGGTGGGGGCTTGGGGGGTCGAACCCAGGGCCTGATGGGAGCGCGCAGGGTCTCTACCAACTGGGCTGTGCTCGGTTTGGTGATACCATACGGATCTGATGCAAGAAGAAGTAAACATCGCGGTCTTTATCTGAAACTGAAATTCGCATCTGCAGACTCCACACTGTACCATGACGGGAAACGACTGAGAACACTACCACGGCGACCAGCTCGGTTCGAGGTGACTCACATAGCAAGGGGAGGGGGTGCAGCGAGGAAGGGAGTGCTCACCTCGGGGGGAAGCTTGGCGGCGCGGATGGCGTGGCTCCCGGTCGAAGAAGAAGACGCCACGAAGGCGAGGACTACAGCTGCGTCCTACCTGACAGACGTAGAAGACGGGGAAGATGATCATGGCGGGGACGAATGGATCAACCTCGGGCTCCGATCTTCGACGTAGAGGAAGAAGGTGTTGAGGCGGTTCCATTCCCGCAGAGATCTTGGCCGGAGGACGAGCGTAGCGGCGGCGCCAAGTGCTCGAACTTTCGGCCATGGAAGGTGTGGTGCGAGTTCAGAAAAAAATTCAGAAAACGGAGGGAACAGAGGAGAAGGTAGGAGATGGCGGAGGCTGGGAGATGGAGAGGAGAAGCTAGGGTTTCGCCTCAGGGGTCTTCTTGTAGAGGGGGAAGGTGGGGAGCAGGTGGAAAAGGGGATCGGTTGGGGAGGATGACGTCCTCCTCGTGCCCCTGTACGGAAGGAAGAAGAAGGCAGCAGATGGGCTCGAGGGGGGGGGGGAGATGGGCTGCTGCGAGTTGGGTTGGGTTCCCTAGTTGGGCCGAAAATTGGCCAGGTTGCCCCTCTCTCTCACACACAACTCTCTTTTTTTTTTGTGGGTTTGCTTTATTATTTTTCAGAGATCGTTTCGGTTCTAATAAAAATTGATTAATCAATTAAACAAATTTTAGAAAATAAGAGTTGATGAATTTTTAAACAGGGTGCAACTTTTAAATGCATGATGATGCATGATGCATGACGATGCAAAAAGAAAAACAACAAAACAAATTGGGGGAAAACCCCGGGTGTTACAGCCGACACCACTAACAAGGGGATTGCGCCCTCGCAATCCACCCACGAACCCGGGAGGGCGAAGAAGTTCGACTAACGAGTCTTCGCGCTTCCAGGTGATCTCCTCGACACCACTAGCAAGGGCTTCTCGACACCACTAACAAGGGATTCTTGCTCGGACTGACGACGATGTTCTTCCACCAGGAATCTTCTGATGATCGAACCTATTAGGTTAAAGGCTCAGAAAACGTCCACCCACGTAGGATCCTAACACTTTGAAAGATAGACAAGAGGGGAGACTCCAAACAAATAAGATGGGAGGGGAAATAGAATAGAGATAAGGAGAAAACAAGAATCCTATTGAGATGTTTTTTCCAAAATAGTTTAGCAGAAATAGTTTTTGACATTCTAGAAACAACGACCGTTAGCTAGGTCAACCTACAGGCTTTGCGGACCCGTTGCTTCGATAACCATTCGTATCGAAATAATCTCGGGAATCGGAACCAAGGCTCTGATACCATTTGTGACGCCCCGAGATCGGGCACTATGCAGATTTCAGCATTTCCGCCAAATCCGCACAATAACCGATTCCAGGTTGCCATTTATGATAACATTACAATAGTTCACGAATAATCCACCACAACAACAGCAAAGATATATACAAGAGGACTCAAACGAGTCAGGGATACAACTGATACAATACAAAGATCCAAATAACAGCGGAAGAAACAACATAGCGTCCGGATACGGACAAGATACAAATTGGACTAAGAGTCCTGAAGATAACCGAGAGAGTCCAATCCCTGCCCAGGCCAAGCCGGAGGGATTCCCAAGCTAACGTCGTCAGACTTCAAACCTGTTGACTGCAAGTTGGAATTTGCAGCCACGAAAGAGATTCGTGGGTCAGTACGGTTAAGTACTGGCAAATGGATAAACCATACTCACAAGATACCGGCGTAGCCAGTCATCACAAGATACAAATACTTTGGGATCAACGGAAAGGAAGGGACTATTGCAAATAAGCGACAGCGGGCTGCACTAACCAACTACAGAGAGATACTACAACTTCCGGCTAACAGAAAGAAGATAAGATCGAGTATCGTAACCAACTGAAAGTAACTTCAAACAAACCCATCCTGGATCTCGCCCCTTATCCAAAGAAGCAATCCGAGGATAACTCACACAGTTGGATTAATGAATAATGGATCAGGTTGTTGTGTCAATAAGACTATTACTAGTCAAGTTATCATTAGTTAGGTGTAAGTTGTTCTGAGTACTTGTTAGCCAGTACTTTCACCAAGTCGTCACATAACCGCGGACAACACGGCTTCTCGAGAAGATTTATCCCTGCAGGGTGTGCTCCAGTACCCGTACACACTCAAGCCACCAACTAAAACTCAGGTTGGCTTGACACGACCCAAACCATCTCTACAACCCATCCTAGGAGCCACGGAGCTATAAGGTCCCGGCCAGTCCGCTAAGCGCAGGGGTGAAAACCACACCCCCCGGCACCACAGGCCTCGCCCTATATGCATCATCATCATCAGTAACCATGGGTGATCAACCCATTATGCAAAGGAGCAAATGGAACACCCGAACTAAGTGTGGCTCTTCGGACAAGCTGCAGATCAGGTCTAAGTCGAGGGGGGTCCCATACTACCACCCGGATGCGGTGAGCACGCTCATCATGGATCAGTAGACAAGACTCTTTTCCTAGTTTCGACACTAGCAGGCTTCAAAACCCTAACCCGGGCCTCCTGCCGGTGCCTTATCATCAAATTATTATTACCCCAGACATTTACAGTTTGTTGATTGAATTGAAACCCAACTATCAACTAAACAGGTGATACGACAAAGGATAACAAGTCTCGAGCACAAACAAACCTAAGCATGCAACTACGACACGAGGGCCAACAGGGTAAACAAACAACAGTTGATAGGAAGTGGAAGGGAAAGCTATATCATGGCTGCAAGGTAACAATAATAGGATCGAGACACAAGCATCGTATCAACAGGCTAGAATAAGAACAACGGGAAGAATCGGTAACAAGTGATGAAAGGCAGCCATTTGGCAGCAAGTGAGTATACTTGCCTGAGATCCCGCAAGGTAGCAGAACTTGTCGTTGCTCACATCATCTCAACGTCCTATCCGGGAAGAAGCAACGAACCTCGAACAAACACCGGATGCAACAATTACTTCTACGGCAAAAGATCCAGCATGATCCTATTTTATATGCATGACATGGCAAGATGCAACAGGGAAAACAACTTAAGCAATTTAATCGGAACCGGAGTCCGGAGAAATAGGAATTGGTTCAAGTTGTTTATCTAACCATCAAGTTAAGTGTTGTTTAGCATGGCAAACAATAGAGTAGATGAGTTAGGCAATTTAAATGGAAGGGGCAACAGCTGGAATTAATTAGCCCACACATTCCATATGTTGTCATATAGGTGAACATGCATAACAAGATCTAAAATACACAAGATAAGATGCAAACAGAGATATGGATGGCATGAACATGTTAAAGATATGAAACTGATTGGAAAACATATTTTATTTGTTTGATTTGGAATTAAAATGAATTAGTTATGAATTTTGGCAATTTAAATTGCAATAATTAAGAAACAGTTGTTTTCAGCAATTTAAATTATTCAAAACAGCAAACAAAATTTATATTTGGAAAGTACATGAAAAATGGGATGGAAAACATATTTTACATGTTGGAATTGGATTTGAATTGCCCAAGTTATGAATTTTGCAATTTAAAGGATTTAATTAAAGCATTGGATTATTGAACCATTTTTAATTAGGGAAAACAATAAACAAATTGCATTGAAAAGATTGAAAACATGTAGCAAATGTTTCATTGAACATTTAGAGCTACCAAACATAATTTTTGGGGTATTATTGGATTTATTATGCAATTTTCCATAAATAGTTTTATTCTGCCCTTTTTAGTAAACAGAGGAAAACATGTTCAAAATTAATTCAATTGTGCCCAAATAAAATACCAATGTGTAGAGTTTGTTAAGACAAATTTTTAGAGACCAAGTTTGCTTAATTTGGATGAGTAGAACTAAAGTTATGAAATTCCAAAGTTTCCAATTTTTATTGAATTTTTAGTAATTAATTATTTAGTGCCAAAATTGTTACAGAAATATATTGCAAACTTGGCATTAATAGAAAGAGCACAGAATTATGAAGCCACAGGATTTTGAATCATCCAAATTGGAGCAGTATTTTATTTTATATGGATTTTAGAGTTATTTGATCAGATCTCTGTTTCTGAAACTTCGGGCAGAAAAGAAAAAAAAGGCAGGAAATAAAAGGTGGGGGCTTGGGGGGTCGAACCCAGGGCCTGATGGGAGCGCGCAGGGTCTCTACCAACTGGGTTGTGCTCGGTTTGGTGATACCATACGGATCTGATGCAAGAAGAAGTAAACATCGCGGTCTTTATCTGAAACTGAAATTCGCATCTGCAGACTCCACACTGTACCATGACGGGAAACGACTGAGAACACTACCACGGCGACCAGCTCGGTTCGAGGTGACTCACAGAGCAAGGGGAGGGGGTGCAGCGAGGAAGGGAGTGCTCACCTCGGGGGGAAGCTTGGCGGCGCGGATGGCGTGGCTCCCGGTCGAAGAAGAAGACGCCACGAAGGCGAGGACTACAGCTGCGTCCTACCTGACGGACGTAGAAGACGGGGAAGATGATCATGGCGGGGACGAATGGATCAACCTCGGGCTCCGATCTTCGACGTAGAGGAAGAAGGTGTTGAGGCGGTTCCATTCCCGCAGAGATCTTGGCCGGAGGACGAGCGTAGCGGCGGCGCCAAGTGCTCGAACTTTCGGCCATGGAAGGTGTGGTGCGAGTTCAGAAAAAAATTCAGAAAACGGAGGGAACAGAGGAGAAGGTAGGAGATGGCGGCGGCTGGGAGATGGAGAGGAGAAGCTAGGGTTTCGCCTCAGGGGTCTTCTTGTAGAGGGGGAAGGTGGGGAGCAGGTGGAAAAGGGGATCGGTTGGGGAGGATGACGTCCTCCTCGTGCCCCTGTACGGAAGGAAGAAGAAGGCAGCAGATGGGCTCGAGGGGGGGGGGGGGGAGATGGGCTGCTGCGAGTTGGGTTGGGTTCCCTAGTTGGGCCGAAAATTGGCCAGGTTGCCCCTCTCTCTCACACACAACTCTTTTTTTTTTTGTGGGTTTGCTTTATTATTTTTCAGAGATCGTTTCGGTTCTAATAAAAATTGATTAATCAATTAAACAAATTTTAGAAAATAAGAGTTGATGAATTTTTAAACAGGGTGCAACTTTTAAATGCATGATGCATGACGATGCAAAAAGAAAAACAACAAAACAAATTGGGGGAAAACCCCGGGTGTTACATGGAATAATCTTGAACATCGAACAATGATGTCTCACGGCTCGGCTTCCTCCGTGGGTTTGGCTAACAATGTACTCATGGCTCCCGTGATGTGTATCATGTCCGAGCTTCAAGAGATGTGTGGGGAGCCGACTCTGCCTTTGTCCGTCGAAGAAGTGAAGGGGGCTTGCCCAGGGTACTCCTTCCGTATCAAAATATAAGATGTTTTAGCCCATTCTAGACATGTTTTACTGTGTAGATTTATATGCATCTTACACTAAAATATGTCTAGGTACATGTTGTCTAGTAAAATCTTAAACATCTTACGTTTCGATACGTAGTGAGTATTAGATATGGATTTACTACCTAGCCCAACGCTTAACTTCAGGGTGGGTGGTGGTGTGAACGCTTTAGTACCCCTCTTGTCTGGGTCTGTTGCACACATGATTTCTGTAGGTGATGTGGTTGCTTCGTTTGGAGCGTCGACACGTGTGTTTGGGTCTCCCGTCATCCAAGAGATTCGTGATTTCCTTGCTACTTTAGCTATCGCTAACCGTGAACCACACAAGACGATTGGTTGTCTCTTAAAGGAGAAGGCCACCAAGAATAAGAGTAATAAATGTGAACCCAACACTCGAATCGGCATTTTGAAGGAAAAAACTGAAAGATGTAGAAGCATAAAAAGTTGTGTTATAAGGTGTCCCCAGTTGTTTGATGGATGACTCCCACTAGTGTCTTGGTTCATGGCCGTGGATGTGCTTGTGCCAGTTTTCTTCGTTGAGGTAAAGTGTTGAGATTTTTTCGCCAGTACATTGTAGGGGAACATGTTGGAGGTGTTTGTCCACATGTCTTTATGGTCGTTTCGCCTCATGTTTTGGGAGTAGTTCGCTTGACTCGTGTTTTTTTTTCTTGATTGTCGTTCATCACTAAAGTTTATAGGGTTTTCCCATGGTTTGTATAAATTAACTAAGAACTCTATTTTTCTTAATTAATTGATTGATGAGTCAACTCTTAAGGCATCTCCAGCCGTTCGCCCCCCCCCCAGGTTTCAGTTCGGCCTTTTTAGCGATAACGCCGCCCCGCACCAAAACCTGAGGGGCGATTTTACCAGCCATTCGGTGACCCAGAAAACAGAACGGCGATAGCATTTGAAAGTTCCTCTTCCCGCCCAAAAAAATAGATCCCGAGTTCGGCGATCACGGCAGCCATAGTTTGGGCAATCATATTACAAAAAATGCCACAGATGGGCGATCAAATAGTCTAGATCGAATCACAGACGGGCGCGCCTTCAACGAACCACGCAGGCGTCGGGTGCGGTGACGGGCGTGGTGACGGCGATGGCGACTTCTTCCATCCGGCGAAGATGGGGCCGCAACCGGTCTTCCGCTTGACGAGCGGCGCTGCGGCTGCGACCGGAGTAGGCGGCTCATCCGGCGCCACCTCATCCTCCACCTCCTCTTCCTCGGTTGCGGCCTGCTCCTCCGCCTGCAGCTGCGCCATCAACTGCCTCTGCCGCTGCGCCGCCTCCCTCCCCCGGCGCTTGACGTTGGCCGTTGCCAGGCGCGTCCTCTCGGCGATCCACTCCTTGTTCGTCATGTCGGGCGGCTTCTCCTTCGGCGCTCTCGTCTTGCGCGGTTTCTTCCGAGCTCGGATATCGCGGGAATGGCTACGGCGACGGCGGCGGCGCGGGGTCCTGTGAATCGGGCGGGAGCCATGGCGTCTAGATCTCGGGGTGGGGGGCAAATGGCGGGAATGAAGTGGGTGAGAGGTACGTGAGGAGGGGGGGGGGAAAGTGGAGGGAAACGCCAAAAAACGGAGGGAAATCGTCTTCCGTCGCCGACAGCTCTGGCCCACGCACGTATTTCGCCCCCCCTAGGCCGAACCCAGCGCGCTGGGTTTGGGCTGGGTTCGGCGCCGCGAAATGGTGGAAAGCTGCGCTAAACCGGATCCTGGGGGACGGCTGGTGAGTTTTCGGCGCGAAAAACACCGCTTGGGGGCTCTGGGATGCCCTTATGCCTCCGTTTTAGAAGAAAAAAACGAACAGTCGATCGGCGCCTTGCTAGCTAATTGAACCCCCATATTACCATGCACTCCAGCACATGATAAATTGGTCGATCATTATCACTGTACAGTAGCCGCCGGCCACTCCGGTGTCCGGTCAAAGAAATGAACCCCCGGCGCGGTTTGGGTATACGGCGTCTGCCCGATGCGCGTGGCACCGTGCCGGCCGGTAAAATATCCCTCGTCCGATTGAACTGGCACCGACTGACTAAGGACATCTCCAGCGGGGCTGCTCAAATTCGGACCAATTTGGTCCGTATTTTGTCTGTTTGAGCAGCCGTCCGCTGTCCTCGGACACGGCCCGGACCAGGTGCCCCCAACGGGGCTGCTCATACCAAAAGGGACACTTCCATAGATTGCGTAGGGCCCACAGGGGCCCATAGATTTACAACTTAAAAAAAAAAAAAAAAGCAGAAAAAAAAAGTCTAGCTAGGGCTAGACGGCCACTGGCCAGTGGCCTCGCGGCGGCCGGAGTTGCCCCGGAGCATCCTAGTCATCTAGAATGACGTACTCCGGGGTGTCGGGGGCGAGGTGGGGTGGGAGCGGGGCGGCCCTCGCCCCCTGCGGCGTGGGAGGCTGGGTGGCCGGCTGGGGCAGCGGCAGCTCCGGTGGGGGCGCATGCCACTCCCACTGCATGCCCACCAGGGGCTGGAACCACGCCGGGACCGGCGCGTGCTCGTCCCGCCCGTCGTCGTCTACCTCCTCGTTGTAGGGGTAGACGTCACGGGCGTGGATGGCCGCCACGGCCTCATCCACAGCCCGTGCGCCGGCTGCGCGGGCCTCCGCCTCCCTCCGGGAGGTCTCGATGGCCATGGCGAGCTGGAGCTCCTCGCTGGGCTCGGGCTCGGCCATGGCGACGTCGTCGTCGTCCTCCTCCTCGTACCACTGGGGGGTTCCTCCAGTGGTTCCTCCTTGACGACTGGGGAGCGGTCGCCAATGCGGAGGGGGCGGAGGGGGGGGTGGGGGAGGGGCGGTGCCATGCCGCGCCGGGCGTGGAGACGATGGCGACGGGAACTGCGGCTCCCCGCGGGCCTGGCGCGCCCCGAAGTACGACCTGCGCCGCAGGTCGTGCTCGTCGGTGAACCAGGTGTCCCAATGGGGACTGTCCACCGCGAAGGCCGGGTGGCCGCGCAGGTCGAGCGGCAGCTCGTCGCGGCGGCGGTGGATCTCCACCTCCCGCTCGAGGCCCGAGCGCGGGACCGGCGGCACAGGCATTCTGTCCCTGTTCAGATGCCACCCGTCGGGGAGGTGGACATCTGGCCATGGAACTGGGATCGCGCGATCCCAGTACCACTGGCACCTCCTCTTATTGAGGTAGGGCCGGTCGCGAACGCGCGCGGGCACCAGCCGGAAGGGGGCTGCCGGGCCCTGAGAAGAAGGAGGAGGAGAGGGGGGAGGCGGGGGTGGATGTGGGAGCGGGGGGCTGGGCGAGGGCGCGCGGCGGCGGCGTGAGCTGCCGGCCTCGTTGTCATTCTTGCCGCCGCGGCCCCAGTTCAACCAGCTGCGGCCCATGGCGGCAGCTAGGTTTTTGCGGCCGGCGGCGAGGGAGCCGAGGAGGAGAGGGGTGGCAGTGACTGCGAGGTGGGTGTGCTCGGGGACTGTGAGGAGGCGGTGCGCGTGGGGATGGACGCGTGGCCGCGGGTCCCATTTAAATAGGACCGGTGGGGGAGGCGAGCCGTCGCCACGGTCACTGGCCGGTGGGCCACCCCCTTTGACCGAAAAGTGCCGAGGCCCCGCGCGCGCGTCCGTTTCGCGTCCGCGGGCTGCTCAAATCTGACCCAAATTTGGTCAGGGTTTGAGCATCCGCGGACGAAAATGGGACCAGGCCGTGGGTTGAGCAGCCCCGCTGAAGTCTGCTTTTGTCCGGGCCTACTTAAATCTTGCCAGTCCGGGCCAAATGAGCAGCCCGCTGGAGATATCCTAACTCTATCCGGTTCATATCCATCTGCAGGCCGCGGTCGGCGCCGCGACAAGACGAAAGCCGCCGGTACATGCACTCATCAAAAAGACGTGTGTGCAGCCGTGGCGTGGTGGCACGTCGATCGCCGTCCTGTCTTATCGCTCGCTCCAGACTCCCGTACCGGCGTACCTATGTGCGTGTGCGCCAGTCGCCGGCCGGACTTCCTTCCTTGACGCGGGTGGATATATATGCTGACGCGTCACACGTCTAACCGTCCATGACGAACGAGCGACTCGTTCATTTTTCCTGCGCGCGTTCACGGAATTCGTCGGGGTGCCTCGGTTGAGCTCTCGTGGAGTACCACCGCGGTCAGAATTTGGGATTCCCGATTCTCTTTCTACCTTGCATGCTGAGAAGAGTAGAAAGATAGAAGAATGTATTGATTTGATGCCTGGGCTTTTATATTGCCTGAACAGGGGTTTACAATGTCGGTTACAATGATATCACAACTGTTTGAACAGTTGTGGTGTCCCTTGGATCGGCACATCGTTTGGACAACGCCAAGTATGTTAACTGCCTAGTTAGCCTACGTCTAACGCTACATGCTAACTGTTGTTAACTGCTACTAATTGCTAATTGGTCTCTAACACTCCCCCTTGGACAACGGTGTGTTCCAATCTTCATTGGTTTTGAAACTTCATATATCCTTGAGTGCTGGAATATTTGCATAATCTTGATAGTTCTCAATCTTGAATACTTGATTATTTCTTAATCTTATTTCGTTGATATCCTCCAAATATCCTGTGAAAAATATAAGGAGAAAATATAGGACTTTGATATACCGTAGGTATATTTATTATCTCAATAAAACCGATATGAGAAACCAATATAGGAAAAACTCATAAGGAAAGAGTATAATATATTATAATCTGATGATAATTGATAAGTTCAGTCTTAGGAATTTTCTCCCTCTGAACTTTGCAAATTATGTAGTCGTCTCATACCAATGCCATTAATACATTTTTGAAATGCAGTTGTTGGTAAAGACTTAGTGAACAAATCTGCAAGATTGTCACATGATTTTGTTTGCAAAATATCAATTTCTCCATTTTTCTGTAACTCATGAGGAAAGAACAGTTTTGGAGCAATATGTTTTGTGATGTTACTTTTACTATATCCCATATGCATTTGAGTAACACATGCAACATTATCTTCATAGATAATAGTTGGTGATTCTAATGAACCAATACCGCATGAAGTTTGAATATGGTTGATCACTCTACGAAGCAATACACATTCTCGTGAAGCTTCATATAATGCAATTATTTCAGAGTGATTAGTCGATGTTGCTACTAGAGTCTGTTTCGTTGACTTCCATGAGATAGCAGTTCCACCATATAAAAACACAAAACCTGTATGTGACCTGGCGTTATGGGGATCAGAAAGATAGCCAGCGTCTGTATAACCAATCAGGGTCATTTCTTGTTTTTTCTTATAGAATAAACCAAGGTCTTTAGTACCATTTAAATATCTGAAGATCTTTTTTACTCCTGCCAAGTGGCGTTTTGTTGGAGCTGCACTATGTCTAGCCAGCAAATTTACTGCAAAGGCAATATCTGTTCTAGTATAATTTGCAAGGTACATTAGTGCTCCTATGGCACTAAGGTATAACTCAGGTCCCAATATTTCTTCGTCATCATCCCTAGGTCTAAAGGGATCCTTTTCCATATCAAGGGATCAAACGACTATTGGTGTCTTGGATGGATATGATTTATCCATATTGAATTTTTCCAAAATTTCTGGATATAAGCGGGCTGATAAACGAGTATTCCTGAGGGAAGGTGCTCAAGTTGTAAACCTAAGAAGAATTTGGTTTTCCCCAAATCTTTCATCTCAAACTCCGTCATTAAATGACTGCGTGCGACAGTTGTGTCTGCTGTGTTACCAATGATGTTGAGGTCATCAACATATACTGAGATGATACAAAATCCCTTTGGAGATTTCTTGATAAAAACGCATGGGCAATCATCATTATTTGAGTATCCTTTATGGAGAAGGAACTCACTAAGTCGGTTATACCACATTGTACCCGACTGCTTCAAGCCATAGAGTGACTTTTGTAATTTTACACAATACATGTTGCGATTTATGTCTGGATTCGGAATTTTAAGTCCATCAGGAACTTTCATATAAATATCCGCATCTAGTGACCCATATAAGTATGCGGTCACGACATCCATTAACTGCATTGATAAATTCACTTGTACTGCCAAAGATATTAGATATCGAAACGTAATTCCACTCATTTCAGGAGAATATGTATCGTCGTAGTCGATACAGGGTCTCTGCGTGAACCCTTGTGCTACTAGCCTCGCTTTATATCTCACTACCTCATTGTTTTCGTTCCTTTTCCGAACAAAAACCCATTTAGCTCCCAGAGGGAAGACTCTATGAGGAGTAGGTATTACTTGAGAGAATACCTCTCTTTTGTTAAGCGAGCGCAGTTCTGCCTCAATTGCTTCCTTCCATTTAGGCCAATCTGAGCGCTTCAGACACTCTTTCATAGATTTTGGCTCTGGATCCAGTTGAAGGGTTTTAGCAATTTTCGAGGAGAAATATGTGTCGACAAGAGTAGTTTTTCTATTGTATGATTCTCATGAATCAATATAATTTGTAGATATTTCTTTGATTCCTTCAGATATCGCTTGATTTCCCATATCAACGGGATCTGAGTGTTTCGATGTCCCAGCATTAGTATTTGTGCACACATTTATGCTGGGCTCTTGATGTTGAGCATCGGTTTGGTGTCTATCAACTTCAGATTGATTTGCATTTACTGACATTGATTTTGATTTTCCTTGTTTTCGTGGTGGCTTTAGAGAAGCCTTTTCCCTTGTAACCAGATTTCTCCCCCTTTTATTTGCAAATGGGAGTTGAGTAGTTTTATTTGGTACCTCTACTCGTTCTGGTGCATTAACTGCAGGGATATAAGATTTAGTGACACCTTTGTGATCAGTAAATGCGTCTGGCAGGTTGTTTGCAATGTTTTGCAAATCTATTATTCTCTGAACTTCAGATTCAGATTCTCTAGTACGTGGGTCTAAGGACTGGATGCCTGTAATATTTATTTCGATTTCCTGGTATTCTTTGTGGTTTGTTTCTCCCCCTAATGCCGGGAAATGGTCCTCATCAAAAATTGAATCAGCGTACCGGGCTGTAAACAGGTCCCCTGTAAGAGGTTCTACATATTTTATAATTGACGGAAATTTATATCCAACATAGATTGCTAATTTTCTATGGGGGCCCATAGAGGTACGCTGTGGTGGTGATATCGGTACGTATACAGCGCAACCGAATTTTCGCAAGTGGGAAAAACTTGGCTGATTGCCACATACTATTTGAAACAGGGAAGTTTCATGATATGAAGTTGGTCTGACTTGAATCAGATCTGCGGCGTGTAAAACCGCATGTCCCCAACAAGAGGTTGGTAAATTGCAATTCTGTAATAATGGTCTACCAATTAATTTTACTCTTTTGATTAAAGATTCAGCCAATCCATTTTGAGTATGAACATGTGGTACTGAATGTTCTAGATGGATGTCTAAAGCCATACAATAATCATTAAATGCGCTTGAATTAAATTCAGCAGCATTGTCCATTCTTATTGTTTTTATCCCGTGTTCGGGAAGATTTGCTCGTAATTTGATAATTTGAGCAATTAATTTGGCAAAGGCATGATTGCATGTGGACAATAAACACACATGTGACCATCTAGTGGATGCATCAATTAGCACCATGAAGTACCTAAATGGTTCAGATAGAGGTTGTATTGGACCACACATATCTCCTTGAATTCTTTCAAAAAAATTAAGTGACTCATTCTTAACTTTGAGGTAGGATGGCCTGATAATTAATTTCCTAGTAGCACATGCGGTGCATACAAAATCTGACGATTTAGAAAATCTTGTAGTTGGCAAATTGTGACCAACAGAATTGCCTATAATTTTTCTCATCATACTTATTCCAGGACGACCAAGGAGATCATGCCAAGTCTTGAATTTACCAAGATTTTGTAAAATTATTTTATACGCAACATAAGGTACGGGTTTAATGTATGTAAAGTATAATCCGGATGAGAACGAAGGGAATTTTTCAAGAGTTTCTTCCTCATATCCGTTGTTTTTTGTTAAAAGCAAAAATTCTTTGTTATCCATCTTAACCGTTTTTAGATGGAAATCATTAGATCGGATATCTTTGAAACTTATAAGGGTACGAGTAGATTCAGGATACAAGAGTGCATTTTGAATTACAATATTAGTACTCATAGGAAGTGTGAAAGTGGCTCTTCCTAAACCAATAATTGCTTTGTTACTACCATTTATGGTCATAACATCTTCCTTTCTCTTTGTAAGAGTTTGGAAGTATTTTGTTTCCCTTAAAATTGTAGGTCCAAAGCCATGGCGGAGGTAGTAGTACATCAGCGGAGGCGGAGATGGTGCGACGAGGTCATCCGCTGAAGTTGCGTTCAGGGCTGTCGATGAGCCGACCGGCGCTTGGTTCGCCCAGTAGCCATTCCATGGGTGGAACGGTGAATGCCGGCGGAGGCGGCATCAGGTCGTCGGTGTCCGCTGAGATATTAGAGGCAGAGGCCTCGTTCTCGTTCAGAGCGTCAACCATCTGCTCGGCGACGGCGGACGACACTGCAGCAACCTCTTCGGCACCAATTTCCGGAGCGGCAACGGCTTCCCAAGTCGTGTTGCTTGGGCCTGGTGCTCCACGGGAGCGGTGCATCCGGTGGTTGCCGTGACGGTTGTGGTGCTCGGGCGCCCAACGGTTGCCACAGAGGTGGTTGCTGCGGAGGCGGCAGCGGATACCACCGTCATGGCCATGGCGGCGCTGGGGTACCCAGTGGTTGCCGTGGCGGCGGATCCAGTCCAGGCGACGCTGATGGAGACGGCCGGAGTTCGAGCGGTTGCCGTGGTGGCGGCAGCGGAGGTCACCGCTCCAGCCTAGGCGGCACGAATGGCGTCGGCCGACGTTCCAGCGGCGAGCGGCAGCGAGAGCAAAAGTTCGGCGATGAAAACGCGAGTGGCGATGCTCTCTGGCCACAAAGCAAGCGAAAGCAAAAGCAAGGTCCGGCATGGAAGCCATCTTTTCTCACCTTTCTTCTCCGTACTTCTCCTGTCACTACAGGAATGGCTCAGTACGCCGACGGCCATAAACTGTGCCGACGGCCAAATGTCGGGGGCCGTCGGCATAGGGGGTCGGAGCCCCAGCCTGCCACAGAGGCCGTCGGCACGAAGTTGGCCGTCGGCACAGTGTAAAGGAGGCCGACGGTTGCCCTCGGCATACAAATAGCTGTCGGCACAAGGGAAAGGAGGCCGACGGTGGCCAAGCCGTCGGCACAGGTGCATATTCTTTTTCTTATTTTGTGGATGCATGTGTATTTATTAATTACTCTCAATTGATAAAATTAATATGTTAATATTTTATGTTTAAAATATATAAATTCACAACCGTTACCATGTATCGATAGATCTAAGTCAATTTCATTTATTCATACTACACCGACACCACTATCGAGTGGGTTTACACACATAAGTCTATTTTATTTGTGTTTTGTGTTGCTATGGCCTACCTTAACACAACCAAGAAACTAGTTCCATATTGCTATCCCCTTTCGACGCCGTTACCGCGTGTTTCCGTATAAGTCCGGTATTTCTCCAGCGGGTCTAGAGTTTCACCGGAGGGGGGGGGGGGGGGCTACGGATCTTCTGGACCCCAACACAAGCAATGTGGTGCAACTTTTCGGTATGTCGGATTGAGCTAATATTTTAGTATGTTCTGCAACTTTTCGTCCTCTGTAAGCACAAAAATTGGCTTAATTTTTTGACGAGTCTAGCTTAGGGAAAAACGTTCGTTTTGCTTCTGTTGCTTTTCTAGGCAGATTCTGCCTTCTTTTGTTTTATGCACTCTTTGGTCTTGGGAATCGAATTTTCTTGATTCTTTCAAGCAAGAGAGTGAACATACAACATAATGAACCTTATTGTCTATCTACTGGAGCATTTGATTTGAATTTTGCACAGCAAGCATGTGATTTGTTTGTCCTTGCTAATCTCACCCCACAGAAAAAGAATGGGAGAAACATGTTTTGTGAAGTTTTTTCACAGGGAATAGAGGAGCTGCGCCTCAAGAAATCCAAGAATGGTGAAAGCCATAAGCTTGAGGATGTGATGAACACCCCACTGGAGCTACACTCTTTTGGTTAGCACACGTCTATTTTCTGTTTTTCTAAGCAAAGCATTTATCGTAGAGACTTGAAGTGTCTAGTTTTTGTTTTTATTTTTGTTTTGATAAGACCACACCCATCATTTTATATGAGATTGAGTTGTTGGAGTTTGGTGTTGGAATGTATTGGATGCTAGTATTATGACTTGGAATAGGGATGCCATGGTTGATTTGAATAGCTACATATGTTTGCATGATTTATAGACTTTTTATGTGTAAAAATTTACAATAATGTTGTCTTGAGCTATCTCTTATTCATGTCCTTGATGTTAATTGCTGGTTTATTTAGTTTGTCATGAAATGAGTAGTTCTATGGACATATGCATGCATAGTAGCTGGTCAACTATCTCCCTCTCGCTAGCCAAAAATTTAAAAATTCCAACAAGTAAAAACTTGTTTCCAACACTCCTTAGCCAAGTATTTCCAGTGAGTCCACTATATCTTCCCATTAGCTTCGTTGTGATTCCGAGTATGTTCACCATGTTATTGTGTTATTTATGTTCTAAATTAAGATATTCACTTTATTAATTGTCATGGGTTGAACTTGGGATAGGACTCTCACGAACTTTTGAAGGCACACTTTACTTTTTATGCATCTAATAAACATGACCCAATAATGGGAGCCACAAGTTTTGCGTTTGACAAGTGTGTGGTTGGGAGCTAGCTATAAACGTGTATCACCGGAAAGCTTTCAACATTGCACAAAAATTTACATTTGGTTGATATCATCTACTTTTGTTTTTGGACTCCTGCCATGCCGAAATGAAATAGAGGAATAGTAAGTTTTGATGAGTAAGTATCTATATGACTAGAGAAACGCATTGGGCCGCTAACCGAAGCCATGCTTTATCATGGTGGAAATTTACTTACAGCTTGAGTGACTCTACAACACATCCTACAATAAAATAAGAAGCTATGCATAATAGTGAATGAAAATAAAAAGGATGATGAGTCTACTTCGTTTGTTTGTTTTGTCATTGTGACATGGGCTTGTTTCCATGTCATGGGGAAAGAGGTACCTCTTTGCGGTTCTCTATGATGTCATTAATACTTATTATGATTGTACAAATCTTATTAGGAATCTTAAGTTGAGTAATCATGGAGTAGGTTTTCACACTCACGGGGCATGAGGCTTTCAACCACCTTGTCATTCACATTACTTCAACATTCACCATTTAAGATGCTAGTGATAAAGGGGCAATGAGAGTCCTAGATCAATGGATACCACATTTCAATTAGTAATTTTAGTTGAATAATTTAGAGGCTAAATAAGACTTGATCATGTTTTACCTCTACCCAATTTTCTCCAAACTGTCCACCATATTTTCTATTTTCCATTATGCTATTCTTTGACCAATATAGGATTTTATTTTTCATTTTGTGTATGCATTTGGTCCATAGTGCTTTTATTTCATTATACACTTTGTGAACTTTCATGAAGCATCTTTGCTTGCATATTTTATATTTCTTACAACATGAATTGTATATTGCTACTCATTTCTAGTATTAATCATTTGATTATATGTAGCATGAATAATCCTCCTTGATATCCCATGATTGTTTTAATATGCAAAGTCCATGTTAGTTTTATCACCTTCATACTCGAGGACGAGCATGGGTTAAGCTTGGGGATGTTGATGCATGTAAAATGCATACATGAACTTTGCATGTTATTACTTGTTTTTCCTACATATTAGCAACCTATATTCATGTTCTATAATGATTTGGGGGATTTTCTAAACAATCCTCCTTCTTTTGGTTCTAACCCTGTTTTTCCACAAAACGTACTTTTTAGTGTTTCCGACTTTCCGGGAGCTTCAGGACTCCAAAAAGGGCAAGGCCAAAGAGCACGGTTCAGAATTTTTGAGACGAAGACCATGGGCCAAAGTAGAGGGCCAAAAGGCGAACCAGGTGGCAAAGAGGGCCCTCCACGCGGCCAGATTCCTTGGCCGCGTGAGAGGCCCCCTTTTTCCCCCCGTGGCTCCGATGCCGTCGATCTTTCTTCTCCCGAGTGTATCGTGACCTAAAAACGACTATATAAAGGTTCCCCTGGCCTTTTCGAGGAGGAGGCGGCGCCAAGAGACGAAACCACGAAACAGAGAGACAGAAGGCTGCCGCCGGAGAAGATCGGAGGGGGGGAAATGCCGCCGGGATCACCCCCGGAGGGCTCCACCCCCCTCCGGCGTGTTCATCATCAACATCTACAGCAAGATCAGCTCCATCTCTCCACTGTAATATCTTGGAAAACACGATGTATGATGCAATACTATATTCCCTTGATGTATTGTGTCTCCCCATCTATGTTTGAGTAGTGAATTGTCTTGGCAATGGTGAAATAGTTCGTTGATTGGTTGCATACAAGTTTGTTATCTTCTATGATTGTCTTTATGTACAATATATGAGTGCACGCATATGTTGGGGAATGCATGTAAGGTGATCACCGGTAGCATAATGGAGTGGTGGTGACTTGGGAGTGACAGTAACCTGAGACCGAGCCACAAAGTTAAGTTATTGGGGGATATATATAGGGGACCTTCGAACGTAAGGCTATGGTGGGACTTTATGTCTTAATCAATCTTGTGCAGTCATTTACTTGGCCACATGATCCATCATAAGGGGTTGTAGATCATTTACTTGACTATACCTATTCATAGCTCCTTCCTAGAAGAAACAACTAAGACTAAAACATGTGCTTCACTAATTGTGACAACCACACGAACGAAACACCTATTGCTAGAACACTTGCTCCCTTGAGATACTTGAGATATTTTCTGCTTGCTACTTGTGAAACTTGCTTAGAAACTTGCTCTAGGATTACTTGCATTTTAAACTTGCTTCACTAGTCACTAGACAAACCACACTCCACGTCACTTGCTTTTAATTAGTTAGTTCCTTTTATTCAAACTTATTGCTTTGCATAAACAGCCATATAAGAGGGTTATAGGGCTTTAGAGAATAGATAGCTTACCTTCAGCTCCTCGTGGGTTCGACACTCAAATACTTATCGAAAGGTACTACAATTGATCTCCTGCACTTGGGAATCATCAAGCACTTTTCTGACGCCGTTGCCAGGGAGCGTTGTGCTAAGCTTTTATTCTTGTTTGCATTGCATACTAACATATAAACCTAAAACACAAAAAAAAATTATAAAATGGAAAACAACCAAAAAATTTTAGAACTGTATAATATCTACCTTGAATTAGGACAGGAAGTGTTTGAGGAGAAATTGAAAAATTATTTGCACAGCAATCATATTTGTGGTAGTACTAATTCTTTGAACACCTTTATTGCTAAGGAAAACCTTGAGGTTGGGGAAGTTTGTCTTGATGAATATGATATTTTTAGTCCCCCTACTATTGAGGATAAAAATGATATACTTGCTGATTCTATGGAAAGTTTTAAGCTTGGGGAAGTTGGTTTTGATGAGCATGATATTTCTAGTTCCCCAAGCTTGGAGGAGAAAATTCACTTTGATGATACTATGCCTCCTATATATGATGATTGCAATGAAAATTATGTATGTTTAACTCCCACTATCACTAATGAGGATTTTACTTATGTGGAGAGTAATGATTCTTTTATGCATGTGGCTCATGATAAGAATGTTTTATGTGATATTCATATTGTTGAATCTATTCATGATGCTACTGAAAATTATTATGAGAGAGGGAAACATGGTTACACATATTTCAACAATATTAAGTTTCCCCTCTTTATGCTGAAAGTATTGAAGTTGCACTTGATCTACCTTTCTATGCTTGCTATCATGTGCTTCTTTTATTTGTTTCATTACAAAATGCCAATGCATAGGAAATGGGTTAGACTTAAAAATAAATTGTTTAATATTTTTTGGTGTGTTCCTTATGCTTTAATTTCCTATTCGGTTTGAGCACACATTTATGTCTTTACAACATGTAAAATGCCTTTACCTACTGTTATGTATCATTTAGTTTAAGATTTTCATGTTATAAAAAATTTGGGAAAGTAATTGAGAAGGATGAGTAATGGAGAAGTTGGGGTCGACCTTGAACATGTGTTGTTCATGCCAATGAAATCATTGCAAAGTCTCTATCATTAAAACTTTTTCCAAAGCTAAAAACAATAAAAATATTAGTTCACTACTATAACATCACATTTCTGTCTTATTTCTCATCTTAAATGGCAAGAATAATCTTATATGAGAGATAGGATTAAACAATAGTAATTAGCTGTCAAGAAAACAGATTCCTGAACTTCACTGCGAAAAATGTTTAAAATCACAGAAGTGGAATTTTGACCTGGTAATTTACGACAGCAATATTTAGTTATCACTACATATTTCATTAGTTTTAAGTTTTCTGATTTGAGCAACTTAAGTGCCTCTAAAAATTCACTCTTTACGGGTTGTTCAGTTTTTGGCAGATTATGTCTTTATTTTGCATTGCTCTCATTACTTGTGTTTTGTGTGGTTCTTTTGATCAAGGAGCAATGCAAAACTGTAGTAACAGTAGTTAATATTTAGAATCAACTCATGATGTCTCTTTTATGTACCTATGTGGATTTTATTTATGGAGGCACTAACCCCTCTAATCAAGTTTTATGTTGAGATTTGTGTAAGAAGAATTTTTCAGGAGGAAGAGTTGAGTGAGATGAACAAAGATCAAGAGGGACAACCAATCAAGCTGGGGATGTACCCCTGGGCTCACCGTACATGTATCAAATAATTACAAGAATCCAAGCTTGGGGATGCCGAGCCACCTCACTCCAACCATCATGATGTTAAGTAAGTAAAGCCTAGCTATATGACTATAAAGAAAGCGCTTTACGGGAGGCAACCCGGTTGTTTTTGTTTGGATTTTCCTAGTGTCCTCTTGCTGTCTCAAGATATTAGTTTTTTTGTTTTAATTCTGGAGTTTTCAATAAAGAGTCAAGTCAAACCCATTTGGACTTATAAGTTGCTATCCTAGGGCATGAAATTTCTGTTTCAGCACGAGTCTTCTCACCGTATGATTTTAAGTTTTTTATTGGTATGTCGGATTGAGCTAATTTTTTCGTATGTTCTGCAACTTTTCATCCTCTGTAAGCACAAAAATTGCCTTAATTTTTTGACGAGTCTAGATTAGGAAAAAACGTTCGCTTTGCTTCTGTTGCTTTTCTGGACAGATTCTGCCTTCTTTTGTTTTATGCACTCTTTGCGCTTGGGAATCGAATTTCCATGATTCTTTCAAGCAAGAGAGTGAACATACAAAATAATGAACCTTATTGTCTATCTACTGGAGCATTTGATTTGGAATTTTGCACAGCAAGCATGTGATTTGTTTGTCCTTGCTAATCTCACCCTACAGAAAAAGAATGGGAGAAACATATTTTGTGAAGTTTTTTCACAGGGAATAGAGGAGCTGTGCCTCAAGACATCCAAGAATGGTGAAAGCCATAAGCTTGGGGATGTGATGAACACCCCACTGGAGCTACACTCTTTTGGTTAGCACACGTCTATTTTCTGTTTTTCTAAGCAAAGCATTTATCGTAGAGACTTGAAGTGTCTAGTTTTTGTTTTTATTTTTGTTTTGATAAGACCACACCCATCATTTTATATGAGATTGAGCTACTGGAGTTTGGGGTTAGAATGTATTGGATGCTAGTATTATGACTTGGAATAGGGATGCCATGGTTGATTTGAAGAGCTACATATGTTTGCATGATTTATAGGCTTTTTATGTGTAGAAATTTACAATAATGTTGTCTTGAGCTATCTCTTATTCAGTCCTTGATGTTAATTGCTGGTTTATTTAGTTTGTCATGAAATGAGTAGTTCTATGGACATATGCATGCATAGTAGCTGGTCAACTATCTCCCTCTTGCTAGCCAAAAATTTAAAAATTCCAACAAGTAAAAACTTGTTTCCAACACTCCT
Source organism: Alopecurus myosuroides (assembly GCA_028641055.1). NCBI lineage: Eukaryota > Viridiplantae > Streptophyta > Magnoliopsida > Poales > Poaceae > Alopecurus > Alopecurus myosuroides. The sequence continues at coordinate 41,176,067 of CM054061.1, forward strand.
TAGCCAAGTATTTCCAGTGAGTCCACCATATCTTCCCATTAGCTTCATTGCAATTCCGAGTATGTTCACCATGTTATTGTGTTATTTATGTTCTAAATTAAGATATTCACTTTATTAATTGTCATGGGTTGAACTTGGGATAGGACTCTCACGAACTTTTGAAGGCACACTTTACTTTTTATGCATCTAATAAACATGACCCAATAATGGGAGCCACAAGTTTTGCGTTTGACAAGTGTGTGGTTGGGAGCTAGCTATAAACGTGTATCACCGGAAAGCTTTCAACATTGCACAAAAATTTACATTTGGTTGATATCATGTACTTTTGTTTTCGGACTCCTGCCATGCCGAAATGAAATAGAGGAATAGTAAGTTTTGATGAGTAAGTATCTATATGACTAGAGAAACGCATTGGGCCACTAACCCAAGCCATGCTTTATCATGGTGGAAATTTACTTACAGCTTGAGTGACTCTACAACACATCCTACAATAAAATAAGAATCTATGCATAATAGTGAATGAAAATAAAAAGGATGATGAGTCTACTCCGTTTGTTTGTCTTGTCATTGTGACATGTGCTTGTTTCCATGTCATGGGGCAAGAGGTACCTCTTTGCGGTTCTCTATGATGTCATTAATACTTATTATGATTGTACAAAGCTTATTAGGAATCTTAAGTTGAGTAATCATGGAGTAGGTTTTCACACTCACGGGGCATGAGGCTTTCAACCACCTTGTCATTCACATTACTTGAACATTCACCATTTAAGATCCTAGTGATAAAGGGGCAATGAGAGTCCTAGATCAATAGATACCACATTTCAATTAGTAATTTTAGTTGAATAATTTAGAGGCTAAATAAGACTTGATCATGTTTTAGCTCTACTCAATTTTCTCCAAAGTGTCCACCATATTTTCTATTTTCCATTATGCTATTCTTTGACCAATATAGGATTTTATTTTTCATTTTGTTTATGCATTTGGTCCATAGTGCTTTTATTTCATTATACACTTTGTGAACTTTCATGAAGCATCTTTGCTTGCATATTTTATATTTCTTACAACATGAATTGTATATTGCTACTCATTTCTAGTATTAATCATTTGATTATATGTAGCATGAATAATCCTCCTTGATATCCCATGATTGTTTTAATATGCAAAGTCCATGTTAGTTTTATCACCTTCATACTCGAGGACGAGCATGGGTTAAGCTTGGGGATGTTGATGCATGTAAAATGCATACATGAACTTTGCATGTTATTACTTGTTTTTCCTACATATTAGCAACCTATATTAATGTTTTATAATGATTTGGGGGATTTTCTAAACAATCCCCCTTCTTTTGGTTCTAACCCTGTTTTTTCACAAAACGTACTTTTTAGTGTTTCAGACTTTCCGGGAGCTTCAGGACTCCAAAAAGGGCAAGGCCAAAGAGCACGGTTCAGAATTTTCGAGACGAAGACCATGGGACAAAGTAGAGGGCCAAAAGGCGAACCAGGTGGCAAAGAGGACCCTCCATGCGGCCAGATTGCTTGGCCGCGTGAGAGGCCCCCTTTTTGCCCCCGTGGCTCCAATGCCGTCGTTCTTTCTTCACCCGAGTGTCTCGTGACCTAAAAACGACTATATAAAGGGTCCCTGGCCTTTTCGAGGAGGAGGCGGCACCAAGAGACGAAACCACGAAACATAGAGACAGAAGGCTGCCGCCGGAGAAGATCGGAGGGGGGGGGAACGCCGCCGGGATCACCCCCGGAGGGCTCCACCCCCTCCGGCGTGTTCATCATCAACATCTACAGCAAGATCAGCTCCATCTCTCCACTGTAATCTCTTGGCAAACACGATGTATGATGCAATACTATATTCCCTTGATGTATTGTGTCTCCCCGTCTATGTTTGAGTAGTGAATTGTTCTTGGCAATGGTGAAATAGTTCGTTGATTGGTTGCATACAAGTTTGTTATCTTCTATGATTGTCTTTATGTACAATATATGAGTGCACGCATATGTTGGGGAATGCATGTAAGGTGATCACCGGCAGCATAATGGAGTGGTGGTGACTTGGGAGTGACAGTTTCCTGAGACCGAGCCACAAAGTTAAGTTATTGGGGGATATATATAGGGGACCTTAGAACGTAAGGCTATGGTGAGACTTTATGTCTTAATCAATCTTGTGCAGTCATTTACTTGGCCACATGATCCATCATAAGGGGTTGTAGATCATTTACTTGACTATAGCTATTCATGGCTCCTTCCTAGAAGAAACAACTAAGACTAAAACATGTGCTTCACTAATTATGACAACCACACGAACGAAACACCTATTGCTAGAACACTTGCTCCCTTGAGATACTTGAGATATTTGCTGCTTGCTATTTGTGAAACTTGCTTAGAAACTTGCTTTAGAAACTTGCTCTAGGATTACTTGCATTTTAAACTTGCTTCACTAGTTACTAGACAAACCACACTCCACGTCACTTGCTTTTAATTAGTTAGTTCCTTTTAGTCAAACTTATTGCTTTGCATAAACAGCCTTATAAGAGGGTTATAGGGATTTAGAGAATAGATAGCTTACATTCAGATCCTCGTGGGTTCGGCACTCAAATACTTATCGAAAGGTACTACAATTGATCTCCTGCACTTGGGAGTCATCACTACCCCCTTTCGACGTCGTTACCGCGTGTTTCCGTGTAAGTCCGGTATTTCTCCAGCGGGTCTAGGGTTTCACCGGAGGGGGGCTATGGATCTTCTGGACCCCAACACAAGCAAGGTGGTGCCATAGAATGTTATTATAGGTGTGTTGTGTGTTTTGGATGTCAGATATTTCACTCCGGGGTGTGGTCCGCTTCATCGGCATCCACTTCTCTCTCGTGAGTTTACACGCGCTTATAGGCTGAAACTCCCGTATCGGACGAAACGTCGTGAATCTTCCGAAGAGATGGGTTCTACCTTGTTGTTTTTTGTTGCTATGGCCTACCCTAACACAACCAAGCAACTAGTTCCACATTGCTACCCCCTTTCGACGCCGTTACCGCGTGTTTCCGTATAAGTCCGGTATTTCTCCAGCGGGACTAGGGTTTCACCGGAGGGGGGGGGGGCTACGGATCGTCTGGACCCCAACACAAGCAAAGTGGTTCCATACCATGTTATTATAGGTGTGTTGTGTGCTTTGGATGCCAAATATTTCACTCCGGGGTGTGGGCCGCTTCACCGGCATCCACTTCTCTCTCGTGAGTTTACACGAGCTTATAGGCTGAAACTCCCGTATCGGACGAAACGTCGTGAATCTTCCGAAGAGGTGGGTTCTAGCTTGTTGTTTTGGGTTGCTATGGCCTACCCTAACACAAACAAGCAACTAGTTCCACATTGCTACCCCCTTTCGACGCCGTTACCGCGTGTTTCCGTGTAAGTCCGGTATTTCTCCAGCGGGTCTAGGGTTTCACCGGAGGGGGGGCTCCGGATCGTCAGGACCCCAACACAAGCAAGGTGGTGCCATAGCATGTTATTATAGCTGTGTTGTGTGCTTTTTATGCCAAAGATTTCACTCCGGGGTGTGGGCCGCTTCACCGGCATCCACTTCTCTCTCGTGAGTTTACATGCGCTTATAGGCTGAAACTCCCGTATCGGACGAAACGTCGTGAATCTTCCGAAGAGGTGGGTTCTACCTTGTTGTTTTGGGTTGCTATGGCCTACCCTAACACAACCAAGCAACTAGTTCCACATTGCTACCCCCTTTCGACGCTGTTACCGCCACTGGTAGAAAATAGGCCTATAGTCCCGGTTCGCAAGGGCCAGTAGTCCCGGCCGCGCAACCGGGACTAGCTATGCGCGACTAAAGACCCCCCCTATAGTCCCACCATTTACGGACCGGGACTAAAGGCCCGTCCACGTGGGCGCCAGGGATCCGTCGCGGCGGAGGACCTTTAGTCCCGGTTCTTGTGGCCAACCGGGACTGAAAACCTGCGCAGGTTTAGGGTTTTAGGCCCTCTAAACCTGGTTCCTTTTTAATTTGTTTTGTTTTATATCTTTTATATTTTATTTTGTGTTTTATTTTAATTTTGATGAAGTTTCAGTACACATATATATATATATTTTACGATACTATATACATGCATATATATATATATGAAATTTCAAACAAGGAGAATTCAATAGGAATATATAATATATATTCAATATCGGGTGACCATATATACAACCTCGAACAAGTTTCCATATTACACAATTAAGATGGATGACCATACACAAATTCGAACAATTAAGATGGCTTATGCGTATAATAGTCATCGTCGGTGGACGCATGGTACTCTCCTTCCTTAGCGATGACATGCCTAAGGAAAAATCCTGCTATTTCCTCTTGAATTGGTCGGAAGCGAGCTTCTGGAGTAAGCGCCCTCCGCAAGTTATTGAGACCCCTCCGCGTGGTCTCGTCCTTCTTCCTCTCAGAGATTTCTTTCCGTATGTTCTCACAGACATAGTATCCACATAGACCGGTCCCCGGTGGCTGCTTATCCACACCTTTGACCACATTTTTAAATTGTAGCTGATGTTTGAATCCACCGACATGTCCAAGTGAGAACTGTCTCCAAACTCTACATTGCAAATAAAATTAAATGAACAAGGGAGTTATTAGCTTAGGAAATGAACAAAAGAGACCGATTGATATAGAGCGCAAATGATTGAAAAATAATTACCTTTGCATCATTTTTCTCATGTCGATCCAAAGATCTGTATTTGAATTCATAGAGTCAAAGATCAAAACTATGGAGTTCTGAAGATCAATTTTTAGCAGAATCCAGTGGAACCTGCGGACACGTTAGATGCACAGTCATGCATAACTTATCGATTAGACATACCATGCATGGAGTAAACAAAAGAGAATGGGAACATGAGAGAAACACTCACCCAAAAAGGTAAGGAAATAGAATATATCTTTTGGATTCATGCTTTTTAAAAAAATTGTACAAGTCTTTCTCCACGTCTTTGGGGTGACGTTCTAACATAGTTCCATTAATGATTTGTGGGTCAATGAACCCAACATCATGGATGAGTCTTATTTTGCATTCCCAAATCTTCAATCTGCATAATAGCGTACGCAACAATATAGTTAGGACTATATATATATATATAGTGTAGGCAATGAAGAACGAGATGAGGTAGAAATAAATCACTTACAGAACGTAGCAACTCAGGATAGATTTGTCGAGCTCACGCAGATTGAACAGCTGGAACAATTCACTCATCTCAACTGTTACAGAGTACTTTTTAGTGTGATGCTCCTCTGTATAATTCACATACACAAATTCTTTGTCGGTCCATGTTATGAAATGTTTGTACCAACGTAGCAGAGATTGCATTAGTGGTGGTAGATCCTTTTCCTTCGCAGGCTCGACGAGAGGCCCTTTCTTCTCATATTGTAATCCTACCTCAGCCACTGGCGCATCGTCTAGGCCTAAAAAGAGACGAAGAGATATACCGGCCTCGGACGCATTTTGCATGGAAGTAGGTACAGTCAATCCCATTGCTGCCACAGCATTTATGACCTCGGAGTCCTGTTCCGGAGCGGCTTTCACTATGAGCGGGGGGGGATCGATTGTTTACTCTGCATCCCGAGCTGGGCAACTTGTTTCCCGTTTTTTTTCATTTTTCCTTTTCCTTTCTCCTCCTCCACTATTTTTGCTTTCTCCTCCTCCAATATTCCTGCTTGCTTACGAAGTTCAATATCATAGTCTTTAGGCAAATTCTTCACGGCTTGGGACACTGTGGACAAAAAACCCGTAGCCCAATAGTCTACAATCGGAGGGAATACTTCCTTGGGCTCAGGCTCCTTTAGCGCCTTCAGTCGGCCCTTCCATTTCTCAACGTCAGCCTTCACGGCCAATTTGGTTTCAACATCACTAAGTTCCCAAGGCCTTGGGGGGAGAGGCTTCAGTGATAGCTCCGGTACCCGTGTGGTCTTAGGTACATAAGGCTCCGGGTTAATAGACCAAGAGCAGGTTCCCTTGATGTCCGCCTGCCTCTGTTTCTTCGCTGGAGGAGGAATGGGGGGCGACGTCTGCTTATCCTCCGGAGGAGGACTGGGGGCGACGACTGATTATCCTCCGGAGGAGGAATGGGGGGAGACGGCTGCTTTTCCTCCGGAGGAGGAATGGGGGGAGACGGCTGCTTAACCGCCGGAGGAGGAATGGGGGGCGACGGCTGCTTAACCGCCGGAGGAGGAATCGGGGGCGACGGCAGCTTACCCGCCGGAGATTGTGGATCGGGGGACGGCGTAGAATGGCGTGAAGGAGGCGTAGGTGAACCAGCACCACCACCACCACCACCACCAGCACCTGCACCATCGGAGGGGGGTGGACTTGTTAGCCTTGGCGTCTCGCCTGGAAACAATATGTACTTCTTTTTCCATAGAATGAACTGGCGCTTGACATCTCCAAGTCTTCTCTCCCCTTCGGGTGTAGCTATGTCAATCTCCAGGTCCTCAAACGCTTGGACTATGTCTTCCACCGTGACACGAGCATAGCCATATGGAATGGGGTTGTTGTGATGGAGTGCTCCAGGTGTATAGGGTAAAGCACTGCCGGTAGCTACCTTCATGGAAATGTTCCCCACGGGATAATGCAGATCACATTCTTTCATCTCCTTTACATCATCCACGGGGTAGTGAGGCTCCGGTGCACGACTCTCGATCATCGGTGCATTAGCACCTGGAGTCGGGGCCTCCGTGGAAGCCACGCTGCTTCTCAGCTGATGCTGGCTTCCGAGATCCGCTGCATCTTCATGCGGCCCTGCAGCCGACGCTTTTTCTTTCTCAAGTATTCCCGCCACGATCTTCTTCAGCTCACTGACTTCCATTGCAAGATGCGATATTTGATCTGCAGCCCGGTCCGTACCTCTCTTACGGCTTCTGTAACAGTATGGGTCACCCTCCTGGGAAAATCCTACTTTCCACGGCAATCTGCCTTTGCCTCGTATATGTCCTCCGTGTTCAGGATTCCCGAGGGCATGGGTCAGTTGGTCTCTCTCTCTGTTGAACGTGAGCACGCCCTGTTGAGCTTTGGTCATTGCGTCAACAAGGTCTTTTGTGAGAGCAAACTTTTTCTGCCGGTGAACACACTCCCCTGTCTCCGGGTCTAGCGATCCCCCATGCCCGTACCACCACATTTTGGCTCTTTCGTCCCATCCCTCTGTACCTAGACGGATTCCTCTTGCCCTCAGGCCGTCCTCCATTGCCTGCCACTTAGGCGCCGAAACGCGGTATCCTCCTGGCCCCATAACATGATGGTACTGTTTCTTTTCCGCATTAGCCTTATTTTTTGCCGACATTTCCTTGAAATGCTCCGATTTATGTTGCGTCATAAATTCTGTCCAATCATCTCTCAGTTTCCCATGTTCTCCAGTGAAAATCGGAGTCTTGCCCTTGCTGACATATTCACGGAACAATTTTTTCTTGAAGTTCCGGAATGCTTCGGCCATCTTCTGAAAAGCGAACTCTTTGACTATCCTCCTCCTCTGACGTCCACCCGGAACGTCCTCACCGAATTCATCTTTTTTGTTGTATTCCGGAGGTAGAATGAAATGTGCAATAAGCTTTCTAAACATAATCTTTTTCGTTCTCTTGTCGACATAAGTGAAACCAACACGTGCTTTCTTTGGCTCCTTCCATTCCTGGACGGTGATCGGGACGGTGTCTCTAACAATAACTCCGCATTGGTTGATAAACTTTGTGGTGTGCTGTAGGGGCTTGCCGATTTCACTGACTGATTCGATGGTATATGTTTCTCCATCTTTCATCGACTTGGATTTGCCACGCTTTGTCATACTAGATCCGGCCGAGGGCTAAAATATGAAAGAGAGTCGCGCGCGTTAGTGCATATGTATTCACATTTCAGTAAGTTTGTATCACGAGAGTCCCAATGTATATATATATATATATATATACCTCGCCGGAGGTGGTTGTTCTTTGCAATTGGAGATCGTCGTTTGTCGACGGTTGACCTCCGTCATCAATGTCCATTCCTTCACCTCCTTGATCATCGACAATGTCCGTTCCTTCACCTGTTTCATCATCGACAATGTCCGTTCCTCCACGTTCTTGATCATCAAGATTCAGATAAGAAGAGACTACATCGTCTTGTTGCTCATCTTCTGGGCCCGACACATAAGGGTTCTGGTTGGCTATCATGCCGTATATAATACCTTCAGCCTCCTGATCCGTATACGGCAAGGCTCCATTGTCCGCCATATGTCACTCCTGCAGACATGCATATAGTAAAAATTAATTAAGTATATAGGAGACTTAGCAAATATTACACCCTCTTTCTCAAATTGTCCGCCATATGTCACTCCGGTGGAAGAACGATGACCACCGGAGGGGGAAAACCATACTTTAGAGGTGTGTCCAAGATTAGTTTCTCAAATGACTTGGAGAACCCCATAGCTACGTTGCATTTGCTTTTTTGGTCATTTTGGTATATTACACTTAATATTCTGAATTTATTGAATTAAAACTTATTTTCATTATTTTAATGAATTTAACTCAAATTCAAATATGGTCTCATTTTGAACTTTGTCAAACATGATTGAAAATGATATAAACAGATAGCTTACATTTTTACGAACATTTCGCATATTTTTCCATAATTTTTGGAATTATAAATTAAAAGTTGTTTAATTTAGAAGATTTAATTATTTTCTTAATTCCATATACAGTGGGCCCCTGGCGTCATGATGACGTCACCCTGGCGTGACACTGTGGCCGGCGGTGTGGCAGTTTCTGCTCTCTGTCTCCGGCGATTCCGGCCACGGGGAAGGGTTTCCGGCCACGGGGAAGGGTTCAAGGGCGGCGCGAGGCCCGCGGCGAGGGCGGCGTTGGTTCGTGGTCCCCTCTCGAGAGCGGGAGGGCGGCGCTGGTTCGAGGGCGGCGTGCGGCCCGCGGGGAACCTACCGGAGACGGCGACGGGGCGGGGCCGGAGCAGGGTGGAGGCGGTGGAGAGAAGGGCGCGGGCGACGGCGACGGCGACGGCGCGGTACTCTCGCAGGCGACGACGACGGAATCGGGCGACGACGACGGAATCGACGAGCAGGGCGCCGGCGCGAGGAAGACGAGGGTTTGGACGAAGAAAATTTTGGGGCCGGGAATATATAGGGCCAGCCTTTAGTCCCGGTTGGTGTCACCAACCGGGACTAAAGGTCCCCTGGGGTACCCTCCGCGGGCCTTTAGTCCCGGTTGGTGTCACGAACCGGAACTAAAGGTGAAATTTTTCGCGGCGTTTTCGTTCCCGCGCAGAACGAGCCTTTAGTCCCGGTTCGTGACACGAACCGCGACTAAAGGTGGTTATTCAAATACTTTTCCTTTTCCCAAACTTAAAAATACAAATAATATATCAGAAAATTTAGAAAAATAAAACTAATTCTTTTTAAAATCTTAAAAATATAAATAATATATCAGAAAAATAAAACTAATCATAAAGATTCACACACATCTTGAATATATATATATAGATAAAAAAGGCAGTACATAATGGCTAGAGTGGATCTAAACCTAAACGGAGAGCATAGATGCATGATCTGATATCTGCTAGTCATACTCCTGCCTAGGCCTATAGTACATGTACTCGTAGTCGTCGTAGTCGCCGCCGCCGTCGTCGTCACTATCGTCTGACGGTGCTCTGCACTCCCTCGGAGGATCACGACTCCAGGACTGGGCCTGAGGGTACCGCAGGCGGGGGATATCGCCGGCCCTGATGTAGTCCATGACGCTCTTTAGAGTCCGGCCGGACCACCATAGCCGACGACCGGCCTCATGAAAGTTCCCAGGAGGCAGGCCGTCCTCCTCATACCTGGCGAGCGCCCTCTCACGCCGATTGATGAAGAAGGCATCCCAAGTATGCTGGTTATCGGGATGCCAACTGGGATTCCTCCGCTGCTCCGGCGTGAGCTCGTGATAGTAGTGGTTCGTGATGGCCGCCCGACGCGCCACACCTTGAGGAAGAGGAGGGACCGGCACTCCTCCGGCGCTCAGCATCCAACCGGCGGGAACGTTGTAGCCGCACGGGCAGGGGTAGTTCGAGGCCGAAAGTGCCTCCGCCTGGATGAATGTTAGAGTGGGTACGGTAGAAGCCATGAGAGAGAGTGGTGAGTTTGTATGTGTTTATGCCAATGGTGTGGCAATGCATACATATATATAGCGAGAAGAAAACATCCCTTTAGTCCCGGTTGGGGACACCAACCGGGACTAAATGGGTTAGGGTTTCGTTTGGACCAATCAGATAGAATCACACGGATCGTGTGTTTCTTTAAAGCGCTTGTGAGTCGTTGGATCCGGGGTGTGTTTCTTTCGAGCTGTTGTGAGCCGTTCGATCAGGGCTACGGTGTGTTTCTTTCGAGCTGTTGTGAGCCGTTGGATGAGGTGGTTTCTTAACCGTTGGATCAAAACCCTAGCACAACACTTTGTGAGCCAGAGGACCCTATATATAGCCCACCTTCATACACCGGTCAGTTCATCGAGCAAATACAAAACATCCGGATTCGCCATCATACGTCCTGCCGTGCATTTGGTATGCATATTGCACCCAGTAGCCACGGTGGGGCTGTATGATGGCGATACCGATTGTTTTGTTCTACATCCCCCTTTAAGGTTTGATACATCATATATTCAGTTTATCGAGCAAGTACAAAACATCCGGTTTCGCCATCATACGTCCTACCGTGCATTTGGTATGCATATTGCACCGAGTAGCCACGGTAGGGCTGTATGATGGTGATACCGATTGTTTTGTTCTACACCCCCCCCCCTTTAACACATCCATCCATGCTATGGGTCAGTGTTCACTTTGAGCTCGGTTAGTAATGTGCAACTATTTGCTTGGTTCTGTTAGGGTGGCGCGTGGCGCGGGAGTTGCGACGCGTGGCGCGGGAGTTGTGACGCGTGGCCAGGAGGGCGCGGTATAAACTGCCGCGCCTCGAGCGCCTCAAAGCGGACACCACTGTTTTGGTTGGTGCTCTTTTTATCTTGGGAGATCGTGTAAAATGTATTCCCATTAATCTCGTACCCTTGGAAAGTCGTTATAGTCGAAGATGGTGTCTTGGCCAACATGTACAGCTGATCTCCAACATCATTGTCATTCATTAAATATTTTTGCAACCAACTGCCGAAAGTCTCCATGTGGGCCTTTCTAATCCATGATTCAGGCTTCCCCGGGTTGTTCGAGCGTAAAATATTCTTGTGTTGCTCGAAGTACGGAGCCACCAAGCTCGAATTTTGCAGAACTGTGTAGTGTGCTTCAGTCATAGAATGACCGTCCATACATATCGTTGATTTCCTTCCGATCGTGCCTCTTCCACTTAGTCTCCCCTCGTGCCGCGATTGAGGAATACCAATCGGCTTAAGGTCAGGAACATAGTCAATACATAACTCAATCACCTCCTCATTTCCATAGCCCTTTACGATGCTTCCTTCTGGCCTAGCACGGTTACGAACATATTTCTTTAATACTCCCATAAACCTCTCGAAGGGGAACATATTGTGTAGAAATACAGGACCGAGAATGGAAATCTCTTCGACTAGGTGGACCAGGAGGTGCGTCATAATATTGAAGAAGGATGGTGGAAACAGCAACTCAAAACTGACAAGACATTGGACCACATCGTTCTGTAACCGTGGTAGATCTTCTGGACTGATTACCTTCTGAGAGATTGCATTGAGGAATGCACACAGCTTCACAATGGCTACTCGAACATTTTCCTGTAGGAGGCCCCTCAAAGCAATCGGAAGCAATTGCGTCATAATCACGTGGCAGTCGTGAGACTTCAGGTTTTGGAACTTTTTGTCCGCCATGTTTATTATTCCCTTTATATTCGACGAGAAGCCAGACGGGACCTTCATACTGCTCAGGCATTCAAAAAAAATGACCTTCTCTTCTTTCGTAAGAGCGTAGCTGGCACGACCTTGAAACCATTCCGGATGCCGGTCATCTGGTTCTTTCAAAAGTTGCTGATCCCGCCGTGCTTCCTTTGTATCCTTTGTCTTCCCATACACGCCCAAGAAGCTTAGCAGGTTCACGCAAACATTCTTCGTAACATGCATCACGTCGATTGCAGAGCGGACATCTAGGACTTTCCAATACTGTAGCTCCCAAAATATCGATTTCTTTTTCCACATGGGTATGTGCCCGTCAACTCCCTGCGGAACTGATTGTCCGCTAGGACCCTTTCCAAAGATGACATTCAAATTCTTGACCATATCAAATATCTCAGCTCCAGTACGTTCCGCAGGCTTCGGCCGGTGATCTGCCTTGCCATTGAAATGCTTGCCTTTCTTTCTTACGTTATGATTTCGGGGAAGAAATCGACGATGACCCAGGTACACGTTCTTCCTACAATTATCCAAAAATACACTTTCAGTCTCATGTAAGCAGTGTGTGCATGCTTTGTATCCCTTATTTGACTGTCCCGAAAGGTTACTGAGAGCAGGCCAATCGTTGATGGTTACAAAAAGCAACGCTCGTAGGTTAAATTCCTCTTCTTTGTGCTCATCCCACACAGGTACACCAGGTCTGCCCCACAATTGTAAAAGTTCATCAACTAATGGCCTTAGGTACACATCGATGTCGTTGTCGGGTTGCTTCGGACCTTGGATGAGCACTGGCATCATAATGAACTTCCGCTTCATGCACAACCAAGGAGGAAGGTTGTAGATGCATAGAGTCACGGGCCAGGTGCTATGGCTGGAGCTCTGCTCGCCAAAAGGATTCATACCATCAGTACTTAGACCAAATCTTATGTTCCTTGCATCAGCTGCAAAATCTTTGAACTCCCTGTCGATCTTTCTCCATTGCGTTCCATCAGCGGGGTGTCTCAACTCCCCGTCGGACTTACGGTCCTCTTTGTGCCATCGCAACAACTTGGCATGCTCTTTGTTCCTGAACAGGCGTTTCAACCGAGGTATTATAGGAGCATACCACATCACCTTGGCGGGAACCCTCTTCCTAGGTTTCTCGCCCTCAACATCGTCACCAGGGTCATCGCCTCTGATCTTATAACGCAATGCAGTGCATACAGGGCATTCATTCAAATCCTCGTATGCACCGCGGTAGAGGACGCAGTCGTTAATGCATGCATGTATCTTCAGAATCTCTAAACCTAGAGGGCACACAACCTTCTTTGCTTCGTACGTACTGGCGGGCAACTCGTTATTCTTCGGAAACATATTCTTCAACATTTTCAGCAAATTTTCAAATGATGAGTCAGCTACACCTTCCCGTGCCTTCCATTTCAGCAAATCCAGTGTGCAGCCCAGCTTTTTCAGACTATTGTCGCATCCTGGGTACAGCGACTTCGTGTGATCCTCTAACATGCGATCCAAATTCTCCCTCTCCTTGTCAGTTTCGCAGCGTCTCCGTGCATCAGCAATGGTCCGACCAAGATCATCAGCGGGCTCATCATGTGCCTCTTCTTCACCTTCACCAAACCCTTCCCCACCTTCAGCATCATCCTCCATGAAGGTATCACCAAAAGCGTCATGATAGTTGAAATCGATATCATCCTCTTCTTCATCTTCTTCCATTCTAACCCCTCTTTCTCCATGCTTGGTCCAACAATTATAGCTTGGCATGAAACCGTGCCGAAGCAGGTGCATGTGAACGAATCTTGAGGAGGAGTGACCCTTCTCATTCTTACATTCAGCACATGGACAGATAATAAAACCTCGCTGCTTGTTCGCATTTGCCACTACGAGGAAATCTTTCAAACCCGTAGTGAACTCGCCGGAGAGTCGGTTACCGTACATCCATTGCCGATTCATCTGCATTATTATTATATAAAGTATATAATTAACCATCATGCATTTGTTAAACTAACTAGCTGGAAATAATACAAATCATGAAAGGGTTCAAGTTGCTAACCGCGACCGCGGAGGTAAAATAAATGAAAACGCTCAGGTGCGGCTCGGACACTTAATATCATGTGTGTTTCATGCTATCGGGCATTTCATCGAACACCTTGTGTGCATAGTAGGAACCAAAAGCATACCCACCACCCCTTGTGAATGTTGTGAGCAGAAGTGACACCAAATGTGGCTAAGTGCAGCGAGCTGAGTTCTATATATAGGGATGGGCCTTTAGTCCCGGTTCACCTGGACAACCGCGGCTAAAGGCCGTGGGGCCAGACCGATGACCTATTAGCCCCGGTTGGTCTGGACAACCGGGACTAAAGCCCCTCCCCTCCGACAGCTGTGGACCGAGCGCGCTGGGCCCAGACTATTCGTCGCGGGTCTCGTCCCGAACCGCGACTAAAGACCCCTATGGTCGCGGGCCGATTATTTTGGGGACTAATGGGGGCGTACCGAAGGCCTATTTTCTACCAGTGCGCGTGTTTCCGTGTAAGTCCGGTATTTCTCCAGTGGGTCTAGGGTTTCACCGGAGGGGGGCTCCGGATCGTCAGGACCCCAACACAAGCAATGTGGTGCCATAGCATGTTATTATAGGTGTGTTGTGTGCTTTGTATGCCAAAGATTTCACTCTGGGGTGTGGGCCGCTTCACCGGCATCCACTTCTCTCTCGTGAGTTTACACGCGCTTATAGGCTGAAACTCCCGTATCGGACGAAACGTCGTGAATCTTCCGAAGAGGTGGGTTCTACCTTGTTGTTTTGGGTTGCTATGGCCTAACCTAACACAACCAAGCAACTAGTTCCACATTGCTACCCCCTTTCGACGTCGTTACCGCGTGTTTCCGTGTAAGACCGGTATTTCTCCAGCGGGTCTAGGGTTTCACCGGAGGGGGGCTCCGGATCGTCAGGACCCCAACACAAGCAAGGTGGTGCCATAGCATGTTATTATAGGTGTTTTGTGTGCTTTGGATGACAAAGATTTCATTCCGGGGTGTGGGCCGCTTCACCGGCATCCACTTCTCTCTCGTGAGTTTACACGCGCTTATAGGCTGAAACTCCCGTATCGGACGAAACGTCGTGAATCTTCCAAAGAGGTGGGTTCTACCTTGTTGTTTTGGGTTGATATGGCCTACCATAACACAACCAAGCAACTAGTTCCACATTGCTACCCCCTTTCGACGCCGTTACCGCGTGTTTCCGTGTAAGTCCGGTATTTCTCCAGCGGGTCTAGGGTTTCACCGGAGGGGGGGCTCCGGATCGTCAGGACCCCAACACAAGCAAGGTGGTGCCATAGCATGTTATTATAGGTGTGTTGTGTGCTTTGGATGCCAAATATTTCACTCCGGGATGTGGGCCGCTTCACCGGCATCCACTTCTCTCTCGTGAGTTTACACGTGCTCATAGGCTGAAACTCCCGTATCGGACGAAACGTCGTGAATCTTCCGAAGAGGTGGGTTCTACCGTGTTGTTTTGGGTTTCTATGGCCTACCCTAACTGTCGTGGGATAATCACGGCAGACGTTACCGGGGGTAACTTGTCTTGGGGCAAATCGACTCTGGTGTTTGGGAGAGGGTTTAGATCAAGGGAAACCATGGTGATATGCGATCCGGTAGCCAACAATCAAGTCGCCGAGTCTATGATCTGAATATACTATCTCGATACTCGTGTTACAATGGATGCTCGATATCTCACAATCTCTATCTCGTAAACTTGTGCCTCTGGTGACATCGTCGATCTAACCCTAGGGGCCGGCTTATATAATCCCCGGATCCCCTGGCTTGCTATCCAAGGCGTACTCGGAATCCTACCCGGACACTACTTACAAAACCCTAAACTTCCTTATCGGAACCCACAATCCGGGTTACGAGGCCTACACTCCTGGGCCTTCTAGAAGCTCCTTTTCCCTAAGCCGGGTCTCGCACATCGTCCTTTGTGCCGAGTTACTCCTTGACGTTAGCATACCGGGTTATCATCCCTCCATCAGTAGTCCCCAGAATAGCTTGGGCTTCACGGGATCCTCCTTGAAGCGCATGCTATTCCCTGTAAAAATAACAAACATACAAATTCATAGAGGCCGGGTTAAGTTGCTTTAATAAACAGCTAGGCCTGACTCCATCGGTGGTCCATATAATAACCCGGTTTCCTCTGAATCCATCTTTTACTTTTCCGGGTCAATGCCCTAATGAGAATGCCAAAGATCCGGCTTATTTCACCCGTTAATTGGTCCAGATATCGCGGGAGAGATTTGCTTCCTATCCATTCCGGATATCCCGTCCAGCACTTAACGCATATCCCAAAAAATCAGGACGGGTATCCCTTATCCCGAAATTTTCGGTTCCCGCTCGTTGGCCTGGGTTTCCCCACACGTACCTATAAATAGGTACCTAGGGGGTGACCTAACCCCAACGGTTCATTCCTTCCTTCTTCTTCCTCCTCACCAGTGCTTCCTCATCCGAGCCCACAGAGCGCCACCACGGAGACCTCGTGCGCGCCGCCGGAGCAAAGCCGCCGCCAGCTGCGTTCCTCCATGGTCCGCCCCGCGCCGCCGCTAGTCTCCGCCGCCGCACCCTCGACCTGCCCGCCGGGAGTCGCAAAGGGACACCAAGACTGCGCCATCTGCCTCCGTCGCGCCCTTCTCCAATCCACACCGGTAAAGTCCTTACTTCCATTGATCTAGCTTCTAATTGCCCCGTTTGACCTAGATTGGATCTAGGTCCGCCCGCGGGCCATTTCTTGTTTCACGCCGGATTAGGTCGCATAGCTCCATCCTAGCTAGTCCAATCGCTTAATAGATGACCATACATCACTCCCCTATCGCTTGTAATCATTAATTTCTTGACGAAATCATCCACAAATTTTCCAATCTGGATGTTGTTCGCCCAAACTTCCGCGGCTGCTCTTGATACCCGGAAAATCCATCACATCCGGTTCTTTTACTTGCACTAGATACATAGGCAATCAACCTTTTTTCATAACTACTTTCCGATATGTAGATATCCCATAATTTCTGTACTGCTCGTCAATACCCGGATAGTTTGTAATTTTCGCTCTGTCCAGTGATACCCGGAAAATCCACAGTTTCCATGCCTCTCACTGATACCGCTCGTGGATACCCGGATAACTCATAATTCCCGAGTTTTAATGTCTCGTGCATTTTGCTTTGTATTTTGCAGACCAAACCAATGGCTCCTAGGAACAAAGGGAAGCAGCCGGCAAAAACAAGGACGACCCAGCCCATATCTGCCAACTGGGCGCGGTCTTCCGTGACCCAGGCCAAACTGGAAGAATTGGCCGAGTCAGGCATCCTCCCTCCTCAGAAGGAGATTCATTGGAGGGTTCCGGGTGACGAGACCCGGCCTACCCCCAATGCCGACGAGGTAATATGCTTTGTCGAGCACGTGATCCGGGGGTTTCGCCCCCCGGGTCACTCTTTCTTCCATGAAGTCCTCAGCCACTATGGCCTCCGGGTGTTCGACATAGGGCCTAACTCTATGTTGAACATAACCCATTTCATAGTCCTTTGCGAGTCTTATTTGTGCATCCCGTCAAATTTGGCTTTGTTTATCGAGCTCTTCCAATGCAAACCGTGCCGCGAAAGCGGTGACGGGGCCCTTTTGGCCTGCGGCGGGGTTTCCATCCAACGCCGCAAGAATTCTCCCATGCCGACTCTAAATCTTAACTCGCACGTTAAGCATTGGCAGCTATCCTTCTTTTATTGCCGGGACACCTCCCCACCCGGCGAGAGGAAGTTGCCGGGTTACTCGGAGGGTCTCTTAGATCTTTCCGATACTTTCAACGCTTTCCCCCCTGAATCGGACAGGGAGGTCGTCCAGCCCCACCTAGCCAAAATAGCCGTCCTTTTCGCCCACGGTCTCGCTGGGCTCAACCTAGTTAAGACTTGGGTAGATTTCCGCATTCAGCCCAATTCTATCCGCTCAAAGCTGATGTGCGAATACTCGGGGCACGTTACGGACGCGCCCCGTTACTCCTCGAAGAACTATCCGGCTGGTGATACCAACAAGACCATCAAGAGGTTCCTGACTGAGAAGCTGGAGGTGATCAAGAATATAGCCGGGTTAGGATCGTTCACCCGGGATAACCCGGCTCCAACGGTAAAATCCGATACGTATACGCTTATTTCTCGTACTTTGACTTGATACAACTGTTAATTCTTATTTTCATGCTTTTATCTCAGGCCGACAATGTTTTCTGGAGCATCGAGACCCCTCCCAACTCCGGGAACCCGGAGGAAGAAGAAGAAGAACCGGCCGACACCGACGAAGGTATCACCCGGATACCAATCTCCTCAACCTCTATTACTTTGCACCTTTCAGGGATGGATGATAAGGGTGACAAGCACGACCAGAAAGACTCGGAAGAAACCGAGAGCGACAAAAGCGAAATTGAGCCGGAGGTCGAGGTCGGGGCCAAGAGGAAAACCCGCGGGGTCGTCTTCAAGGTTCCCTACTCTTCCATGTCCTCAAAACCTTACTCTTTTGATAATATGCGCGAGCTTAACCGACAGTTATCAAATTCACCACACTTGAAGGATCCGCCTCCACCCAAGCGCAGAGTAAGCCGGAATTCCCTGGGCGAGGATCCCCTCAACCCGGGTATTCCTACGTCCCCGGCTCGTCGTACTAGTATTTCTCCATCTCATCCCATCAACTCACCTCGAAAACACCCTTCCCCCAATCATCCATTAGCCGGACAACTCCGGGTCTCACTCTCGGATTCTGTGACAGCCTCATCCGTGTCCAGCAGCTCGCTTCCGGCAGATTTCATGGTGAATGCCGGGTAAGTCATATTTCCGGCTAAGCAATACTCTAGTCCTTTTGATAACCTTCAATTTTCGTTGCTGATCTATTCTCTTTCCTTTCCTTAGCACCCAGGTCACGATCAGTGACCCGGATATTATGGACACGGACAACCGGAAGACGGAGGGGCCGACTGATGATATGGACACCGCGACTGGCGGTGGTGTTGAAAACAACCAGGAGCAAGACCCCTTGGCTGACTCGGCTCGGCAGGAAGCCGGGTCTCCCAAGCCATCTGAAGAGGCTGAGGACGACAACGTCGAGATCCTGGACACAAGGATGGGCTCTCCCAATCCGGACACCCAGACAATCCGGGTCTCGACCCCAAAGTCGGAGAAGGTTCGCCCGCCGGGTGATCAAGCTGCCGGCTCTTCCGGTGTCAGGCCCGAAGATATGACTTTTTCCCAGATGCTTGACGCCCTGCACACCTTGAGGGCTGATGAAGAAAATATCCTAGAAGCTTTGATAGCCAAACATGAGGTAAATCCGAATAACATTGCCTGTATCCTTGTCTAGTCCCCAAGTTCCAAGTGAACTTATTGATAATTTGCTTGGAACTTCGTAGTATATCCGATTGGTAGCTTGCTTTTTATCCGGCTAATCCTTCCTTGTGTCTCCACGCAGGCCTTCGTGACCCACTCTGAGAAAGCATTGGCAAAGGCCACCAAGCTCCCCGAGAAGGAGGCGACTCTGCGTGAGTCGGCTGAAGCTAATGCAAAGAGGAGCGGGAAGATCACAACGAAATATAGAAGGAGGGCTCATGCAGCAGAAGATGAACTGACCAAGCTTTCCGTTCAAATTGCCGACACATATCGTGCTTTGACCGGTACGATTCCTAACTTGATAATTATAACCCGGATCCTCATTCTGATAAATAACCGGATTTCCGTACTCACTGCTTTTTCCTATTTTCTGCAGGTCCGGATGATGTAACTCCGGACGAAGATGATATCGCGAAGCTGAAAACCATCAAGAGCACGATCCGGCAGCTCTGTGCCGGAACCAAATGGATCCTTCAGGATCTGAAGTGGCCGGGTGTCGGGCATGGCAACCTGAAGATGCTGCTTGACGCGTGCTCCACTATCCCCGAGTGGATTGAGCACTGGAGACGCTCGTCCTGCCGGGTTGGAGTAACCCGGGGGCTTGCACTGGCTAAGGCGTATTTTCCCAAGCTCGAGCCGGCCAAGCTTGTAGGCGGGTTTCCAGAGTTCAACCACGACGGGTCCAGGTTCTCAGTGAAGAATTTCAAGGCTATCCACAAGGAGGTTCGTCACTCGGCCAGTGTGATTGCCGATGGTTTGGATGTCAGTTCAATTACTCCCGCATATGATGCGGATGACAAGGTGATTAAGTCGGATCTTCCCAAGCCATACAATATGCTGGCCCGATGGAAGGCGGAGGCTGCCCAGGCGAGAGAAGAAGGCTGAGGCCGATTCTGCGCCTGCTACCTCCACGCCAGTCGTCTCTCCTCCCGCACGGGTCGGCACTACTACTGACCCGGGTGCTGCCGCCACCAAGAATGCTGAAGACCAAGGCGAGGAGCAAGACCCGGCTGCCAAGGGCAAGGGCAAGATGGACGACTCGGCCCAAGATGCCGAGTGAAATTTTTATCGGCAACCGTCTTAGGCACATTATCCGGCCGATGGGCCTTTTTAAAACAATTATTCTTTTGATGGCGCGCCTGTGCGCTTTATGATACTACTATCGTGGCTTGTAATGCATTTTAATACCTTAATATATCTCGTGGCCCTTCTGGCCTTTTGCTTGAAGATGATATTGCTTGGTTTTGAGCTTTTTCTTCCTTGATTTTCTGACTTTCTACTATGGTTCCTATTGTGAGACTCGGTTTCCGGGTCTCGTGGGTTTTGACTAGTGGACTTTTTTCTAGGTCCCCAAGTCCCCAAGACTCGGATTTTTGGGTTTTTGAGCTGAATAGCTAGATAATTTGTTTCTGTTTTCAAATTCCCGAGTCCCCAAGGCCCGAAATTCCGAGTCTGGGATGTTGGGTGTTTCAAAAAAGAGCAAATTGTTACATGCTAAGCCCAAAACCTAGAGCTGTTTCACATAGGTTTTGAAGTCATGCTTAATAAGCTTTGAGTTTCCGGTTATTAACCTTGTACTCTTCATAACTTGTGGTTTAGATGACCCTTTTGACTCTCTTGTACTGTAAGCCGGCTTTCGCGTGGATAATCATGTTGCTATAGCTGTATGAAGACATGGCCAGGCAAGTCCCATTGGGCATCATGACTGATTGTAACCATACGCTAGCGAATCATGCCACTTTAGTGCGAGTCACATCGAGCTTAAGTAAGAAAAGTCAAGGAAGTTTGGCTCCTTTGTCCGGTTATAAGCTTGCAGCCGTACTTGTTTGCAAGTAATCGGCCCTTATAACTCATAGGCATCATGGCCGGGTCTTTGAGTTTGTAACTGTGCTATTCAAGCAATCAGCCCCCAAGACCTAAATATATGCAGTTTACTAAAGAAACTAATGTACTAAGAACAATAAATAATACTTACCTCGAAGAAGAAAATAAAAATACAACAGAGATAAAAAAACTTGATAAAAAACACGTGAAAAGGAAACAATATATTGTTTAACCATCTCTTTATTGATATGAGAAAAGTTAGGTCAGCAAGCCGCCTCATTAAAAACCCTCCAGTCCCCTTAGGTACCCTGGATAGGAAAAGAGTGCGTCTGAAACCTGCGGCCTGTTACATCGTGTAATTTCACTTGTAAATCTGGTCTAGACTAGGTATAGTAGGGACGCAGCTGAGCTACGTTCCAAGGTCTTTCTCTCTCTTGCATAGATGAAGTGGTATGGGCGGTGTCATTAACCGTTGCCGACTCTTCCCTTGCATCTATCAAGTAATATGATCCGTTATGCAGATTTCGGCTTATGATGAACGGTCCCTCCCATGGTGGGGATAACTTGTGTTTTCCTTCCTTTGACTGTGCTAGGCGCAGAACCAGGTCTCCTTCCTGGAAGACCCGGGTTTTGACTCTGCGGCTATGATATCTCCTCAGATCCTGCTGGTATATGGCTGATCTTTCCAAAGCTTGTTCCCTGCGTTCTTCTAACATATCCACGACGTCCTGCCGGGTCTTCTCGTTTTCCACCTCGACATAAGCCGATACTCGAGGCGAGTCATGGATGATATCACTTGGCAGCACCGCTTCTGCACCATAAACCATGAAAAACGGTGTCATCTGAGTAGATCTGTTTGGTGTAGTGTTGATACCCCAAACCACTAAAGGTAACTCCTCCACCCATGCTCCAGCAGCTCTGATACATGGGACTCACAATCGTGGCTTTAATCCACGAAGTAACTCCTGATTCGCCCTCTCCACCTGCCCATTGGCTTGTGGATGAGCTACGGAAGCTATGTCAAGCCGGATTCCGTTGTTGGCACAAAATTTCTCCATCTCGCCAAGGGACATGTTGGTTCCATTGTCGGTAATTATACTGTGAGGATACCCGAACCGGTAGATAATCCTTTTCAGGAACTTAACTGCCGTAATCGCTTCACAATTGGTAACTGGCATAACTTCAACCCACTTGGTAAACTTATCGATAGCCACCAGGAGATGTGTCTTTTTGCAAGGTGACATGTGAAAGGGGCCAACCATGTCCATACCCCAAACGGCGAAAGGCCAGGTCAAAGGAATTGTTTGCAACTCCATAGCCGGCACATGGGTTTGGCGGGCGTACCTCTGGCATCCGTCGCACCTTGCCACCAAGCGTTCTGCATCTGCTAAAGCTGTGAGTCAGAAGAAACCGTGCCTATATGCCTTGGCCACAAGGGACCTTGTGGATGCGTGATGCGCACAGTCGCCTTCGTGGATCTCTTTCAGGATTTGCCGGCCTTCTTCTGGTGCTACACAGCGCAAAAATACTCCTGCAGCGCTCCTTTTATATAACTCCCCGTTGATGATGGAATAACCTTTTGCTCGCCTCAAAATTTGCCTTGCTAGTACCTCTTGCTGTGGTAACTCGCCCCGTGATAGGTAAGCCAGGAACGGCTCTGTCCACTCGGGAACAGTGCGTATTGTGGCCACGAGCTCCAAATCCGGGTCTTTGTTAGCCAGTTCTTCCTCAGACTCGGTTTTAACTGATGGCCGCCATAACTCGTCCAGGAACACATTGGGTGGAACCGGCTCTCTGCGCGAGCCGAGTCTGGCAAGTGTATCTGCTGCCTTGTTTTTCCTTCTATCTACATGCTCTACCTCATACCCGGAAAAGCACCCGGCAACCCGGTCCACCTCTCTGCGGTATGCTGCCATAGTTGCATCTTTTCTATCCCAAGTTCCCGAGACCTGCTGTACCACAAGATCCGAGTCCCCATAGCATCGTATCCTCTTAATGTTCATCTCCTTGGCTATCTTCAATCCATGCAATAATGCCTCATACTCGCCCACGTTGTTGGAACAATCAAAGTGAATCTGCAATACGTAGCTCAATTTGTCTCCTTTAGGTGATGTGAGTACCACTCCAGCTCCTGATCCCTCGTACTGCTTGGAGCCATCAAAGTGCATTATCCAAGACTCCGAACTTGGAGTCATTGTGGGCATGCCTGTGTGAGTCCAATCGTTAATGAAATCAACTAGAGCTTGAGATTTGATTGCTGACCTGGGCTCGTAGTTGATATGATAATCTCCCATCTCGATCGCCCACTTGGCTATTCTGCCTGTTGCATCCGAGTTTCTGATGATATCTGACATTGGTATAGAGCTAACCATTGTTATGGGGTGTTCCTGGAAATACGGTTTCAATTTCCGTCTGGCCATGAAGACCCCGAAAACCAACTTCTGCCAATGCGGGTAGCGCTGCTTTGCTTCTGATAACACCTCACTGACGTAATAAACCGGCCTCTGGACCGGGTGATCTTTTCCATCCTCCTTGCGCTCAACGACAACCACTGCGCTAACCGCTCAGGGCCCCGCCGCAACGTACAGTAACATGGGCTCTCTAGGACCCGGGGCTGCTAGGACTGGTGCCTCAGATAATTGCTTTTTTAGTGCCTCAAATGCCTCATCCGCCTCTTGGTCCCACACGAACTTATCAGATTTCCTCAAGAGCCGGTACAAGGGTATTGCCTTCTCTCCGAGTCTTGATATAAACCGGCTCAGCGCTGCTACGCACCCTGTAAGCTTCTGAATATGCTTCAGGTTTTCCGGCTTTTTCAAACTCTGGATAGCTTTGATTTTATCCGGGTTTGCTTCAATTCCTCTCTCTGAAACGATGAAGCCGAGTAACTTCCCTGCTGGGACTCCAAATACACACTTTGTCGGGTTAAGTTTCATCTGGTATCTTCTCAGGTTCTTGAATGTTTCCTTCAGATCATCAATAAATGTCTCTGCCTTTCTGGTCTTGATCACCACGTCATCCACATAAGCATGAACGTTGCGTCCAATTTGGTCCTCAAAGCACTTCTGAATGCACCGCTGATAGGTTGCGCCGGCGTTCTTCAATCCAAAGGTCATGGTTTTGTAACAAAAGGCTCCAAAAGGGGTTATGAACGACGTTTTCTCCCAGTCTTCCTTCTTGAGCTTGATCTGATGATACCCGGAATATGCATCCAGGAAACATAATAGGTCACTTCCAGCCACTGCATCTATGATCTGATCTATCCTTGGAAGCGCAAACGGATCCTTTGGGCAATGCTTGTTGAGACTCGTATAATCAATGCACATCCTCCACTCATTGGTCTTTTTCATCACGAGAACCAGATTTGCTAGCCACTCCGGGTGAAATACTTCCATGATAAAGCCGGCCGTCAACAGCCGGGCAATTTCTTCGCCGGTAGCCCTTCTTCTTTCCTCATTCATCTTTCTCAGCCCCTGCTTCACGGGCCTGGACTTGGGATCAACGTGCAAACTGTGCTCTGCCAGCTCTGTAGGGATACCCGGCATATCGCTAGGCGTCCAAGCGAACACATCCTGATTTGAACGAATAAACTCCACAAGTGCTTTTTCCTGCTCATCATCCAAGTTAGGTCCTATGGCAAATTGCTTGGACGGATCACCTTCGACGAAGGCTACCATATTAGTATCTTGTGATGCTTTGAATTTTGCTCTCTCATCCTCAGTGTTTGGTCTCTTCAGCGTTGTCCTGTCATCCGGGTCTACCTGAGACCGGTAGTATTTAAGCTCCTCCTTTCTACAGGCTTGTTCCGCCATTGCCGCATCTCGTTCGTCACACTCAGCCGCTCTATCCCGGCTTCCATGTATAGTGATGGTCTGTTTAGGACCCGGGATTTTTAGCTGTAGGTACACGTAACACGGCCTGGCCATGAACTTAGCTTAAGCCGGCCTCCCAAATAGCGCGTGATTAGGACTGCACAACTTCACCACTTCGAACGTGAGCCACTCTACCCGGAAATTATCCTTGGATTCTCCAAAAGCAACCTCCAAAGTGATCTTTCCATCAGGGCACGCCGAATGACCCGGCACGATCCCGTGAAAAACTGTTGAACTTTTCTGTAGCTGAGACTCCTTGAGACCCATGCGCAAGAAAGTTTCCCAATATAGGATGTTGATGCTGTTTCCACCGTCCATTAAGACCTTTTTCAGCTCATAACCATTAACCTGTGGCGCAACCACCAATGCTAGGACTCCTGGGTGTTCTATTCTCTCCGGGTGATCTCTTCTGCTCCACGTTACATCCTGCTCGGACCACCTCAGGTATCTCGGGACAGCTGAGGAAACCGAGTTTACTGCCTTCTTTAGTATCTTTCTATCCTTGTTAGAAATTCCTGTGGTGTGAACGTGGTATTGGCTCAATTGCTTGGGGTTGGCTTGGAAACCTCCAGCTCCTCCCTGGTTATTACCCGGATTCCCAACTCCCGGGTTGCCTGCTGGGGGTGGGCCGTTGCCCGGGTTTCCACCCGGACCCAGTCCTCCTCCCCGGCCTGCACCTCGCATAGCCTTGTTCACTTCCTCGTTCTTCCATCTCTGCAAATCCGCACATTGCTCCAATGAGTGGTTAGCTGGCCTTCCGTTCCTGCTGTGTTTCGGGCACGCCATTCTGAAGATATCCCAGTTGTTACCCGGCCTTGGTGGCCCTTGATAATTTCCTCCATTATGATTTCCTGCATCGAAATTTCCTTCTGCCCTGGGCCTTGAAGACCCGGCTTCTGTGCTGGTGACAAACTCGGAATTCCCCTCGAACGGGCGCTTGTTCTGGTTGTTCCCATTGTTACCTCCTTGGTTACCCGGCGTAGATCCATTGCTGGTTCTTCCATTATTGCCTGTATTTGCTTTTGCTTTCTTGTCATCAACGTCCTCTTCCGTGGTATCCGTTGCAGCATGTTTGTTGCACGCATCCATTAGTTCTCCCATTGTAACTTCTGAAGCATTCCGACTGGATTTCATGCGAGTTAATTTCTGCACTAAAGGTGTATACTTGCATGTTTTGGCCATAGCCTGCAACGCATCTTTCGGCTGAATATCTGTAGATGAATGCAATATCTCCATAACCCGGCGCACCCAGCTGCGCGCCAACTCTCCCTTCTTTTGCACACACCGTTCCAGATCGTCGATAGTAAACAACTTCCTGCACGTTCCGTGAAAGTGCTTGATAAACGCAGTTTTCAACTCTCCCCATGACTTGATAGATCCTTCCGGTAAATTGTTGAACCACAACTTTGCTTCTCCTTCCGACATCATTAGATACATGAACTTGGCCTCAAGGTTTTCAGACGCGTTGCGAATCGACATAGCCATCTCATAACTGCTCAACCATGTTTCAGGGTCCATAGTAGGCTCATAGCTCACTACTTTATCCGGTTCCTTGAATTTATCCGGGTAAGGCTCAGCCCTTATGTTATCCGTCAGACACTTGGGCCCAGCGAGATTAGTCGGTACTGGCCTCACCCGTGAAACATGCGATCCTGCGGGGGGTACGGCTGGACGTGGCGCTGCCGCTGGTCCATGCACCGCAGACCCGGCCGCGGCTCTCCTAGCTCTGGAACTATCCACAATAGCTTGTGCTGCTGATACTGCCGGTGCTGCTTGCATGCGGGGAGGAGGCGGCATTTGCTGCTGCTCTGCCCTCCGGCGCGCTGAACTTGTTTGCATATTGCCGGCATTGCCGTGTTGCTGGCTGATATAAGGTGTTCCATGCATTCCACTCCTGTTATCCGGGTAATTAACCTGCTGAGCTACTGCCGTATGCAACAAATCGATCGCCCGTCGGGTCTGCTCCGCATGGGGTGACTCTCTTACGGGGATCTGATTCAATGCTAACGTTGCGGCATATACATTATCCATGGGGTTATTGAAGTGACCTGGTGGTGTACGAAATCGTGATGGTGGTGGTGGTGGTGCTGTGTTGCCGACAGGGGCCCCAGTCTGCAGTGTGGGTAACCCGGCTTGCACGTTTGCCAGCTGTCCTGCTCCAGTCGCCGGTTGATGCATAGTTTCCTGATTCACAACCGGAATAGGCTGATCCTAGGGTGTGATGAATAATGCGTTAGGGTTTATGACTCCACACATCGCCGGTAATCTTGTCTGATATCTCTGATGCACCCTGCTTGTCTCAGCTCGGAGCCGGTTTTCCAGCGCGTCCAGTTCGCGTTGGCGCGTGGCTACCCCTTGCTTCTCTGCCTCTATATCTCTTCTTTGTTGCTCACGTGCTGCGGCGTTTTCCGGAGTTATCACAGTAGCTAACACTGTTGGGTCCAAGACAATATTGTTACTGAACAGGGCCGGATGTTGCGGATTCGAAGGACCCGCCCCTGGCGCCCTGTTAGCCAAGAACCCGAACATATTTGCCTGCATCTCGCTATCCACCGCTCGGCTGGTGACTGAAGCCGACTCTCCGTCAACCCGGGTCAGAACCGGATTTCCTTCAGCCGGATTTTGCTGCTGGGCCAATGCTTGCGCCGCTCCGACCACGGCCGTAGTCACGTTCCCCTGGTTGAGGTTGGTTGCAGGGGCCGTGTAGACCGCGACCTAGCGCGCAATGCTTGGCGAAGACTCATACTCCTCCTCATCGTAGCTATCTTCCTCGTACCGGTCCTCCAGCAGGTGCAAGATAGACTCGGTATCATCCTCCCTTATGACCCGGCCACGCGGGGTCCATGCCGGCTCCTCCGGCTGTTCCCTCTTCGCGGCGGGTTCCTCTGTCGGATCCACCGTCCCGACCGATTCT
This sequence comes from Alopecurus myosuroides, assembly GCA_028641055.1. Taxonomy (NCBI): domain Eukaryota; kingdom Viridiplantae; phylum Streptophyta; class Magnoliopsida; order Poales; family Poaceae; genus Alopecurus; species Alopecurus myosuroides. Next base: position 41,203,918 of record CM054061.1, read on the forward strand.
TCTCCGTCCGGCTGAACGTGGGTGGCCTCTCCTGACACAGAATCAAATCCAAAATCGTCAGGGATTGAACCGAACGTACGTACCATGCCGACGAAGACGTTGACCCGACCGATCGTGATGACGGATCCGGATTCGAGCAGATCCGACTCCGGCCCCCAGCCAAAATCGTCCACCATCTTCTCTCCTTCAGGGTTGGTGTAGATCTCGCCGACGACGAGGTTCTTCATGTTCTCCCGAGCTTCTCCCGTGATGTAAACACCCTTGGACGTGAGCCCCACGGTGGGCGCCAACTGTCGTGGGATAATCACGGCAGACGTTACCGGGGGTAACTTGTCTTGGGGAAAATCGAATCTGGTGTTTGGGAGAGGGTTTAGCTCAAGGGAAACCATGGTGATATGCGATCCGGTAGCCGGCAATCAAGTCGCCGAGTCTACGATCTGAATATACTATCTCGATACTCGTGTTACAATGGATGCTCGATATCTCACAATCTCTATCTCGTAAACTTGTGCCTCTGGTGACCTCGTCGATCTAACCCTAGGGGCCGGCTTATATAATCCCCGGATCCCCTGGCTTGCTATCCAAGACGTACTCGGAATCCTACCCGGACACTACTTACAAAACCCTAAACTTCCTTATCGGAACCCACAATCCGGGTTACGAGGCCTACACTCCTGGGCCTTCTAGAAGCTCCTTTTCCCTAAGCCGGGTCTCGCACAGCGTCCTTTGGGCCGAGTTACTCCTTGACGTTAGCATACCGGGTTATCATCCCTCCATCACTAACACAACCAAGCAACTAGTTCCACATTGCTACCCCTTTCGACGCCGTTACCACGTGTTTCCGTGTAAGTCTGGTATTTCTCCAGCGGGTCTAGGGTTTCACCGGAGGGGGGGCTTCGGATCGTCAGGACGCCAACACAAGCAAGGTGGTTCTACCTTGTTGTTTCGGGTTGTTATGGCCTACCCTAACACAAGCTAGAGGGTAACGGCATCGAAACCCTAGACATTAATAACATAGTACATTATTCGAAATTATAAAAAATTGTATGTAGAGACGTTAATGTCAATAGTACTAAATAGTTCATAATAATAATACTCTCAAAATATTGAAGTACTTAAAATACTAAATATGTAAACAACTACTTATCCCTGGATTTAAAAAAAAAAGAAAAAAAACAGAAAAACCTGTGCCGACGGCTGCCGTCGGCAGCTCAAATTTTTTTTTGGAAAACCTTGTGCCGACGGCAATGCCGTCTGCACAGGCTTATCCGCGGGCGCAATTAAGTGGTCGGGACGCGCGGTCAACCGCGTCCCAACCGCGCAATCCCCGACCCCGCCCCCGCCCTCGATCTCCAAAACCGCGCCGCCGCCGTCTCCGCCTCCCCGCCGCCGTCCCCGCCGTCTCCGCGTCCACTTCCCCGCCGCCGTCTCCGCCTCCCCGCCGCCTTTTCCGCCTCGCCTCGCCCCCCGCCGCACCGGCGCGCCCTGCTCCCGCGCCCTCTCACGCCGCCGCCCCCGCACGCCGTGGTCGCCGCCGCCCTCCTCCTCCCCCTCCGCCCCTGCCCCTCCGGCCACCCGCCCGCGCCGCCGTTGACCCCCCTCGGGTCCTCCTCCTTCCCCTCCCGGCGTCCTCCCCCACTGGCCATCGAGGTGAGTTTTTTATTCCTGTTTTTAATTTTTTATTAGCTGTTAGATGTTAATTAGATGTTAATTAGGTTAGTGGATCTGTTAATTAGATGTTAGTGTTAGGGTTAGAAAATATTGAACACACATTGGAACGGCTTCAGGCCTCGCCGCTGCCGCTCACCTCTATGCTGCCCGCTGTCGTTCCGGCGAAGCCTGGAAAGTCCCATCGTGATTTCCGACCGCATGCGCTCCCCGGCATCGCCGTCGACCACCAGACCACCATGGCTACTGCAGCTCCGCCCGACGAGCTCCTCTGCGAACTCCACCGGACGAGCTATCTAGAAATCCTATGACAACCATGAGAGCATCAAGACGCCAGCAGATCCGGTTGGCAACGGACAAGGGCAAAGCTACCGGCGAGGACTGCCGCGGTTAGGCCCCCACGGCGACCTGGGCAGAAAATATCGGGTCATGGCGTTTCATGGATGGCCAGCCAAACAGTAGTTTGCTCCGTATATTTCTTCTCCCGTCTTTTGTGGGCACAACGAAACACCCGTGTGAATATTCCGCACCGGTATATTAAAAAGATATCGCAAGCGGGGCCTTAGGTGTTAGAGAATAGTGGTTCCGGTGGCGATGTTAAGCGCCGATGGTGCCGGTGGCGATGTTAATATGGCGATGTTAATAAAAAAGATACCCTCGATGAATTTTGAATGATTTTGTTTGTTGTTTGTTTGCTTTTCAGATGACTTAGGATCCCACCACACTCGATCCCGCGCGGCGTTGTGGGACTTCTTCTGGAGCTGGGGAGGGGCCGTGTCGGTGCCTGTGGTCCGCCTCGCTGCTTCGACCACATACGGCTTCACACCTACGCTCTAGGTGAGCTCCATTTCCATCACCTCCAGGTTTCCACCCCTTGCTCTGCCCCGGCCTTCGAGCCGATGCCACATTTACATTCATGTTTAGTCGCGTAACCGTAGGAGTCTCCCGTCCGGGAGAGTTGCAAATTTATAAATATGCAGGACTCTCCGTCTCTGCATATTTATAATCGTAGCTCTTCCGGATTGTCCACGTTTTGGACAGCTCGGGTATGTGTAGTTCGGTTCGTGTCCCTTGTTCTGCTCCTTCCTGAGACGGATTTCGGTAGCACGCCCCGTTGTTCTTCGGATGCACACCCTCTCGGCTTGAAAAGTTTGAGACGTGTATTCTGAAGAACAGCGGGGAGGTGCTGCCGAAATTCCGTCTCGGGTCGGGGTAGAACATGGGACACGAACCGATCTACACATACCCGGGTGGGATTAGGCCCCTACCTATTAGACATGTAGGTGAACCGTTGCATGCTGTAAAATATAAAAAAATTGTCGTAATTAATCCGATGACATTGTAAAAAAATATTATAACTTGCTGCATTTTAAGAAATGATATGAACGTATTTGCATAATATTTTACCGAGGAAATAACTGTTATTTGCATGTTGATGTTTTCCAATGCAGGAGATAAACTTTTTCAACGGATACTTTCCATATTCCAAGGAGCACTGCGCTCATTAAAAGTTGCAGGTCAACATCTTTTATCTTTTTTCGGGTGACACTTTCATTGCTAGGGTGAGGAACTGAGAATCGGCAAGCAATGAAAGTGTCACATGAAAAAGGATAAAAGGTGTTGACCTGCAACTATTAATGAGCCGAGTGTTCTTCGGAATATGGAAAGTTTGCGTAGAAAAAGTTTAGGTCTTGCATTTGAAACATCAACATGCAAGTAATAGTTATTTCCTCATAAATATTATGCAAATACGGTCCTATCATTTTAAGAAATGTGTCGTTGTTTGTCTCCCAATAAAGCAGAGGATGTCTGGTAATGAGTGGATGTACAGCGGCCGTAATTCTGTGACTGAAAGAACAGATGAGTGGGAATGGAAGACCAACATGTTAGTGAAAGAGTTAGCGCGTGGTTCAAAGTCAGCGGTTCGCCCATTATGCCCTTGCTCTAATTGCCGGAGGCGGCATCGTCATGGAAAGGTTGAAATGACTAAACACCTGTGGTTGCATGAATATATGCAGAACTACGTGACGACTGTCGACTTTGCTTAGTACGAGCGTGATAGAGGAGAGGTGATGCGGCAGCGGATCAATGGCATTGAGTACGATGGGATTAGGAACTTGTTAGATCATTTCCGTGATGCCGACATGCCTGATTCGCCACCTCAAGTGGAGGAACAGCCCGAACCGGAGGACCCGGATCAACCCGAGCCAACAGCGAAGGCCTTCTTTGAAATGATGGGCTCGGCTAAGAGGCCGCTATACGAGGGTGCAAAGATTTCTCAACTTGATGCCATCTCTCAAGCACTAGCCGACAAGGCCCGGTACTCCACCACCCGTGCTGGATTTGAAGCTAATCTGAAAACCTATGGTAACATGTTGCCCGAGGGGCATTGTCTGCCTAAAAGCATGCACGAAGCGAAGAAAATCTTGAAAGGGCTCAACATGGATTATACAAAGATAGATTCTTGTCCAAAAGGTTGCATTCTATTTTGGAAACAGTTTGCGGATGACAAGTACTGTAGCATTTGTAAGGCGTCTAGGTATCATGAGGTAAAGGGAGCCGATGGTCAGTTGAAGCAGACGAAAGTCGCTATGAAGATTCTTCGGTATCTCCCATTCATTAAAATAATCCAACGGCTGTATTGGTCCGAGGAGACCGCCAAACAGATGACTTGGCACAAGATGGGGAAGAGATACACAGACGAGCACGGACGGGAAAAGATGGGACATCCATCTGATGGTCAGGCATGGAAGAATTTCGATGCAAAATACCCCGATGAGGCAAAAGAGGCTCGAAATGTCAGGATTGCGATAGCAACAGATGGATTCAATCCATATGGTATGTCGACTGCCTCATACAGCTGTTGGCCCGTGTTTGTTATTCCACTCAATATCCCTCCTGGAGTCTTAATGCAAAGGAATACCATATTTCTGTCGCTCATCATTCCAGGGCCAGAATACCAGGGGAAGAATTTGAGTGTCGACATGCAGCCGCTTGTGGATGATTTGAACCACTCTTGGCAGCACGGCACGTTCACATACGACCGGGCATCAAAGAAAAACTTCTTAATGAAAATTTGGTTCCAATATTCCATGCACGACCTTCCAGGGTACGCTCTATTCTGCGGATGGTGTACCGCTGGTAAGTGGCCATGTCCAGTGTGCAGGAACCGATTGGAGTTCCTCTGGTTAAGCGCGGGTAAGAAGTATTCCTCGTTTGACAAGCATCGACAGCTCCTCAAAAGAAGGCATCGATTTAGAGAAGACAGAAAGAACTTCAAGAAGGCAGAGTTGAGCGTGTAGAAAAAAAGATACCAACATTCGATGGTGCAGCTGTTGATGCCGAGCTACGTGCTCTCGTTCCCGCTGGGGGAAATGGCCCACGATACGTCGGATATGGTAAAACACACAACTGGACTCACGTGGCAGGCTTGACGCAGCTTGATTATTACAAGGATCTCGAACTTCCCCATAACATCGATGTGATGCACACCGAAAAGAATGTCGGAGAGTCACTCTTTCACACAATCCTGAACATTCCTGAGAAGTCAAAGCATAATGTGAAGGCTAGAGTCGATGTCCAGAAACTCTGTGATAGAGAGAGATTACATATGCAGCCTCCTGACCGCCGGCGAAAAAATTGGTTTAAACCGCTCGCTGACTACTGCCTTGACGGTATTCAAAAGAAGGAGGTATTCAGGTGGCTCAAATTCATTGTCATGTTTCCTGATGGTTATTGTTCGAATATAAGCAAGGGGGTCAATCTTTTAACGGGAAAAGTCAACGGCCTCAAGAGTCACGACTATCATATATGGCTTGAGCGGCTGATGCCGGTGATGGTTCGAGGTTATCTACCCGAGCGTGTCTGGCGAGTGCTCACGGAGTTGAGCCATTTCTTCCGCACGCTTTGTGCTAAGCAGATATGTCCTGTGATTATTCAGAAGCTGCATGATCTAGTGCTGGAGTTGCTATGCAACTTAGAGATGATATTTCCGCCAGGCTTCTTTACTCCGATGGCACATCTCGTTGTGCATCTCGTGAACGAGGCACTTTTGGGTGGACCGGTGCAGTTTCGTTGGCAGTTTTGTATTGAGAGAGAGTTCAAGTACATTAGAAACAAAACTTGAAATAAAACTAAGATTGAAGCATGCATAGCTGAGGCAGTATGTCTTGAGGAGAGGGCAGACGCCGTGACAACGTACTATCCTGCCGAAGTTCCCACTATGCATAACCAGGCATCTCGGTACAATATCGACGAGACCAAGCATGACCCCCAGCTCCTCCTCTTCCAATGTCCCGGTGGCAAGTCAGGTGGCCGAGAAAAATATAACTTGACCAAGGAAGAGCAGGATTGCATAATGCTCTATGTGCTTACGAACATGAAGGAAGTGGTCGATTATATCAGGTAAAATGGTGGTACAAATTACTTTCCAACTAGTAACCCTGTTTCGATCTAATACGTATTCTCTTCTTTTAGAGAATTCACGGATGAAATGTGGTCTGGAGCGGAGGAACCATCTATCGGGGAGCTGGACACTCTTCTGAAAGAAGGTGCTCCCAGAAAGAAAAAATTTGTGTCTTGGTTCATGGAAAAAGTAATTTCTAACCTCTCCCTATTACCTTGCAATCTGTGACTTGTCCCTTTCGTTACACCTATCTAATGCACAAAACAATTTGTATTGTATTTGTAGGGAGCTAATCCCAACGTTCAGATGACGGATGAGTTGAGATGTGTTTCCCAGGGTGTTAACCGTAGCGTCATGAAATATGAGAAGTATGATGTGAATGGGTATCGCTTCCATACGGAGGATCACCAGAAGAGTCGGCCGAATGCAAAAACGGTAAATACCGGGGTTTTCACCTGAGGCGCCAGAGGAGGCGATGGAGCCGATTCCGTAGACTACTACGGAAGGTTAGAGAAGGTATACGAGCTGAAGTTTAATCGCACCAACGTAGAACTCAAGCTCGTTGTTTTCAAATGCCACTGGTTCGACCCCCTCTATGGATACAAAAGTACCCCTTCCATTGGGTTAGTTGAAGTTAGGCCTTCAACCACCTATAGCGGAGCCGATGTCTTTATTGTGGCTCACCAAGCCAAGCAAGTTTATTATTTGCCTTGCCCATGCCAGAAAGAGACACTCAAGGGTTGGGAGGTCGCGTTCAGGGTATCGCCACATGGTAAACTACCCATGCCGTCCGACGACGATTATAACAACATTGAACCGAAAACGTACCAGGGAATTTTCTATCAAGAGCAAGAGGACTTCGGGGACTTTGACTTACAAATGGGTGGTTTTGAGGACCTTGAGAACAATGCAGAAACTCGTGGTGAGTCAGTGGTGGGTCTAAAGGACATAGACATGCTCACCAAGCTACATACAGACAATGGCGACGATGATGAGCCACCACCGTTCGAAGATCCTCTAATTTACTACTCACGTGATAGTGATACGGATAGTGAGAACGAGAACCCACTTAATTATGACAGTGATGATTCGAGGTGATGTCTTTATACTTAGTATTTTATCTTAGTATTTTTATGCAAGTTTCACCATTTTATACTTAGTATTTTTTCTTTTGAACATGCCTAGTGATGCTCTACATTTTATGCCAAGTTTCACCATTTTATGCTAAGTGCCTACATTTCACCATTTTATGCTAAGTGCCTATATTTTTACTATGTATATGTGATTTAATTGTTTTCTCTTTCTCGATGCAGGTGATTGGACAATATGAGCCAAGGCAAGGAATCGTCGTCGCCCTTACTCAAGAAGATTACACGGAGTGGTAGATCCTTGGTTCGCAATCGGCGCTACCCCGTGGACGACAATGCGGTTGGAGGACGAGGGCGCCAAGCACGAGGTGGAGGTGGAGGTGGAGGTCGAGGTGGAGGACGAGGACGAGGTGGAGGTGGCGGGGGAGGTGTAGACTTGGAGCCTCCACCCTCCGCGTCTGGTGACGTGGCTTCCCAGCTGCAGATAGAGTATAGGGAGGAGGAGGAGACGGAGTCCAGACTGGAGGAGGAGGAGTACAGACCGGAGGAGGAGGAGGACGACGAGGAGGTGGAGGTGGAGATGGAGAGGGAGATGGAGGGAGGAGGAGGGGCACCGAAGAAGCTGCGAGTTCGTGGGGAAGCGGGAGTCCCCGGTGCGGATAAGGAGCCTGCCACGGAGGAGGACAAAACCCTCATTTATCCAAATAAGAAGGAGTAAGTTTAGTAATTTTGTAATTTTAAATATGTAGTTTCATTTTTGGCATATGTACTAATGTTTGATTATTATGCAGCAATTGGACATATGCTGCAGGGAGCCGCCAGCCTTCGAGCTTGATTGGAGCTCTGATTAGGCTTTTTTGGCCGGGCTATTACACCCCGGTTGTGGATGGCGAGCCGAAGTTGGCCACTTCTTGGCTGGACTACGAGGCTTCCGATTGCCTGCCCTTCGGGAAGGCTTCTGACGTCGTGATCACCAAGTTTTGGGTAAGCTACATTTTCTTGAGTTTCGTTCGTAGTTGATGACACCACCGTTCTAACTCGCAATTTTTTTATGCATGATTGAAGTGCTTTTTTCGGGTGCTTGAGGAGGATAGAGCCGCGGCGGGTCGGACTCTCCGCGCGGCTTGCGTGAGGTTGACCCGCCAGGTGTGGTACAACCAGAAGCACACCGCCATCAGCGCGTTCATGGCCGAGAAGGGCAAAAGGGCCAAGAAGCATGAGAATGTCGATGACCCGCCCAAGATGACAGTCGAGGATTTCATGACGGTAAGTAAACTATCTATGTCATTCTACATTTCAGTTAAGTTGCCATTGCATTGCCTCCTATTTACTTCACTATTGCATTCTCAGGTCATTCCCGGCTGGGCCGAAAGACACGAGGACGCATGGGCGGCGCTGGCTAGGAGGTGGGCCGGGGAAGACGCCGACTTTAATGCCGTGAGCAAGCGGAACAGGAGGAACCGAGGCCACGGGGGGACCCATAGTGGAGGAAGCCACAGCACCGACCGCTTCAAGAAGAAGATGGTATATACATACATGGAAAAGATGGTTTATTTCCTATCATGTTTCTACTTGATACACATAACGTTTACTTTTGCGATGCAGGAGGCTCAGAGTGGGGTGCCAGTTACTTACTTGGCGGCATGGAAGAAGATGAGGCAAAAGAAGTCCGTTTCGGACCCCGCCTCGCCCTCGGCTCCTGAGTACTACGGCAGAGCCGAGCAAGACTTGCAGTCTTACTGCTCGGCGTTCCAGATTCTGCACCCGCAGGTCGAGGACCCCATCGAGCACGACTATGACGAGACGGCGTTGATGCTGGGGGGGAACGGGAGGGAGCACGGCCGTATGCGCGTCCTCGATAAGGTGGCCATGCCTACCGCGAGCCTCACGCGTATCAAGGCTACCCTCCCCGCCGACGCCGTCCCTGTCCAGCCTCGTCGACGGCGTCATGGAGCTGCCTCTGCCGATGTAAGTTGTTCTCTCATTCTAATCATGTTTTCTGACATTCCCCTCTGCATTGCTAAGTTGTCGATATTAACTTGTTTCCTAAATTGTAGCCGGAGTTCGATGCGGCCTATGCCGCCGCTTATGCGAAGTACAAGCAGGACCTACAGAAGTGGACGCAGAGGAGTGAAGCCTCCACTGCGTACACTAGGGAGTTCGAGAATGTAAGTTTTCAATCCATATTTCTGCAAAATATGACAAGTCAAACTACTCCTAGTTTAAATGTTTATTTTGGCAAAACATGACATCTAAACCATCTTGTAGGCGATGATGAGGTGGATGACCACCGGAGAGCGAGGACCGCCTCTAGGAGAGCGTCCTGATGGGCCAGGGCCGATCCCGGTATTCACATCGAGGGAAGAGTTTGCCCTCACATACTACGCAGAGACCCCGGTATGTTTCTTTTCCACACCACATTACTGATTTACTTTGCCTCTAAAGTGTCTAACTCGTGCTCGAACATGTAGGGTACTGGAGCTTCGGAGAACGCGGCTTTTGGCCGGGCTTCTCCTAGTGGCTCCCCGGGTTCGCGCCAGACGATGCCGATTCACGGCCGTGCTTCGGCCTCGGCCACTCCTGGTTCCTCGCCTGGTGGCTCCGGAGCTGGTTCGATGAACGCGACACACGATCGGCCCATTTTCACGAGGGGAGACTTGGGCTTCACCCCTTCTCCTCCGGACCGTCTGTAGCTAGCTAGGGATAGCTAGGATGCCTCTGGATCGATGTATGGATGTATCTGGATCGATGGATGTATGTGGATCGATGTATGACATTAAGCGATCTTTGTATGGATGTTTTGATTGTTAATAATGATGGTATTGTGTTTCTAGATGTTTCTATTGCATCGGATTATTATTTGTGATATTTCTGTGATTTTTGGAACGAAAATAGCACAAAAGAGAGCAAAAAAAAAAACCTGGGCAGAGGCTATACCGTCGGCACAGGGCCTGCGCTGACCAAATGGTCACGCCTGTGCCGACGGCATTGCCGTTGGCATAGCCCCTCCCCCAGGAGCCACCAGCGAGCTCCACGTGTCCCTGTTGTGACGACGGCATTGCCGTCGGCACAGAGCCCTCCACCAGCCGCGTGGTGCTGACAGCGCGGGCCCACTGTCAGACCAGGTGGGGCCCACCAAATTACTGTGCCGACGGCTTTTCGTTGTGCCGACGGCCAAAGCAGCTGCGCCGACAAGGTGATACGCCGACGGCAAGGTGCCGACGGCCACCGTCGGCACAGACGGTGCCGACGGCATACTGCATTGTGCCGACGGCTTCTGGCCGTCGACGTAGAGCGCGATTCCTGTAGTGTGTAGCCTATTCTCTGGTTCAGAGCGCGTGCATGATAACGTGAGAAGAGTAGAAAGATAGAAGTGAATAGTTGATGTATTGATTTGATGCCTGGGCTTTTATATTGCCTGAACAGGCGCTTACAATGTCGGTTACGATGATATCACAACTGTTTGAACAGTCGTGGTGTCCCATGGATCGGCACATCGTTTGGACAACGCCAAGTATGTTAACTGCCTAGTTAGCCTACGTCTAACGCTACATGCTAACTGTTGTTAACTGCTACTAATTGCTAATTGGTCTCTAACACATGCCACATAGCGTGCATGGATCCACCACCGTATATGTTACCTTGTTTTTGGTCGAACGTTTGTCATGTTGAATGCCACATAATGCTTCTTCTAGGATTCTCGTAGCAGTCACAGTGAGGACCGAATTAAACGTGGTATTATCTAGCATGGAAAAATCGTTGTTAGAGAGTCACATCTTCTATCTAACAACGGAAAGCAAGGGAGGGATCCGTCCCCGTTGGTCAACGTTTTCTAAGATCTTTCTTGCACAGTTTTACTGTTAAAACAGGAAAACAAATCCGGTCTCTACGTCCCCTGTACACTAGATAGTACTCTTTTTCATAGAACTGGTTTTTCTTTCCCATTTAACGCTATGCACGAGGCCTCTCAAAATAATACCCATGCATATCAAATTTTTACTTTCCATGTTGCTTAACATTAGGGATGACAATATTATCCACGGATCTGAATATCCATGGATATCCAACCCACTGGGTAAGGGTTTGATGGGCATCTTTTACCCATGGATTTTCGCGGATGGATATCCACAAACTAATGGGTTGGACATGGGTCCAAAACTAGCTCCATGGATACCCGTTGGATATCCATCTAAAAAGTATGGCCCACATGTATGTGACACATGTAATATAACATGGCTTAAATACTAAGTATAATTAATTAAAAGACAAACATACATGGCCCATTGACAAAATTCTATACCTACTAAGGACTAACGCATTATTATGGATGGTATTTTGTATTACGTGACCTTTTATTTTGATCTTTGATGTTGCTATTTCCACATTGTTCTGGCCGGTTTTTTGATTTCTTCATGGATCTGGATATCCACGCATAGTTGGATATCCATCGGGTATGGGAATGGGTAGCATTTTTGACCCATGGATACTTTAGTGGGTGGGCAACAAACAATCTCATGGATATGGGCATGGATTTGGATCAGATCAACCCGCCCCATTGCCATCCCTACTTAACATTGAGGCAATAAGATATCTCTATACATCGTTTGGTGTCTCTTTTCAACACCAGCTAATTTTTTTGTAAAAATATAATATTTCCCACTTCTTCGCCCTAAAACTAATAGCTAAACAATACCAGAGGATATGATCGCAAACAGATTATTTACGGCATTTGGAATACACTTTCAGTATGCCCTTTTGCCGCTAAATCAAAGACACAAGGAAGCCAACGTCTCCCCTTTTCACCCATCCGATTCACACTTCAGTTTCCTATATTTCCTTTCGCAATTTTCAGACAAGAAACATGAAACCAATAAAATTCAAATACAATAGGTCAATTGTACCATGCAAAGAAATCGCTTCATTGGAAACACGATATCTGTTTCAACATTACCATCATGAACCAAAAAAAAAATCCTAAACAAGCTGCATTCTCACAAACATTAATTCCACGTAAATACATAGCATGCACAACGCGCTCATGCAATGCACCAGCCAAACAGCCACACACTACAAATCACACCCGATGTTGAATAATTATGCATAGTTTTTTTTAATTAATTCTAGAATATAGATCATGACAAAAGCAACTATTAACATGTGAAACTCGAACACACTAGATGTAGTAGACAACATGAATAGAAGCAACACGATATCTCTAAACATGTAAACAACAAAAATGTTAAACAGACGGATTGATACACACATTCTATACCGGTCGTTTGTAGAGAAAGCAGTGGTAACGTTGTTAATGACAATGTTGGCAACGACGGGACGAAGTAGACGACGTTTGAGGCGACACTACGCAACACCGCCTGACTTGGTAGGTAGACGAGCCGGCGTAGAAGCAGCGAGCAGTCGCGCGAATTGCTTTCCAAAAACCTAATTCGCCCTGCTCCCCCGTTCGCTAGTGGACGTCGGCGCTCGGGATGGAGTAGACTACGATGGTGGCGCAAGGAATGAGGTGTGGCAAAACCTAGATGAGTTTCAGTCTGTGTACATCGTCCACGGTGCGTGCCTTTTGTAGTGCGGAACCGGGGCTTATATTTCTCTTTGTTCTTGTTGTTATTCTTGACGTGATGATTTTTCTGCACCATATTGGTGCTAGACTGAACATCACCGTCTCTCTCAGTTGTGTCCTTTGCCCGAACATATCAGATTTTCAACCGACATCTCATGTCTCTTGTGTTTGAAAGATGCGGCGAAACTCCTCCTTGAAGAAGATAACTTTGCAATAATGCATCCATCCACAAACTTATCAGCAATCAATCTTGAGCAGGTCAATCTCTTTAGTAATGCACTTTATCTCGTAAGTCCGTTTTACTACAAAACGGTTATTCACCATCTTATAATCGTTAAAACTCTCCATGGTATACAGTTCACTGACTGTATCAGATGCGATTATGACGTGTCGTGTCTACACGAGCAAGCAGCGGCGGACAAGGAGGAGGAGTGTGCGGTAGCCTCTTCTTTTCTCACTCACATACAATTAGTATAACACTCCATCTTATAAGATAGCTGCAACACATCCAATTTCTAATGTGGGACTAAAATTTTCACTTCCACTACTTGCATATACACACGGGTTATTTTAAGATTTTCAGCATTTTTTATTGGTCTTTCTATTATGGGTCCAATATTTTAACACCTGATGTATGTTAGGGCATCTCCAGTCGTTGCGCCCCCCAGGGCCCAAAACGCTGCCGTTTTGTGGCCGCCGCGGCGCCAAACGGCGCTAATCTGGAACCTGGGGGGCAGAGTTCCCAGTCGCCTCCCGAGCCCAACATTCGGCCCAAAATAACTCGAGGAATGAAATTCGACGCAAATTTCATACAGTTCGACGCAAATTTAAACTAAAAACAGTAAATTTAAACTAAAACTACGATACTTCAACCCTAGACTCGCCGCGATCGCCTGGCTGTAGTCGACGTCGTCGCTGTCGTCGTCGTCATCCGGACCGCCGCTGTCACGCCTGCTCGATCCTTGGCCGGGATCGCCGCAACGCGGGTTGCTCGGCCCCGCGCCGGAGTCGCCCCACCTGCTCACCGCAAGGGCTCGCTGCAGCTCGGCTTCTTCGTCGGAGTCGTGGTCGAGCACGACGTAGGGGACCTCCCTCGTCTGCGGCGGGAGAGGAATGCGGCGGCGGGCCGCATTGGCGGCAGCCTCCTGCTCGCGCTGCACCTTGCTCTGCTCGGCCTCGCCGAGGAGGCGGCGTTGGAGCTCCAGCTCCTTCGCGGTGCTGTCGCGCAGGCTCCAGTCCTCGGCGACGTCGTCGGGGACTGGCTGGAGGGTGTTGCGTGACAACTCCTCGGCGGCCTTCAAATCCGGCCACTCCTCGTCCTCGTCCGCCTCCGTCTTCGGGCGGACGACGCGCTCGTAGTCGGCGTCCTGCCGCTGGCGCGGCCCGCCGCTGCGCATGGGGACATGGGCGCCGGAGTTCAGAATGGGAGGGTGAGAGAGAGAGAGTGGGCGCCGGAGGAGCTCGAGGTGGCCGACGACGAGGAGCCGCCCATCCGCCGCGCTCCCCACGAGGGGTGCGGGCGTGGCGGCATCTGCAGGCGGGGCTCGTTGCCGGCATCGATGTAGTCGATCACCCACTCCAGCGTGCGGTGCTCGCCCCCCACCACCGCTTGCGCCCCAAGCTGTTGGCGTGGCCCTCGACAGGGCCGTTGTTGCCCTCGGCGGCGAGGTCCGCGTCGTGGTGGTGCTGGAGCTCCTGCCACCAGAAGGCGTCCTGGCCGTGCGGCCTCGTCCGCCGGCAGGCCTTGGCGGACCTCCGAGATAGCCTGCCGGAACTCGGCGTCCGTGGAAGGGATCGGGGGTACGGGCACCCCGCCGACGCTGAGCGAGGCTGCCCGCCGGCGGAGCTCGGGAGGCGCATGTCAGGCGGGCACGGATAGCCCGCCCGGTACAGGGACCACGCTTCGTTTCGGCGAAGGTGGCGGCGGCGGCATCGTCGTAGTTGGCCATCTACTGCGACTGGAGAGAAGCACGCGGAGAGAGGAGAGCGCCGAGGAGGAAGGACGGGGAGCAGCGAGGTGGAAAAATGGGGAGCGCGGCGAGTGGCGGGGGGGTTTTTGTAGCCTGCCGGGCATTTACTGCGCCGCGTCCCGTCACTGCCGCCCGCCACGCCATTACTCCGGCAGCCTTTGAACGGGCGCATGCACTGGGCGGCCGCCACGCCATAACGCCGGCAGCCTTTAACCGACGCGGGAGCCGAGAAGATGATCACGGGGGTTTCTGTTCCCGCGTTTTTTCGACGCGTCACTGACAGAGCTGGCCTGCGTGTGCTGCATCGCGGTTTCGCTCCCCAAGCCGAACCCAACGGTCTGGGTTTCGCCTGGGTGCCGCGGCACGAATTAGCGCCGTTTCGGCACTATTTGGTCTTCTGGGAGCCGACTGGTGCGAAAACGGCGATATTCGCCGCTTCCGGCGATAAAATAGCCGCCTCGCGGGCTCTGAGGGAGGGGGGGCGACTGGACATGCCCTTACGACCAAAACAAAACGCTCATGCACAGGCTGGCTACTTCATGCAAAAACCGATGGCCATCCGGCGCGGCGAAATGCGCTGCTCCGTATGGTCCGTGCTGCTCGCGATCCATTTGTTGCTCCATCTCGATCGAGACATAGCATCGCCTGCAAACCCGCGTGCATTACTCGCACGCCGACATCTGTGAGAGTACGTACGTAGTCTAACTGCCAGGTAGTCTACTTGTGTGCACTTACTGAGCACGCCAAACTGTGAGAGCGCCTTGCCATCAGAAAACCAATGCCAACAAACAAAGGCAAGAGGATGGACGACTCGACAGGCGACACGTTAGGCGACTCGACAGGCGACGCACACGGCGATGGCGTTACGGTGGCTACACGGCGGGGGGCACCGGAGGGAGCGGCTCCGGCGGGTCCCACGTGTGTCACGATACACGGGTACTCGCCCCCGTCACGTTCCGCGGCGCACGGCATCCTGGGGGAGGCACCGACCGCAGGTGAGACTCGGGTCACACCGAGCCAGAGCCTACCCACCGGTGGCAATGGCGGACAGGTAGGGCCAGTGGACCCACCAGTGGTTCCGTAGGTGAGTATACCCTCCCCGCATCCCTCGCCTCCCACCACCAACCCCCCTCATTCTCCCCCAGATCTAGCCTATCTCTTACGCCATTTTTGGGAGCGACCTAGGGTTTCTGCACCTTCGGGGAGTGATTCGTTTGCCTGGTGGAGGGGGAAGGTGGCTGGAGACCATCGATCGTTTGCTCAGGTGGCCGCGACTCCTTCGAGTGGGCGCACGAATCCTAGCCTTGTCGGAAACCCGTCGAGATCGATGGGGGACCGTGGGAGGGGACAGGACCTCCGTCGCGGGGGAGGACGAGCTAACTTCAACCAGCGCGGGGGAAACTTCTCCGACAACAACCTCAACTCGCGGCCAATGGTGTGGCACAGGAACACGCCAGAGAGTTCGAGCAATATCCATGGTGGTGAGCGGGAGGCGCGCAATCCTGACCGAGATCGGTGGGAAATTGCGGCCCAGAAGCAGAAGCAAGCTGCAGTGCCCCCTAAAGCTGCTGCGGTGGAGAAATCGAATCAGGTGACACCTCCTGCATCTGGTACTCTGAGTAACCCTGATCTATGCCTCAACTGCAACCTGCCTGGCCATTTTGCTTCTAAGTGTCCTACGATTAGATGTGAGCGCTGTGGCAAATTGGGTCATGTTTCATTTCTCTGTCAAGTTGTTAGACCTTGGGAGTATACAGCTGCAATGTGTGGGTTCCAGGCTCCTGGTCTTGGCTTTTTTTATATTCCTGATGCGTGTGCTGGTAAACAAATGAAAGAAAAAGCGACCTCGGTGATTATTTCTGTTGTGGAGGGGAACCCTAATTTCCGTGATATTGAGAAGGAGTTTAATGTGTTTTTTGGGTCTGGTTGGCGGTGCACGGCTCGTGCTGTAGGAACAGGGAAATTTACCATGAGATTTCCTAATGCAAAAGAGGTTGAGAGAACTTGTTACTATGGTAATCATATGAGGATGAAAACTTTTAATGGGGTGTTGAGTTTATCTCCTTGGTCTGATTCTGTGGGAGCCAAATTTCCTATGCATAAGGCTTGGGTTAAGATACGAAATATTCCTGTCGATAAAAGGTGTGAAGCTACTGCTGCCTATGTGGGGTCCTTGGTGGGAGTTTCTCTGGAAATTGATCAGGCAACACTGCATAAGCCTGAATTTTGCAGAGTGTTCATTGGGTGCAGACACATAAATGAGCTCCCTGAATCTGCAGAAGGTGTGCTGGGAGACTACTTTTATGATTTCTATTATGAAGTGGAAACTATGGTGGTGGGAGAGAATCCTAGAGACAAGAATGCAGTTTCTGTGAATTCTCAGAGTGATCCATCTCCTAAGAGGACAAGGGTTGATAACAATCTCCTATCAAATACCCAATCTGATTCTACTGAGTTTAGGGGGATTTCTAGTCAGACTAATTTTATCGGTGGAAAAACTTATGGGAGACCTTTGGAGGCTGTTTCTGAACATGAATCAGAGGAGGAAAGTGAGGAGGAACAGGGACTTCTTATTGAGCAAATTGCTGCTGAAAAACTACAGGAAAGCCATCAGGAAGAAAGCTTGTGTGACAAAAATCTTTCTCAGAAGGTTTTGGTGAATAGTGATACTGTGGTGGAAAATGTTGTGGAGGTGGGGGAAGAACCTGAATCCACACCACCTAGTGTTGCTTCATCGGTGCAGGATATGAGGGTGGTTAGCTGGGTGCCTATTACACCAGCAGTGGTATGTGAAAATGTCCAGTTAAATGATGAGGTGTGGCCAGCGTTGAACTCCTTTTCTGTAACTGAGCTGGTTGATGGGGGGTCTCCTACACCTGTAGCTGAATATACTGTACAGTCCCCTGATACTGCATCTCCTGTGGTGTATGACCAAGTACTGGAACATGTGAAGGAAGCAGAACACTTTAGGGTGAGCCTTCGTAACCAGGAGAAGAAGATGCAGAATGTGAATGAGCAAGCTGAAGGGGTTGCAAAGAAAAGAAACCTTGAAGGTACATCTTCTCCTGCTTCCAGTAATTCTTTTCAGGTTTTATCTGACTTGGAAATAGTGGCTAGAGCCTCTGATATGGGTGTCAATATACCAAATGACAATTTTCATACTGTCAACTTGTTAAGAAACATGGAAATTGCTAGAAATGAACTTGCTAAGAAAAATGCCACTAGTGATAAGAATGACAATCTGATTATTGATCATGACGTTGGGGCGGGTACTCCTTTGAGATGGGTTGGGTTTCTGATAAGGATGAAGAAGATGACACCCCTTTTATTACTGTCCAGTCTAGGAAATCAAAAAGAGAGGCAAAAAGAAAAACTGTTGTGGCTTCTAGACCCCTGACAAGAAGTCAAAAGAAGGCTAATATTTCTCCCCTGGATCCTGGGAGGAATATTAGAAAAAGAAATAAACCTAAACGTTTATTATGTTAGGAGGCTTTTGGAATTTAAGGGGGATAAGCAAGAAAGGAATGTCTGCTTGTCTCACTGACATTATTAGAGAAAATAACCTTGACTTTATTGGGCTTCAGGAAACCATGAAACAAGAATATAACGATAGTTTTTTCAGAAAATTGGATCCTCAAGGTTTATTTTTTGGAAATGGGTTCCCTCTGTGGGCAAGTCGGGTGGGATTTTATGTGGTGTTAGGCAATCTTCTCTGGAGGTGTCTGCTGTGAAATTGGGAAGACACCTTATCCAGTTTAATCTTTGGGACAAAGTTAAAAAATGCAGGTGGTCTCTTATTACTGTTTATGGTCCAGCACATGAAGAATTCAAAGAGGAGTTCCTCTCTGAATTAGCTGCCTTTTGTAATGTTATTACTGAACCTTTCCTTGTGGGTGGGGATTTTAATATCCTTAGACATGTTGGGGAGAAGAATAAGCATACTATGCTCCCTCATTCTTCTGAAGTGTTTAATTCTATTATCCATATGTTGAGCTTGCAAGAGATTTGTATGGTGGGGGGGGCTATACACTTGGACTAACAATCAGAGATCTCCTACACTTGAGAAGTTAGACAGAGTTTTGATGTCCCCTTCCTAGGAAGCCATTTTTCCTTTAGTCACCATGAGGAAAGTGGTAAGAGAGATTTCTGACCACAATATGCTTATTATTGATACTGGTGGCTGTATGGTGTCTAAGAAAAGAAATTTAGATTTGATGTTGCCTGGTTTAATGATCCTAGCTTCCTTGAAAAGGTGGAAAATTTTTGGGACAAGAATGTCTACAGCAGGGATCCTGTGGATATTATTAACATAAAACTGAAAAGATTCAAAAGATTTTTTAAAGGATGGGGGGCTAATAGGTTTGGGACTATGAAAAAATTGAAAGGAGACTTGCAAAAAGAACTTGATAACCTTGAAAAAATAGAGGAACAACATGATTTGCTTCCTGATCAGTTGAATAGAAAATGTGAGATTCAGGCTACTTTGTTTTCTATGTATGATGAAGAGGAGCTATATTGGCATCAGAGATCCAATGAGCAATGGTTGCTTTAAGGAGATAATAATACTGCTTTTTTTCATAAAGTAGCTAATGGTAGAAGGAGGAAACATACCTTGCATCATCTTGAACATGGTCTACTGAGAATTGAGGGGACTAATAACCTGTTGAATCATGCAACTGCCTATTATAAAGACTTATTTGGTCCAGTTCCTAGTAACAACTTATCTATTTCTGATGATTTGTGGGAGAGTCATGAAAAATTAGATGTGTTGGATAATAATAATCTGACTAGGCCTTTTTCTGTGCAAGAAGTTAAAAGTGCTTTATTTTCGATGTAACAAAGCCCCTGGACCTGATAGTATACCTATTGAATTTTTCCAACATTGTTGGGATATTGTCATGCCTGATATTATGTTTCTGTTTGATGCTTTTCATGCTGGTAAATTGGATGTTAGTAGGTTGAACTATGGTATTATTACTTTGTTACCTAAAGTTAGTGATGCCTTAAGAATTCAGAATTTCAGACCTATTTGTCTGTTAAGATGTGTGTATAAATTGATCACTAAGACTATTTGCTTGAGACTGGAGCCTTATAGTCCCAAATTATTCAGTGTGCAACAAAATGCTTTTATTAAGGATCGAAATATCATGGATGGAATCATGTCTTTGCATGAGCTGTTACATCATACTCATGTTAAAAAACAAGTGGGTATAATTTTGAAAAGGCGTATGACAAAGTGAACTGGGATTTTTTACTTGACTGTCATAAGAAGAAAGGTTTTAATAGTACTTGGTGTGCCTGGATAGAACAAATCCTTCATGATGGGTCTGTGGCTGTGAAAATTAATGATGAGATTGGGCCCTATTTTAAAAGTGCCAAGGGAGTTAGGCAGGGAGATCCCTTATCCCCTACTCTTTTTAACCTGGTAGGGGAAAGTCTTACTAAGATGATGTTACAAGCTCAAAAAAAAGGTTTGGTGGTGGGTCTTGCTCCTGATTTGATAGAAAAGGGAGTGGCTATTTTACAATATGCAGATGACACTATTATCTGCTTGTCTCATGACCTTGAGAAAGCTGTGAATGTTAAAATGCTCCTGTACTTATTTGAGATTATGTGAGGACTTAAGATAAATTTCCTAAAAAGTGAGGTTTTCAATGTGGGAGGAGATGATGACATCTCCAAGTCATATGCTGATATGTTTAATTGCCAAATTGGAGTGTTGACTATGAAGTATTTGGGTATGCCTGTGACCTTTGCTACTTTAAAAAATGCTGATTGGGATTTTTTAGATAAGAAATTCATTAAAAAGTTGGATGCCTGGATTTGTGGGTCTGCTTCCTCTGGGGCCAGGTTGACTCTTTTGAAAGCTTGCCTAGTTGGGTTACCTTCTTATTATATGTCAATGTTCCTGTTGAATAAAACTATGGTTGAAAAACTGAATAAGCATATGAGGAGATTTTTTTGGCAAGGTATACATAAGAAAAGAAAATATCATATGGTTAAGTGGTAAAGAATTTGTAGATCGAGGATGAAAGGGGGTCTTGGTGTTAAAGATTTGAGAAAACAAAATATAAGTCTCCTGACTAAGTGGTGGTGGAAACTTGATACTAAGGAGGGTTTGTGGCAGGATATTATAAGAGCCAAATATCTCAAAAAACATTCTGTTGCATCTGTGAAGGTGAGGTTTAATGATTCCCCAGCTTGGAAAAATCTTTTAAAGGTGAAGGATATCTATATGACTGGGAGAAAGGTCATTTTGAAGAAAGGGAATTTGGTGAGATTTTGGCATGATCCTTGGTTAGATAATATTCCTTTGGTAGAGTCTTATCCTTTGCTGTTCAATATTTGCCAGCAACAAGACATTTCCTTTGCTGATTGTGCTGAAAAGCATTTTGAGTTAACTTTCAGGCGTCGTCTTTTTCCTGTGATTAAAGATCAGTGGGAGTTCATACAGGAGAGGGCTGGTAGTATGCCTCTCCTGGATGGTGAGGGTGACCAAGTGATTTGGAAATTTAACAAGAATGGTAGGTTGTCGACAAAGTCTGTCTATCAACTTCTTGAGAAAACGGTGGCAGGACCCAACTATAACTGGGTATGGAGAACAAAGATACCCTTGAAGATTAAAAAAATTCTTTGGCAACTGTTACAAGATGCTGTCCTAACGAGAGAAAATATGAGGAAGAGGAGGTGGCCTGGCAATCCTAGTTGCTCTTTTTGTGGTAATGTGGAGACTAGGAATCATCTATTCTTTACCTGTACCACGGCTAAAACTGTTTGGGGTATGTTGGGTGCAGTTTTGGGGACTCGGGCTTGTCCAACTTCCTTTTGGCAACGTATTGCTTGGTGTTATGCGTTTTGGCCAAGGGGAAAGAAGTACTATAGTCTGGTTATTTCTGCGGTGTGCTGGTCAATTTGGACGATGAGAAACAAAATAACCTTTGACAAATATGTGTTAAGAGATCCTGTTGTAGTGGTCTTTATGGTTTGCTTGTTTTTGATACATTGGGCAGGTCTATATCCAGAGGGTGACAAGGAGGCGATCATGGAGGGTGCGTCACAGTTGAAAAGGTTGGCGACGAGCTTTGCTGCTGGGAGATCTTCGGGAGGTGCTTCTGTTTCTGCGCCTGCCATGGAGTCTGATGCTTTGCTGTTGGAGGGGTGATTTGGTTGTCTGTTCAGTTTGGATTGTGCTTGTGCTGCCTGCTGAAATGTTTCAGCGTATTGATGGTTGGTTTTACCGTTGTTTGTTGGATTTTGGACTGTATGGTAGTTAGGTGGGAGGGGGTTGTATCAGCACGTTTTTGTCCTGTAGGGGTGTTCGACGGCGAACACTCGCAGCGGTTTCCTGGATGATACCCCTCCCGTTCTAGCTGGACTGCTCCTGTCCCTTTCTGTCTTTCACTCTCTTTTGTAAGAACCTGTTATTTCTGTTATGAAAGTAATAAAAAGGGGTCAGTTGGAAAGGTAGTCTACTTGTCCCTGCGTGCCGGCCTCAACATACGTAGACACGCATGTCACTTATGATCACGACGTACATTACATCGACCGTGCAGCCTTCCGTATTATTTGACCGGCTCTTATCGGTCTGGTCCATAATTCCAGGATTCAGATAAGACGGCTGGCACACTACACACCATCAACGATTCCTAAGAACACGCATACGTACCTTAACCACGATTCCATTCAAGCACAACGTACTGTATTCTTTCCGGTCCGGGTTGGTGCAGCCAACAGTGCAGTATACTAGAAGCTTCTAGAAAAATCACGTTTCTTACACGTTACCTCGATTCGGGTACACCGGTCCGTGACGTGTGCCTCGACAAGTCGTTTGCTAGCTCGATTGGGTTTAACTAGCTAGCTGGTTCCGTGCATATGTAGCTAGGCACGGAACGGAAGCGTCAGAGCACGTACAATTGCGTCAGTGTGGCGTGTGCATGGACGCACGCACGCAACAACGATGTGCGGAGAGAATATATATCCACGTACGTACATCACGATTCGGCCGGGTTGTCTGGACGTCCTGCTATCCGACAGATGGACGACAAGGAAAGCCGTACGTACGTGATGAAACGGGAATTAATCACTACCTCTGTCCACTTTTGACATTTCAATTTTAACCGCGTACATTCTAAAGTAATTGAATATAGGCTTATTTCGTATATAGATTCATTCATTTACTATGTACTCCCTCCGTTCCTAAATATAAGATGTTATAGTTATTTCTCATGATGACTAGATACACACTAATATGAGTGAACATGTATACTAAAAGTTGTCTAGATACATAGAGTATAAACACCCCCACCACCCACCCACCGGAGAGGAGTACCGGCGACCACCGGAGCGGACCGAGGCACCGCATCAAAGGAGAAGGGGCGATGGAGGGCCGTCTTCTTCACAACGCACGTGCGGATGCAGGCAAAATTCTCCGGTTGGATCGATGCAGATCGAGAAGGAGAAATTGTGATTTCCGATCTTCGCAACTCCGTCAAGGCTCGTCGGCGTCGAGCGGCGGGAGAGAACATCCAGATGGGCGACACACTGCTGATCCAAGATGTCGTGGTAAAGGTGGGTCCCCACTTCGCCGAGGAAACGTGTGACACGCAGCTGGTTCGTTCGGGCCCGGGTGACACGGGCGCAACGCGCTTTGTGCGTTTGTGCGACGTCGTCTACCTCGGGAGGCGACGCGTGGCAGGATCGACGCGTATCGCCAATGGATCAGACCCCATTGTCAGCGAACCGGAGCTAGGCTCGAGCCCACAAGGGCCACGCGCATCGCCTGTGTGCAGCAGGTATATACCACCCCCTTTTCCACCCCTCGCGCAAACCCTAATCATTCGGGGAGGTGCGGCGTGGTGTTCGTCCACCTCCAAGAAACCGCCAGATCTAGATCTCCACCAGTAGCGCAGCAGAGAGAGTGGGGGAGTAGAGTCCGGTGACACAAGATCGTTTGTCGCGGTGGTCAAAGAGCAAGGCGAGATGGATAGAAGATTTGGGGGATCAAGGCGATCTCCGCCGCGCAACTTCCAGAGAGCCAATCCCTATGGGAATTCCAGGTAGAGGATGAATCCCGAAGCAGAGAGGCGTGAACAACAAAGGAGATGGGAAGAGGAGCGGAGGCGGGAGGAGATCTGGAGAGAGGAAGAACAGAGGCGCTTTGAGGAAGACTGGACAAGATCTGAAGAACGGCGCAAGGTTGAAGATAGGAGGCGGGAGGAGGAAGATCGTCGCCGCGCTGAAACTCTATTGAACACCGAAAACCTGGCAAGGGAGAGGGCCCTCGTGGAACGGCGCCGCAGAGAGATGGAAGAAGAATGCAACAACAGAGATATGCAAGACAATAGGCCGAGCCAAGCTGCTGCAACGGTGATCTCGTCAACCAGGCCCCCGGGGGGAGTGAGAGGAGCGATAGCTCCTTCTTCAGCGGTAAGTTCTTCGATTCCTGCTAGTTCCCCGTCTTTCCAGCGAGCAGCGTAGCTACAGACAGGAGAGGATAGGCTAGGTTTGGTTTCTACGACCAGGGCGGATGCTCCGATGGGGTCCTCATTACCTCCATCGACATCTCCTGTTGTGCATGTGTCGGGAATTCGTGAGGATTTGATTGATCTGACGCTGGTACCAGAGTTGGGCTGCGGAACTTGTGGTAAGAAATATAGGACTGATGCTTGTCAAGAGAGAGAGCCTTGGGAATACAATGCTAATTTCTTTGGTAGTGTGGAATTCGGTCAAGGTTTTTACTCAATACCTGCAGTTGAGTCTGAGGTGCAGCCACTCGAACAATTGAATTATGCACACATAATTGTGGAGAAAGGAGAGGTTAATTGTAGGGACATTGAACATGAGTTTCATCTCTGGGCAGATTCGCTCAAGATAAATTGGAGGTTCTTTGCTAAGGTCATCTCCGAGAATGAGTTCATGACTAGGTTCCCTAATGCAAAGAATATTGAGGAATTGTCGCACTTTGGGAAATTCTTCATGAAGACGGTTCCTGATGCTATCATCAAGCTGCAGAAATGGTCGGGGGATATTCAACCGTTTGTAGTTCTGGAGGAGACTTGGTTTAGAATCAAAGGGATACCTATGAGATACAGGAATAGATCCACTGCTTTCTATGTTGCAAGTCTGGTGGGGAAACCTTTAGCTCTGGATAAGAACTTCATTAGGAACTTTGCTTATATAAGGGTGAAGATAGGTGTAAAGGATACTAGTCTGGTACCAAATGTTAGGGTGGGGAGATAAGCAATGGTGAAAGTGTAATTTCGATATCTCGATGTTTTGTGTGTTTGTTAACAACATAAAGAAGTTACTAACCGTATGTGCTATTTTGTCAAAGGATTGGGTCTTGAATCAGCACATATACGGTGTCGAAGAAATGGTGAAGAAATCGAAGATCAACGGATTTTCTCTCGCCTGCAAAAGAACTTCTAAGTGAAGCCCGGAATTATTCCGGGCCATTCCGGCCACAACGGGAAAAAGCTCTGTTGCAATCCAGAATATTCCGGGTGATTCCGGAAGCCGGAATTATTCCGGGCCATTCCGGCCACAACGGGAAAATGTTCTGTTGCCATCCGGAATTATTCCGGACCATTCCCGGAGCAGCCCGGGATCATTCCGACCACAACGCGAAAATCTCTGTTGGCATCCGGATTGCTCCGGAATTATTCCGGGATCCGGAATTATTCCGGGCCATTCCGGCCTGGTCGCAAATGGGCAGAAAAACGGCTAATTTTAAGTGAGGGCTATAAATAGGCCCTCTCTTTCTTCCCCAAGGGTTAGCTCCACCAGCATTGAAGACTCCATTGATTGAGCTCACCCACTAATCTAGATCTCCCTCCTCCTCCACCCAAACTTGTTGAAACTTTGAGGATTGAAGGAGAAGCCCCGGATCTACATCTTCACCAACCGGTTTTCCATTTCCCCCTCATCAGCTTGAGGGATCTTGTCCTAGGGTTTCCTCTTGTGGAGAAACTAGGCTTCTTGCTACTCTTGGTGACTTGTGATTGTTGGGAGCCTCCAATTAAGTTGTGGGTGTGTGCCCCAAGCTTGTTTGTAAAGGATTCGATCCCCGCCTCAAAGGGGTTCAATAGTGGAAGGCGAACTAGGACTTTGTGGCGGAGTTCATCGGAGAATAGGGTGAGGCTTTTGTGGCGTTGAGTAGGCCTTTGTGGCGAGCTCACACCCCTCCAACGAGACGTACTCCCTTAACAAGGAGGACTCGGGAATACATCGTGTCTCCGTGTGCTTCCATCGGTTACCTCGTTCCCTTACTCTTTACTTACTCGTACTTGTAGCATTTGTTGTATAACTTGTTGTATTAAGTGTTGTCCTAGTTGCATTAATTGCTTGTCTTGCCATATAGGTAAATTCACCATTAGTTGCACTATCTAGAGAATTTACCTTTGTGTCAAGCCTAAACTTTGTGAAAAAATAAAATTGGTCGTAGCACCTATTCACCCCCCTCTAGGTGCCCATACTTTACTTTCAAATGGGTTGTATGAATTCCAATACACCAGAGAAGTTTTTGATCCAAATACTAAAGCTGTCAATTTCTATGCTGTTGCAACTGAAGATGGTGAAAGAGGAGAGGGACGACACACGCCCAAGAAACAGAAAACTAGTGCTGGAGAGGAGGCTGCTGGTGGGGGAGTTGGTTCCAGATCAACACCTACTGTAAATGGCCAGAGAAATGTGGGATCTTACAGACAGCATGATGATAGCTTGTTTCAGGAAAGGGGACAAGAAAAACATAAAGACAAACAGGTTGATAGTGGAGAGGAAGGTAATGTGTCTTCTGAAAGTGAATCTTTTGGTACTAAGATGATGCAGATACTGGGAGGTGGGAAATCTGGGCTAGGACTCAACTTAGGGTGTGTTTGGTTGAGCTGTGGATTCTGAATAAGCTGCTGTGGACTGCAACTGTGGGAAAACAGCTGTGGGTTGAGAACTGTGGATTCTCTGAAAGTTGTTTGGTTAGAACAACTGTGAACTGTCGGTTTGATTGAAGATGTCCGTAATGCCCGTATGTATCCATGAAATCGCTTATATGCAAAATGGCCGTGAAATATTGATATGTACACTAATTGATATGTAAATGCCCATTTTAGGATTGAAATTTATAATTTTTGTAAAGTTGCACGCTCATAGATAACATGAATAGAGAGATGTCCTAAAATTATAAAAAACATATATAGATGATTCCATAACGATACAGGTAGCTATCCCATCCGCACCACTGAAAACATTAGTTATCCTAGACATGGTCGTGTCTCCAATTCTCCATATGCATGCATTGAGCCGAACAAAAAAAAAATCACCAGGACGTAACGCCAGCATCAACAGGAACCCCACGAACATGCATGGTCGCTCTTGTGTACCAGGATTGCTGCCGCCACGTGCCTGCGACCACTGCCAAACCATGGGGCGCCTGGCCATCAGGCCATACCAAGCAAGGAACACGCGTACATGAAGCTCAAGCATCACGGCATCTCGGCTTGTCGCTTCACTACGACGGTTGGTTCATCGATTCCTCGTCGCAGGTCTTCAGAGAGCGGGAGCAGGAACGCATTGGCACGGGGAACAGCAGCGGCGCTGCTGGGCCTGGCCTCTCCGCCGGTCGGAGCACCACCTGGATCCTCTCTTCTTGGTGGGAGCGACAAAAGAAACGAGGCCAGGCTCCGGAGTCCGGACCCTGCTCCGCAGGCCGGCTGCATCCACAGAAGAACCGGGAGGAGGAAGCGTGTGGGCTGACGCGAGCTCCATGGACAAGACGCATAGATGAGAATGATCTGTACCGCCGCCATGACCTCAGCAACATGGCGACCACCAGTTCACCATCCAGCACGGTTAACAAATGTGCATCCAATAAATCGACTCTTAACAAGAACTCCGTGGACGAGGAGCATGGGATCCCCGAGACGAGGCCATTGGTGCGTCCTGGCGGAAAGAACTGGCGTACCCATGCATGCGCCAGGCTCCAACGATATCCAAGATTGGAAGTCGGCGCCTGCGATGGGAAGGTGGCCGCAGGGACGTTGGAGTGGCACAGACTTGGAGGCAGCCGAATGGAGACCAGATTCACGAGGCGGCCGGAACCCTCGATGGTGGCTAGACAGCAGTCCGGCCGGGGACAGAGTGTCACGGCAAAGAACAATCCCGAGGGAGCAGAGGATAGATATAAAGAACAAATCGTTTTCCACTTATTAATGGCAAGGTGGGTAATTTTAGCTAAAAATTGGTTTCCACCGCGATGGAAGCAGGGTCAAGGCTGCTGCCGATTTATAGCGTCCGGAAGCAGGTTGCGTTGAATAATCTGCTGCGGCATTTTTTCGTTTGGTTAGCGTTCAGCTTTTGCACCGCAGAAGTCGGTAGGGAAAGTCAAACCAAACGGACCCTTAGAAAGGAAGGCACTAGTAAAAACCCCTCTGGACTTTTTGCTATGGAGAATTCCAATCAAAACTTGTCAGGTGTACACATGGAAGTGGTACAGGCAATGGGTAGTAAGGATATACAGATAACAATCCCTCAAGAAACAACACAAATAGAGACAGCTGAGCAGCATAATGACAAGCTTGAATATAGAAAATTCTTACAGGGGCTCATGCAATCTGGGAGTGATAAAGCTGGACTAATTAGGTAGAATTATGAAATAGCTCTGGAAACAATTGAGGAAAAGGAGGATGAGAGAGAAGGAAGGGACCAAGATGATGAAGACCTCTCTGAGCAGGTGGACTATGGAACAAGTGAATCTGATGATAGTGTGATTGGAGACAGGGAAGAGGAGGAGGTGCCTCCTACGAGATTTGTGCTGGCACTAGCAGCTACTCCACTTAGGGATGAGAACACTCCTGTGGTGATTCCTGTAGATGGAGGACAACGTGAGGTTGAACTGACACAAGAAGATAATAGTATGCAAGTGGATGAAGGCCAAGAAGATAATGCCAAGGAAGCCTTGAAGGGGAAAGGACCAGGTGGTGCTGTGAGAGCAAGCTCAAGATTGCTTGTGGAACAGAAGACCACCAGGATTGGGAAGAAGATTGAAGAACATGCTGCAACAAGGAATCTAAAAGGTACAAATTTAAACTCAACTAACTCTTTTGCTGTTCTTGATGATGATGATATTGTGAATAGGGCCCTAGAAATTGGTGTAGATCCTAGCACTTTTACTCTAGAAACTGTAAATTGTTTGAAAGATTTGGAAATTGCTAGACATAACCTTGGTGAGAAAAGAAAGGTGGTAACAATAGAACCTGAATAAAGCTCACAGAAAGTCTTGTTGCTTGGTTGGAGAGAAGAACAAGATGATGAAGGTTTCACTCCAGTTATTTTAAAAAGTAGCAGGACTGATGGCTGGGACAGGTAGTAATGGTTTTGGTTGTGGAGGGGCACAAGCAGGTTTTAGTGCTGCCTCTGGGAAAGTACACAATCATCACCCTTTGAGTGATATTGTGACTAGACCCAGGGTGAGGAAAAAAATCCTAAATATCTATGATTGATGTTAGTTTCAATTGCAGAGGGATTGGTAAGAAAGGTATGGGTAAGTTCTTGTCTGAACTTCTCATGGAGTACAGGATGGATTTTGTTGGAGTTCAGGAAACCATCAAGAAAGATTTGAATCAGGCTTTCTTTAAGGGAATTGATCCTTTGAATCAATTCTCCTGGAGTTGGTCTCCCTCTATGGGCAGAGCAGGTGGCATCCTTGGGGGGGTCAGAAAGGATAGGTTTGATATAGTAGCAGTTACCACTAGAAGGTTCTTAGTGAAAATGACAGTTTTTGACAAAAAAAAATTAAGCAAAACTGAAATTTGGTTGTGGTTTAGGGTGCTGCACAGGAAGAAGATAAAGAAAGATTCTTATCTGATCTAGGGGAAGTCTGTGGTGATACCTCCCTACCTTTACTCCTGGGAGGAGATTTTAATATTGTCAGGTTTGCTTCTGAGAAGAATAAAAACCTGAGGACAAACAGATGGTCTGATATGTTTAATTTTATCATCAACACCTATGAGCTGAGAGAGATAGAGATGTCAGGGGGACTATACACCTGGTCCAACAACCATCCTGATCCCACTCTGGAAAAGCTGGATAGGTTCTTAATGAGTAAAACCTGGGAGCAAAAATTTCCCCTAGTAACGGTACACAAATTGAACAGGGAAACCTCAGATCACAATCCTCTATTGTTAGACACCCAAGAGAACAGGGAACAAAGAAGCAGGATTTTCAGGTTTGAAAAATCTTGGCTAAAAGATGATACTTTCCTATTGAGAGTATCAAAAATTTGGCAAAAACCTGTGACAGCTAGAGATAGCCTTGGTATAGTTCAGGATAAGCTAAGGGTTGTTAAAAATTATCTGAAAGGTTGGGGAGCCAATGAGAAGGGGAAGGATAGAAAAAAGAGGAGAGATCTATCTGATGAACTAGGGGACCTGGAGAGAGAGGAAGAATACCAACAATTATCCTTAGAAAAACAACAAAGAAGATGCCAGATACAGCAGGAGATGATGAAGATGCTGGAGAGGGAAGAGGACTATTGGAGGCAAAGGGCAAATGAGACTTGGCTGTTGCAAGGAGACAATAACACTGAGTTTTTTCATATAGTGTCAAATGGAAGGAAGAGGAATAAGACAATTTTTATCTTAAAAGATGGAGAACATGTGATACAGGGGACTCCTGACCTGCTCAATCATGCTATAGTTTTTGACAAGCAGCTCGTTGGACCTGAGCATACCGCAGGAATTAAAATGGATAGAGAGGTTTGGTTGGAGGAAGAAAAATTAAACATAGAAGATAAGGAAAATTTAGATAGAGATTTTACTGCTGAAGAAATTAAAGATGTGATTAATTCAATGGAAAAAAAACAAAGCACCTGGGTCGGATGGTTTCCCAATTGAATTTTTTCAACATTGCTGGGATATTATCAAGACTGACATGGTGCAGATGTTCCAAGACTTTCACCAGCACAAATTTGATCTAAGTAGGATTAATTTTGGTGTTATTACACTGATTCCAAAAACTGAGGAGACTGATGTAATTCAGAAATACATGCCCATTTGTCTCCTGCAGGTTCTGTTCAAGATTTTCACCAAAATTTTGACAGTTAGGATGGACTCTTTGATGTGTAAATTAATTAACAGTTCTAAAAGTGCTTTCATCAGAGGAAGATACATCATTGATGGTGTTATGCTGTTGCAAGAGATCTTGAGGGAAGAGGAAGTCAGGAAAAACAGGGGGTGGTTCTTAAGCTTGATTTTGAGAAGGCTTATGATAAAGTTAACTGGGATTTTTTGTTTACCTGTTGTGAACAAAAAGGTTTCAGTGACAAATGGCTGATATGGATTAAAAATATTGTGACACAGGGGATCTTAAGTGTGAAAGTTAATGATAAAATGGGGCCCTATTTCCCTAGTTGTAAAGGGGTGAGACAAGGTGATCCTTTCTCTCCTTTCTTGTTTAACTAGCAAGGTGGCCCTCGCAAATGCGAGGGCATCCTGTTTTTGTGTATTGAAGCGATTTCAAAATAGATACATAAATTTATTAAAGTATAAATGATATAATATAAATATTTATTTTTACAACCATCACAATGGTCTGTTATATGCAGAATAACATTAAGCATCTTTAATTGTGGCCAATGATTACCGTGTCATCTATAAAAGCACCGCATTAACTAACATAGTCATCATTATATCTTATGCCAAATTTTAAATTATTGAGTTAGACGATTGTTCTCATGTAATGTTAGATTAATATGAAAGATTGACAAAAAGGATGCTTACACGACTCGTATGCATGTCGTCAATAGGTAAAGATAGGCCGATGCTTTGCTCACAATGTGAGTGGGTACAAGGTGGCCTCATGTCGACTCGGCTAAGGCTATGGTATGTCTGCCAATGGCAACATGCTGACTTGTCTATCGTTAATACGGAAATGCGAAAAAAATACCCTAAGGCAAAGTCGTATGTTCTTGTATAGTGTCACCAGAATGAGATAAGTGTTATCTTATATCTAGATATGAAAGAATCTGGAATCACAGCATATTACTGATGTAAAATATGTGTCCAGACAAAGATAATGCTCCATATTTTATCTAACACATGGACTAAATGATGCTTGCCCTGTACCTAATTATAAGACGCCAAAATGTCTAAAATTAGGGAGAAGAAGTATTCATAATTTTGTTGGTTGGTGCTAATTTTACAATGCAAAATATTATATGATGTGGTCCAAATAATAATTATGGTCTATATGATCAAGGACCGTATAAAATTTGGACCTTATTTTTATAAAAGATTAATTCGGTCAATAAATGGAAAGACCAATAGTCTATCCTGGCTAATATGCAAATTGACTAAAGAGTAGTTTCCAGTTTTACTCGGGCATAGCTTTTTCCCTCTCACCCACCTTACATTATGGTTTTGTTATGAAATATGTGACACTTACCCTCTAGCTAGGCTGCAGTTTAACCAATTTTAGGTACAAATGTTAGGAGGTCGAGAAATTTTAGAATTCTGTAATTATGAACTAAATACAATACTACATCTGTCTATTTTAGTTAGCTCTATAACTGATACTCACAAACTCAATCTAGCAAAATTATGCACTCACCTTCATCTCTTTTTGTTTTGTCTGGAACATAACCATGATGGCATGGATGACATAGTTTTAACACCCTACTTAGTTTTTGTGGTGGTTGTCGCTCTACTTCATGGCGTTAGTGGTCTTTAATTTTTTTAGGAATAAATGAAGATTTATGTGTTTGCCGGTCTATTTACGACATACTTGGATATACTGTGCACACAATGGTCAAAGGTTCATTTTCTTTGAAATAAGTGTCTCTTGTTTTTACTCAAAACCACCGCATATATTTTTTCGAAATGTCCCTCTGAAGTTTGTCGATAAGTATGTGAATCGTACGTCCAAACTGAAGAAAAAAATCTATTTTTCAATTTTCACCCGTACCCATATTTCGACCTTTCTTTCTTGGAAAAGAATCTAAGAAATGTGGATATGCTCACATTATGATCCATTCCCGTGGCCCATGGGGAAAGATTTTATTTTTTCTTTGGGAATTTTTTTGCCGTTAATTTGTAGTTCTCATGTAAGAATTTTACCAAAAGATGCTAAATTCTTTTTTGTCCGGCTGGATACTATCTGCATGTACGTTAAACTTGTATGTGTCCTGAACTTGTACGCACTTCTTTTTTAAAGAAACTCTTTGGATGGTTATTCCTAGTCTGGTTTCTGAATTATACCATAAGATGTTACATTATTTTTTTGGCCGGATCTATAGCTGCAGGCAGCGTGGTACGTGTCCTCGACTTTCAAGTATTCCATGCGAAGATGGACTCTAAATGCCTTATATGTATCATGGACGCATCGTGTCCATCTTTCGTGCATATTTCCGCTCACGTGACGGGTTTGTACACCTATAGTTAACCTAAATTTCCCTTTTACTTTAAATCTCAACCATCGTGACAGGTTGTACATGATTATGTTTAACGTAACTTGTTTCTTTAAATCTTAACTTATCTCACATTACATCTCAGCCACCAAATATAGATCCGACTGTCTA
Organism: Alopecurus myosuroides; assembly: GCA_028641055.1. Lineage (NCBI taxonomy): Eukaryota > Viridiplantae > Streptophyta > Magnoliopsida > Poales > Poaceae > Alopecurus > Alopecurus myosuroides. The sequence continues at coordinate 41,237,192 of CM054061.1, forward strand.
TATAATTAGGATGATGTGGATTAATGTGGTGGCTTCGTTGGAGTTCCGTATATTGCTTTTAGTATATAATAGATATGGCTAGAAACTTCTTGTCAAAAATGATCCAGAAGGCACAGTTAAGTGGAAGGCTGGTGGGCCTAGCAAGCAACTTGGTGGATAGAGGCCTGGCGATATTACAGTATGTTGATGATACAATTTTGTTCATTGAAGATTGTGTCGAGATGGCTAGGGAATTAAAACTTATTCTATATATATTTGAAGCCATGTCAGGTCTGAAGATTAATTTTGAGAAAAGTGAGATCCTGTTGATCCAAAATGATGATGACAAATGTAACTTTTATACCGAACTCTTCAATTGCAAGAAAGGCTCATGGCCCATCAAATACCTTGGTACTCCCATTAATTACAGGAGACCTACAGTTGCAGAGATGGATTTTGTGGAGGATAATATGAAGAAAAGTATGGGAGGTTGGATGGGGGGTACTATGTCAATTGGGGGGAGAGTTACCAAAATTGACTCATGTATGTCAAGTGTTGCAGTATATCAGATGTCTCTCAGACTACTGCATAAGACAAACATGGCAAGAATGGAGAACGTGATGAGGTCCTTTTTATGGTCTAGTGGGACAAACAAAAGGAAATATCGTTTAGTGAAATGGAAGCTGATATGTAAGCCAAGCAAAGGAGGCATGGGCATAAAAAACATGACCAAATTCAATCTGAGCCTGATCTGTAAATGGTGGTGGAAACTAAAACATGATGATGGGACCTGGCAAGATCTTATGAGAAGGAAATAGTTGGGAGAAAGGCACATACACTATGTGAAGAAAAAGAACTCAGATTCAGCTCTTTGGAGGGACATGTTGGTTGTGAAAAACATATATACATGTGGGAGAAAAATACAGGTGGGGAATGGAAAAAGAACAAGCTTTTGGCTTGATGCCTGGTGTGGACATACTCCTTTCAAGGTGGCCTACCCAGACCTTTTTGATATTTGTAATGAGCAAGATATTTCAGTTGACAAAGCAGCGGGTAAAAGGTGGCAGTTATCCTTCAGGAGATGGTTGACTGCAGACTTACAAATAAAAGGGAGAGATTAGAATAAGCTAGCTGTGATGGCCCTGAATGAAGATGACGATAAACCAGTTTGGAAATGGACGAAAAATGGCATTTTCTGTAAAATCAATGTATAAAAACCTCTGCAGCAATGGGATAGATAGATCTTTCAGGAACCTATGGAAAGCAAAGTTACCGCTGAAGATAAAAGAGGTAATTGCATCGGAGGCCCAGGTACTTGACCAGCATGTGCAGATTAGTCCAGGTACTTGCAGCGCGTGAACCCGACGTCCAAGAACTTGTCTATCAGGTGCATATTAGTCCACAATGCTTGAGCGCGCGACACGTGTGCGCGAAGGGAAAGCGACTTGTCTGGAATAATTTCGGAAAACCCCCTAGAAGTATCTGCATGCAAGACAGAAACAGAGTTGCTGAAAGTGCATGGTTCCCCCATATGTGGTTTTGGTAATTAATGACAATCCTTATGGACTAATGTTTGCATTGAGTTATCTTTGTAGATCTTGTTCATAGGAAATAATGGAGTTCATGTGTTGAACTCTATTAGCTTCCTTGATGGCCATTGTTACATTCAAGGATTTATATGAAGAATGGTCATGGTTTGAGTTGAGCTTATTGCTAGTGTGTCTTGAAGAAAAGGATTAGGTGATCTTTCATTATCTTCTTCAAGACATCATCTTTAGAAGTGAGAAGCAAAGATACAAGGTTGATCAAGCAAGCGATCAACACACAAAGCTACAAGTTGTACCAAGTGGGATTGTGTATCTCATGGTATGGTAAGCAATTGTCAAATATAGCTTTGTGAACTAACCCATGATATGTGTGTGTCGCATCTCTATGTGTGGTTAGGTATCTTTCCATGGGCATGAACCAAAAGGAAGATTTCATTTAGCCCATGGTCTATGTCGTCGTCAAGCGGTGTTTGTCATCTAGCTTGACGTGGAAGCTCAAGTGAAGCATCTAGAAGATATCCAATGCTTGATGCTTGCCACCCTTTTGGAGATTGTGGCCTTGTGAAGATTTGCCGAAGGGTCTCTCCCATAATGGTGTATGGGGGAGCTAGTCTCTCCCATAATGGTGTATGGGGGAGCAACTTGCAAGTCTTCATGAAGCGGAGTTTGTGCTAGCAAGCGCAATCAAGAAAGAAGATCCAACTTGAGAGAGTCAAGATCGTCATCATCTAGCTCAAGTGGAATTCTCAAGGCAAAGGTATAATCTTGATAGGTTTTCTATTTTACCGGTCTCGTGTCTTTGGGAGACCGGGTTATAGGATAGATAGTCGTACTATCAAGAGGGGCTCTCAAGTGAGTAACTCGATCGAATCGTTATGAAGAGCTCAAACCTTTGCATACTTTGCATATCATCTTTCTTGGTTCTTATTTGGCTTTTCTCTCCTTTGGGTTTTAGTGCTTGTCGTGATCTTCATGACAAGCCTTGGTTTCTCGAAAACGGATTTCGTAAGAAAAACTTGTTGCGTTTTCGGTGGTGAAAATATTCCGTTCGTCTTTGAGAATGTTCCCACACCTTCCATGTGTGGTAACTTCTCCATACTTTGAGGTATCAATATTTTCACTTTTGTTTGGATACTCCTTGTTGTTATCTTTCCAATGCAATTGGATTTACCTCGTTCGGAGTTTATTTGCAAAAGTTATGGGGTTTCTAGTTCAGCCTCTCTGTTTCAGAACTCAACCGGATTATTCTAACCGGATTATTCCGGGCAACCGGATATTCCGGTTAGGGTAGTTTTGGTCCATATTCGGGACAGAGATGAGCCGGATTATTTGGAGCCGGATTATTCATCTCAAACCGGATATTCCGGTTGTGGAGTTTGTTGCGAAAAATGGCTAAGGACTGGAAGCTTGGAGCTACTGGAGTCAACCGGATTATTTGGTCCGGATTATTCATCCTGGACCGGATATTCCGGTTGCTGCGAAAAATGGCTAAGGACTGGAAGCTTGAACCTTCTGGAGTGAACCGGATTATTTGAACCGGATTATTCGGGGCATACCGGATATTCCGGTTTGGGCAGTTTTTCAGACCAGTTTGCTCACAGAGTTGAGCCGGATTATTGGTACCGGATTATTCCAATGGGATCGGATATTCCGGTTAAAGTCAACAGGTTTCGAGCAGATCTTGAGACCGGATATTCCGGTCCAAACTTGGACCGGATATTCCGGTCCCAAATTCCTGCACAAACGGCTAGTTTTTGTGGGGACCTATTTAAGGGGGCTTTCTTCCCCATTGGTCCCCAAGTCTTCCAAGCACGTTTTTCCCCTTCTCTCCCACCATTGTTGACCTTGGAAAGCTTGCCCCTCTCCCAATCCCTCCTATGATTCTTGCATATCTTTGAGGGAGAAGATAGAGGAGATCTAGATCTACATTTCCACCAATCCATCTTCCTTCTTAGTGAGGGAAACTTAGTAGATCTTGATCTTGGAGTTCTTGGTGTTTCTCCTCCATTGTTCTTCCTCTCTTATTCCCCCATAAGCATTTGTTGCTTTGTTGGAATTTGAGAGTGAAGGATTTGAGCACTTGTGCTCTTGCCATTTGCATCGGTTGCATCGGTTTGCTCTCTCCACGAGGATTCGTGGAAGTTAAAAGTTTGTGAGCTTGTTACTCTTGGGTCTTGGACCCTAGACGACTTGTGGTGTTCTTGGGAGCCTCCAATTGAGTTGTGGATGTGTGCCCCAAGATTGTGGTGACACCGAGAGCCTCCAATTGAGTTGTGGATGCGTGCCTCGGGTTTGAAGGTTGCCAATAGTGGAAGGTGAACTAGGCCTTTGTGGCGGGGTTCATCGGAGAATAGGGTGAGGCCTTTGTGGCATTGAGTAGGCCTTCGTGGTGAGCTCACACCCCTCCAACGAGACGTACTCCCCTTTGTGGGAGGAACTCGGGAATACATCATCGTCTTCGTGTGCCTCGGTTATTTCTATACCCGAGCTTTTTACTTATGCAATTTACATTGTGATAGCCTTCGAGCTTGAAGTTATATATCTTGCTATCACCTTGTTACTTGTCTTGCTTAGCATAAGTTGTTTGTTCATCTAGTTTACCCTAGAATATTTAGGTTGTATGCTTGTTAATTTAAACACCTAGTTTATTTCCGCATTTAGTAAGCATTAACCGGAAAAGTTTTAATCGCCTATTCACCCCCCCTCTAGGCGACGTCGTTGTCCGTTCAATTGGTATCAGAGCCTCGTCTCTCTTTATTAGGCTTTACATCCTAGAGAGTACGATGTCGTTTAGAGAAATAGAACATGATTCCGCTTTTATATTCTATGGTAGAAACTTTGATGTTTGGAAAATTCGCATTCTTAAATTTCTTACGGACATGGGTCCAAAGTATGTTAAGAGAATTGTAGATATGGATTTTCCTCCTCCTAAGGATTCTCAAGATTTATCTTTAGAGGATAAGGAAAACTCTTATCTCGATACTTTTGTATCTAATGGTCTCTTGTCCTTTTTGAGCGATGTAGTTATTGAATCAATCATGCCTTTTCGGAACGCTCATGAGCTATGGACAAAACTTCAAGATATATATGATGTGTCCAATATTATTGAGGATGATTGTTCTCCATCCACTTCCGGCCGTGATGAGTTCACATCTTTCTCCACTCCACCAACATGTGATTTGTCACAAGGTAATGATATGGTGAGTGGTGATAGAAATTGCATTGTGAATAGTGAATTTGCTATTGACTATACTTCATCTCTATCCCATTGCAATGATCTATCTTTGGACTTAATATCTTCTAGCACTCAAAATTCCATACATGCTAGTGTTGATAGACCTTTCATATCATGTAATAGTTGTTTAACTAAATCTCATGATGATATGCTTCCTATGTCTTGTTTTCATGAAAATAATGCTTCCATTTCCTCTAGTACTTGTGTGGCTAACAATGTAGAGGAATCCCACTTTTTTGTGGAACAAGACATAGACCTTAATGGCTCTTCTAGTATATCTTCATCATCGCCATCCATTTCTCATATGTGCCTTATGGCTAGGGATTCAAAGGTATCACCACCTTTGGAACCCACTACATCTTGTGATGATGAGGATGAGGATATATTTTATGGAGAGTATGAGGACGAAGACTCTTTAATGGAGAAGGGTGAGTTGGTTCTTCTTGATCTCCCTAAAGGTAGTAAAGCTATCACTCCTTTTAGTGAAATATTGGCTTTTGCTATTTATAGCGCTAAAATCATTGAAAAGAAAGGTGAGATTGAAAGAAGTGATGCCAATGAAAAGGCATCCCTCACTATGTCTCTTGAGGAAGAGTATGAGCTCCGAGTTACTCTTGAGGAGAAACTTGAATCTATTGAGGAGCTCTATAATGAACAAATAGCCTATCTCACTAAACCACGTGACCATACCCATGCTAAATATAAAGTGCTTAAAAATGAAAAGGTTGAATTTGTTGTTGGCAATGCTAATCTAATTGAAGAAAACTCTAGGTTAAATAATGAGCTTGCCAAGTTATCTTCTTCTATTTCAATTGATGCTTGTGCTACTAACTCCACATCTTGTGAAGCATCTATTTTGAAGGAGAATGTTGAGCTAAGGGCTCAACTTGAGCTAATGACTAGCAAGTATGGGAAATTGGAAGAAAGTCATGAAAAGCTATCTAGCTGTCATGAGGATCTTCTAGAATCCCATACCAAGCTAAAATTAGCTCTTGAGGCTATCACTACAAAGGTAACATCTTGTGAGCCTCATGTGGTTACTAGCACAATATCTTCTAATAATGCTATATTGACTTGTGCTCGTATTAGTAATTCATCCTCCCATAATGTTTCTATATCTTGTGATGAATTGCTTTCCTTGCCTTGTTGCTCTAACAATGAAGCATCTACTTCCTCTAGCTCTTGTGTTGATTCTAACCATGTAGAGGAGATTAAAGAGCTCAAGGCCCAAGTCACTTCTTTGAAGAAAGACTTGGAAAAGTGTCATGAAGGGAGTTCCACACTTGACAAGATGTTGAGAGTGCGAAGACTTCCCAATGACAAGAGTGGACTTGGATTCAACTCCAATATCAAGAACAAGTCCATTATTGACAAGAAGAAGGGCCAAGAACAAGTCAAAGATCCGGCCAAGATTATTTGCTTCAAGTGCAAGATTCAAGGGCACCATGTTAGATCTTGCCCTTTGAAGAAGAAGCCTCTTAGTGAGAAGCAACTAGGGAAGCGGCGTCGTGTTCAATCTCATGCTCAACCACGAGTTGAACAACGGCCACCTCCTAACAAGACTCAAGCCAATGCTCCTCTTGTTGAGAAGCCTATTGAGAAGAGAGAAAAGAGTCGATGTTGCTACCTTTGTCGCAAGAAGGGACACTTTGCTTCTTCATGCACTAATGGTACATTATCCAACCCTATCCTTGTTGATAATGTTTATTCCATTCGGAAGGATAATGTGGGCAATGTGTTTGCCAAGTATGTTGGTACTCCAAGTGGTGTCAAGAAAAGAACCATTTGGGTTGCAAAACCTATTGTGGCTAACCTCTTAGGACCCAACTTGGTTGGGGACCAACAATCTCAAACTTGATCAATAGGTGGAGTTGGAGGGCATTGGAGACTTGGATATTTTATGAAGAATTAAGGGATCTTCATCAATTATATTTCCTCAAGCCAAGTCACTTGGATTATATATATCTCTTACCCTATGTTCCTCCAAGCGGTAACTTGTATTTAATTCTATATACATTGAAAGTTGCTTGCTCCCTTGCATATGTTAGTTTTGTTTCTAGCATGTGTTGGTATATGTAGTGCTTCCTACTTACCTATCTTGAGTAATCTAGTTATGTTTATTGGTTTGCACTCCATGTACTTGTGTTCTTTGTGTTGAGCCTTCATTGCTATTGTTTCTTATCTTAGTTGGCTCTTTGGGAGACTAATGGACTATCCCATTTTGGGGGAGTAATATGCTTTGCACTTTACTATCCTAAAATGTGTGTACATGAGGAATACCACTTAGTGTTGATATATCAATATTATCTTGTCTCTATATGGTATGTCTTCCTCATGAGAAATTCAAATTCTAATGTCCATTAACTTTCTCTTGTTGGATTTATTTTTGCCTCTTGTTGTTTTCAATGGATTATCACATTATGGGGGAGTAATAAGCTATGTGCATATTACAAGCCTAGAAAATGTGAACATGTGAGGTATTGCCACCTAGAGTTGATATTCTAGTTATCTTGTTCCTAAGTGGCACGTTGCTCAAACAAGTTCCATATTTACTTAAAATATCTTGTGTCTCTCTTCTTTGGTATCTTGTTTGTTAGAGAGTTTCTTGTTGCCTTGCTTTTTCGAGTTTTATTTGAAGCCTTCAAGAATCTCTATCTAAGCATGTTTTTTATTCCTATTTTTTACCACATGCTTATGTTTTGTGAATATGATTGTGAACAAATCTACCACCGAGAAATATCTCCATACATCTCTTGTCTTTGACAAGTTATAATAATTTGTGGTAAGTTTATTGATCATATTTACTTTGGCCATTTCTCTAATATTGCCTTGTTTCTTGCCAAGGATTTTGTTTGGTTCAAACTACTTTGTGTCTTCCTTGCTCTACTCAAAATTTGTTTCTTGCTTTCTTGAGTTAGGAAAAGCAATGATCCCATACTTGTGCACTTGTGTTCAAAGTCATACTTCTTTGGGTTGCACTATTCTTGGGGAAGCTATCCTACATTGAGTAGATTACCATTCCTTAAATTGGTATTGCATCTAATTGTTTTTATTTAAACATGACTAGTGTTTGAATAATATATATGGAGAGTAATGATTCCATTGTGTGCATTTTGTATTCAAATGCAAGATCATAAATAATGCACTATTATTGGAAGAACTATCCTATATGCGTTTGAACACTTGTTGTCTTTAAATTTGTTTGTTTTCCCAATGACTTGTCTCTTTGGAAGACAAACACTTTTCGTCTTGGTACTTTGTGTGCTATCATGAAAAGTGTAGAGGGTTTGTTCACTCTTTTATGGTTTTTTTGGTATCCTCTCTATGTTGGTTTCCTCAATCATGTGTTGATTTGGGTCTTGATATATTTTGGACAATTCTCTTTCTTTTCACTCTTGTGAGTGGCTTCTTGGTTTAATTAGTTCTTTGTCCAATTTGTATCTTGTTTTGGTTCTTGAAAGTTTTGTGCATGCATATTTTCTATGTATATATTTTGGCATGCTTACTTTCGTTGATCCAATATATAGGATAAACTCCATCAAATCCTAAAAGGCTAAGATGTGCATGAAATTCAAATTCATATTAATATGCACATATTTATTTGGAGTTTGTCCTATGTATTGTAGTTGTTCTAACTACTTCGGACCCAATGAGTTTGGGTACCATTTTGTACTTGAATTTTGTTTTTAGGTACAATGGAGATACATTGGTTGCTTGCTCCATTCATAAGGAAGGTGTTCTCAACATGGTTTTATAGGAGTCAAGTTTCGATGATTATCAATCTCGCATCCTCTTCATCACCAATGTCGTCTCGGTAACAAGTATCTATCTCATGCATACATTTCTAGCTTTCAACCTTGTGTAGGTTGCTTCTTGGCATGATTTCCCTTTGTTGCATTTCATTTGGTTCTTGCAAATGTCTTATCAAAAGCATCTTTATTGCAACTATGAGTAAGCAGGGATGATTACATACTAAGGGGATATTTATAGTCATTTTCATGAATCACCAATCCCGAGTATATTAATCTAGCAACTTCTACTTGAAGTCTCTCATATGCAATATTGATGAATTCTCAAAAACCATTTGAATCTTTTGTGATATGCGTTACCTTTCTCGAAGCATTCCAACTATCACTTTTCCCTTGTGATATTTGTGATGCTTTGATGAGTTTTTTGTGTGTTCATCTATATCCCTTTAAGATAAACTTAAGCTTAGTGCTTTGCTTTCAAGCAAAAAAATCTTATTGGTATATTAATGAACCTCTCTTGGATATCATGTTCTTCACCTTTGTACCTATTTTGTGTGTGCATGTTTCTTTGTGGATATATATCTTTGTGATTGTTGTCCACTTAGAAACTTATACACACGATAATAGTTACATATTTAATTGATATTCTATTTCTTTAGTGACCACTTTTTATTGCTTTATATTCCTTGGTGGTTCCTAAAAGGCACAAGCTTTGTTTTTGTTTTGGTATTCCTTTCGCATCTTAATAATCTTGTGGACCTATGTGTTTTATCATTTGATGGTTTGTGTGTATGGGAAAGACATGATATGCACTATGTGCCTCCTATATTGAAAGACTATGTTGATGATTCTATATTCCTATTAGTCTCCTAAAAATGTTTTTCCTTGTCACACGCATCTATTTCGGTTGAGTAAGTCTCTATTTTTCACTTCTTGATCTTCTTTGCTCAACTTTTGTTTGTTTGCAAGTTGCTTTGCCTCATTTCCAATCTATTCGCTTGCTCTTGTTTGTGTTCAAAATTATCTAGAATGGAGTGATGATTCCATGTTGTGCAAACTATATAGTAATTCAAATCTAACATTGTGCATGTACCTTGGGTAGTTCCCTATTGATTTTCTAGAACACTTGGTTGATCTTATCAAAATATTGATTTTGGTCAATCGTTTTTTCGGATCCTTTGGTTGGTTGCTTCTTTGTGAAAGTATCCTTCAATTTGATTTTTCTTGTAAATCTTTGGATCCTCAATATAGTTTGATCTCCCTCCATCTATTCATAGATGGAGATATGCACTTGTTTTCACTCATGAGGAATGCATACACTATGGGGGAGCTCTTACTATATTGGCCTTCTAACCTTTTTGCCCATTTCAGCAATGGATGCCAATGGGGGAGAAGTTTAGAGGGTTTAAGGGAATTTGGTTTATGCTTTAGTTTCGTTCTTAAGCATTTGCCTTTCCATGTTATTGCATCCTTGCTCTTGTTTAGCATGTTTGCTTCATTCATCATATAAACCTTCGTAAAAAGGGATTGTCATCAATTACCAACATGCACAATGTTGCTTCTTTGTGAAAGTATCCTTCAATTTGATTTTTCTTGTAAATCTTTGGATCCTCAATATAGTTTGATCTCCCTCCATCTATTCATAGATGGAGATATGCACTTCTTTTCACTCATGAGGAATGCATACACTATGGGGGAGCTATTACTATATTGGCCTTCTAACCTTTTTGCCCATTTCGGCAATGGATGCCAATGGGGGAGAAGTTTAGAGGGTTTAAGGGAATTTGGTTTATGCTTTAGTTTCGTTCTTAAGCATTTGCCTTTCCATGTTATTGCATCCTTGCTCTTGTTTAGCATGTTTGCTTCATTCATCATATAAACCCTCGTAAAAAGGGATTGTCATCAATTACCAAAATGGGGGAGATTGAAAGTGCATGGTTCCCCCATATGTGGTTTTGGTAATTAATGACAATCCTTATGGACTAATGTTTGCATTGAGTTATCTTTGTAGATCTTGTTCATAGGAAATAATGGAGTTCATGTGTTGAACTCTATTAGCTTCCTTGATGGCCATTGTTACATTCAAGGATTTATATGAAGAATGGTCATGGTTTGAGTTGAGCTTATTGCTAGTGTGTCTTGAAGAAAAGGATTAGGTGATCTTTCATTATCTTCTTCAAGACATCATCTTTAGAAGTGAGAAGCAAAGATACAAGGTTGATCAAGCAAGCGATCAACACACAAAGCTACAAGTTGTACCAAGTGGGATTGTGTATCTCATGGTATGGTAAGCAATTGTCAAATATAGCTTTGTGAACTAACCCATGATATGTGTGTGTCGCATCTCTATGTGTGGTTAGGTATCTTTCCATGGGCATGAACCAAAAGGAAGATTTCATTTAGCCCATGGTCTATGTCGTCGTCAAGCGGTGTTTGTCATCTAGCTTGACGTGGAAGCTCAAGTGAAGCATCTAGAAGATATCCTATGCTTGATGCTTGCCACCCTTTTGGAGATTGTGGACTTGTGAAGATTTGCCGAAGTGTCTCTCCCATAATGGTGTATGGGGGAGCTAGTCTCTCCCATAATGGTGTATGGGGGAGCAACTTGCAAGTCTTCATGAAGCGGAGTTTGTGCTAGCAAGCGCAATCAAGAAAGAAGATCCAACTTGAGAGAGTCAAGATCGTCATCATCTAGCTCAAGTGGAATTCTCAAGGCAAAGGTATAATCTTGATAGTTTTTCTATTTTACCGGTCTCGTGTCTTTGGGAGACCGGGTTATAGGATAGATAGTCGTACTATCAAGAGGGGCTCTCAAGTGAGTAACTCGATCGAATCGTTATGGAGAGCTCAAACCTTTGCATACTTTGCATATCATCTTTCTTGGTTCTTATTTGGCTTTTGTCTCCTTTGGGTTTTAGTGCTTGTCGTGATCTTCATGACAAGCCTTGGTTTCTCGAAAACGGATTTCGTAAGAAAAACTTGTTGCGTTTTCGGTGGTGAAAATATTCCGTTCGTCTTTGAGAATGTTCCCACACCTTCCATGTGTGGTAACTTCTCCATACTTTGAGGTATCAATATTTTCACTTTTGTTTGGATACTCCTTGCTGTTATCTTTCCAATGCAATTGGATTTACCTCGTTCGGAGTTCATTTGCAAAAGTTATGGGGTTTCTAGTTCAGCCTCTCTGTTTCAGAACTCAACCGGATTATTCTAACCGGATTATTCCGGGCAACCGGATATTCCGGTTAGGGTAGTTTTGGTCCATATTTGGGACAGAGATGAGCCGGATTATTTGGAGCCGGATTATTCATCTCAAACCGGATATTCCGGTTGTGGAGTTTGTTGCGAAAAATGGCTAAGGACTGGAAGCTTGGAGCTACTGGAGTCAACCGGATTATTTGGTCCGGATTATTCATCCTGGACCGGATATTCCGGTTGCTGCGAAAAATGGCTAAGGACTGGAAGCTTGAACCTTCTGGAGTGAACCGGATTATTTGAACCGGATTATTCGGGGCATACCGGATATTCCGGTTTGGGCAGTTTTTCAGACCAGTTTGCTCACAGAGTTGAGCCGGATTATTGGTACCGGATTATTCCAATGGGACCGGATATTCCGGTTAAAGTTAACAGGTTTCGAGCAGATCTTGAGACCGGATATTCCGGTCCAAACTTGGACCGGATATTCCGGTCCCAAATTCCTGCACAAACGGCTAGTTTTTGTGGGGACCTATTTAAGGGGGCTTTCTTCCCCATTGGTCCCCAAGTCTTCCAAGCACGTTTTCCCCCTTCTCTCCCACCATTGTTGACCTTGGAAAGTTTGCCCCTCTCCCAATCCCTCCTATGATTCTTGCATATCTTTGAGGGAGAAGATAGAGGAGATCTAGATCTACATTTCCACCAATCCATCTTCCTTCTTAGTGAGGGAAACTTAGTAGATCTTGATCTTGGAGTTCTTGGTGTTTCTCCTCCATTGTTCTTCCTCTCTTATTCCCCCATAAGCATTTGTTGCTTTGTTGGAATTTGAGAGTGAAGGATTTGAGCACTTGTGCTCTTGCCATTTGCATCGGTTGCATCGGTTTGCTCTCTCCACGAGGATTCGTGGAAGTTAAAAGTTTGTGAGCTTGTTACTCTTGGGTCTTGGACCCTAGACGACTTGTGGTGTTCTTGGGAGCCTCCAATTGAGTTGTGGATGCGTGCCCCAAGATTGTGGTGACACCGAGAGCCTCCAATTGAGTTGTGGATGCGTGCCTCGGGTTTGAAGGTTGCCAATAGTGGAAGGTGAACTAGGCCTTTGTGGCGGGGTTCATCGGAGAATAGGGTGAGGCCTTTGTGGCATTGAGTAGGCCTTCGTGGTGAGCTCACACCCCTCCAACGAGACGTACTCCCCTTTGTGGGAGGAACTCGGGAATACATCATCGTCTCCGTGTGCCTCGGTTATTTCTATACCCGAGATTTTTACTTATGCAATTTACATTGTGATAGCCTTCGAGTTTGAAGTTATATATCTTGCTATCACCTTGTTACTTGTCTTGCTTAGCATAAGTTGTTTGTTCATCTAGTTTACCCTAGAATATTTAGGTTGTATGCTTGTTAATTTAAACACCTAGTTTATTTCCGCATTTAGTAAGCATTAACCGGAAAAGTTTTAATCGCCTATTCACCCCCCCTCTAGGCGACGTCGTTGTCCGTTCAGTTGCGTCCAGGCTCAAGACAGAAACAGGGGCGCGTCCAGCGCAACCGCTGCGTCGACTCCGTCACCGCCGCCGTCGAAGGGAGGGGCGGAGCCATGCCGCCGGCCATTCCTATCAGCCTGGAATTACAAACAGGTACCTTTCGCTCATTAAGGAGAATCGACGGCTACCGATGGCGATACCAATCCTACGGCCAGCATTACAGCATTACCGGTTATTGTAACTCTGTCCTAGCTGTAAATTCCATTTACTTCTACTGCGTTGTAATTTGACTATATAACCTAGGCCTTGTGGCCGGAGAGGGCTATCGAATGAGAATATTCCTGGAGCTACTTTTCCTCATTTTCCTTTCCCGTATTAGGGTTCATAGCTAGTGTAGAAATTTCCCAATTTATCGAGGGGTCTCCATTGACAGCCTGGCAGATAAATTCATCAATGAATTCAGAGATAATCAGAAGATGGACCTAGGATCTTTTGCCGCAAAGGTAAGAAACATGTGTGAAAACTTGTATGCACAATTTAAGATCAGTGACAATTCTATGAAAATTCCAGTGAAATTATATCTCACTGCATCTTCAAGTGAACGCCTTATTTACTGTCAATATTTGCACAATTTTCTATGAATTATAGCTCACTGCATCTTCAAGTGAGTGCCTTATTTACTGTCAATATTTCCACCATTTTCATGGAATTATAGCTCACTACATCTTCAAGTGAGTGCCTTATTTAGTGTAAATATTTCCACCATTTTCCTGGAATTATAGATCACTTGTGTTTTCATGTGAAATTCAGGTCAGCGACAAATTTTGTACATAGATGAACATATACTTACCAAATCCAGGTCAGATGTCTATATCTTTTATTTTCCTGGAGAACTATATCTAGAGAACTCTTCAGTTGTTAAGGAAAATACCTGGCCATGAACATCACCGCGGACTGTAAAATGACAACCATTTGGAATATGGATGGTAATACAAAGCCAATTTAAGAAGAGCTTGCAAACAGGTTTCACTACAACACTGTATTCTTTATTGCCAGTTCAACTACAGTACATCACACACACCTGCATAGAAGAAATTGCATCACACAAATCCCATGAATGCAATATTGCATCAGACAGTACATCACACACTTGCATACTTTGCAATATTGCACAGCACACACACATTTGCATTAGGCAAATTCCCTTCTCAGAATAGCAAAAATGTGATACAAAAATACACATTCAAGAACGCACAGCACAAATGCTATATTTTTCCTATCTCTACTTCTCATTTCAACTCTATGTGCCTTTTGCATTATTTTCTTCTCCCCTTGATTTTCTTTATCTCATTTCCCAACTAGGATATCTTGAACAGCAACTGCATATTTTGCTCTTCGAGATCTCTCACATTTCTTCTGATCAACACCTGATCCTCCTTCTTCTGGTAATTGAATTGCTCATCTTCAACATTTTCCTACACGGAATTTTTTTATCTAAAAAACAAATCACAAACAAGGGAATCGTGTACTTCCCAACTGAATCATGTAATGGCGATTTGCAAAGGGACCAATTTAGGAGCAAATATCAAGGAATATATAACCTGTGAAGCCACATTCAGGTTCCGGTACACGACCCCAGTCAACTTCGCTCATCCGTCCTTGCCGTGCATGGTTCTTCCATGGGATGCAATTACCTCTTCTTCCGTCGAGGCCAGCCACGCCGCTTCCGCGGACTTCGATGGGCAGCACCTCAGGGTCTCGAACTGATCCCTCGTCTACCGTCGCCGTTCGCCTCCCTCCCCACTTTGTCGCCGTCGCCGCCGTGCGTGGGGTTTCTAGGTTACAGTTCGTCCTCAATTTGGGGATTTCAGTCTATAACAAGAGCAAGGACGTCAACCTTGAATTCAGATACTTCTAGGGGGTTTTCCGAAATTATTCCAGACAAGTCGCTTTCCCTTCGCGCACACGTGTCGCGCGCTCAAGCATTGTGGACTAATATGCACCTGATAGACAAGTTCTTGGACGTCGGGTTCACGCGCTGCAAGTACCTGGACTAATCTGCACATGCTGGTCAAGTACCTGGGCCTCCGATGCAATTACCTCAAGATAAAAATATGGATGTGGCTAATTTGACACAATGCGATTGCGTCAAAGGATAATATGATGAGGAGGAACTGGGTGGGTAATTCGAAATGTCAGTTCTGTGATGAGGAGGAGACAATCCTTCACATGTTCTTCACTTGTCCCTTGGCCAAATTTGTCTGGAGCATCCTGGCAAGAACAATTGGTGCAAGAGATAGGCATGGATCCTTCTCACAAGTTTTTTGGTGGCTACCTCAGCATGTTCGTGTCAGTAGACACATTCAAATCACCTGCGTGGCTGCAATCTGCTGGGCAATCTGGAAAACGAGAAACAAAGCGTGTATTGAACAGAAATTCCTAAACTCACCTTTGGAACTAATTTTCTATATTTGCGTGTTCATAAAATACTGGGCAAGACTTCATAACTCGCAGGACCAAGACAAACTCAAAGAAGGGGCGGATGCGCTGCTGGATGCCGCAATGGAGGTTGAAGGGAGCGCCATAAGAAACAACACTGGGACGCAGCTGCAGGGGTGGCCTGATGAAGATCACGACGATGATGAAGAAGACAGTGATGATGGAGGGGGATCTCGTCCGGCAAATACGCATGATGATGCCGCAAGTTGATGAGTGTTGTTTATATCCATGGGAGATGATGTTCTGGAGGTTTTTGCAGGTGGAAAGACAGTTCACATATCATAGTTCTGCCATGTTGACTAGTTTGCCCGTTTGGGTTAACAGTGGAGGCTCTGGATGGCTCGCCGTTTTGTATAATTACCTAGTTGTAGCGGCAACACTAGCTCTGTGTGGTGTGCGCTTTGGTTGCTTTTCGTTTTTACGTTTGAACCTGAATGCGGGTGGTTTCTGTTATCTGAAGGTAATGGAAAATCGATGTCCCTCGTGAGAGGGTATCGCACTTCATCATAAACATATGTGTATATGGAAAAGAGCTATAAAACATCTTAGGGATGGATGAAATATGTAGTTAAAATTAAAATAGTACCTTATAAAAGTGAACGGAGCAGGTACGTGTAAATGATCGAGACTAAAGGATGAGTAGAGGAAAAAGTTGGCAAGGATTAGCTATTACTACCTCCATTCCGTAAAATAAGAAGTGTATTTTTAGTCAAGAGTGAACATAGTATAACTTTGGCCGATCTTTTAAACAAAATAATGAACATTTACATAATTTAACTAACTTACTATGAATATATATTCTTTCACGAGTCTAATGATATTAATTTGGTATTATAAAATAAATTATTTTTGTCAATATGATCGGTCAAACTGACTATACATTGTTTTTTTTCTTAAATTTATACGTCTTATTTTAAGGAACGGAGGTAGTACTCCGTCTGTTTCATAATGTAGCGTGCTAGAAAGGATTACATTATGGAATGGAGATAGTAGCGTAAGATGCAATGCACATCATTTTTTTTATCATTAGCGCCGTACGGTACCCGGCCAGTCCGGTCAAGAAATGGGTGGCCGCGGTGCGGTTTGGATATACGTCGGCGGCGGCGGCGGCGGACCAGCACGCGACGCGCGCGTCCACCGGACCTGTACCTACACGCCACATCTGCCCGATGCGCGGGATTTTTTTTTAACCAGCTCCCGACCGATTGAACTGCCACTGACTGACTAAGGTTATCCAATGCCTATATCTAGCTAGCTGCAGCCTGCAGGCCGCGGCCGCGCCGCGACAAGACGAAAGCCACCGCCGGCACATGCGCTCGTCAAAGACGTGAGGCCGCGTGGCGTGGTGGCACGTCGATCGCCTTCCTGTCTTGTCTCTCGCTCCAGCCTCCCGTAAGGCTGGTGCCAACGCGGTCTGGAAGCGAGGCGAGAGGAGGCCCTATCGCCTGGGCGCCGGCGAGAGGGGGCGAGACGGGGGGCGGTAGGGAGGCGCCGGGCGGTGGCCGGGTCGCCCGGCGACAGGGCGCTACCGCCCGGCCTACCGCCCGCGTTGGCGCCGGCCCGGGCGAGAGTGGGGGGCGAGAGGAGGGGGCGAGAGGGCGAGAGTGGGGGGCGACGCGATGGAAGCGGTGGGCGAGAGGAGAAAGACAGGGTGACGTCAGCGTTGACGTCATTTTTTTTTAATTTCTGTTTAATTGATTAATTCATAACTTTTGTTTTATAACCACAAATGATTTAAAATAAAATTCTATATTCTTAAATTTTCACATACTTTCCAACAGTACCATTTTGTAAACTTTTCCACATATTTATATTTTTGAAGTTTGAATAATTTCTTAATAGTGATTTATTGTTATTTCCAAAATATAAAATAATAAAAATGTAAAACTTATTCAATTTAAATTTTAGTGACATTCTATTAGTGGAATATTATTTTTAAAGATCATTACCACTTATTTTCATATTTTATACTTGTAAGACATAAGTGATTTATTAGTAGTAGCTAATGTCTTTTTTTTAAAATAGAAAAACTAATAATCATTAAAATGGCTTAATAAAGTAATTTTGTTGCATTATTTTGAATATTTTTGTTTCAAAAATATGTGTTGACGTGGAGGAGAGAGAAAAGCTGATGTGGCAGAGAGAGAATCTTACAGCCCGGGCTATAGCCCGTGCACTGGCACCGTGCCCGTGAGAGTGGCGTGAGAGTGGTGAGAGAAGGTGACGTGGCGGGGGCTATAGCCCGTGAATAGTGGGCGGTGCATTGGCACCAGCCTAAGCGGTGCCAGCTGCCGGCCGGACTTGCTTGACGCGCGGATATCCTCACGCGGTCACGACCGACCGTCCATGACGAACAAACGAACGCACTGGAACAGTAGTAGTTTTTGGCCACCTCGTGCGGCTCCTTTTTCTCTCAGCGTGTGTACACGGAATTTGGGTGCCTCGATTGAGTGTATCTCGCGCGGAGTACCACCGCTGTCGGCGATGATGGGCCTCGCTCTTCGGCCGTTTATGCTTGGAGGTTCGTATCTTGTAAAAGCTTGTCATGTTGTATCCAAGCTTCTTCTAGGATTAGTTTAGTTACTTCAGTTTAGTCGCACGAGTTTCCAAGCACAACGAACCAAGTAGTATCCACTATTCCACTGCATGGTCGAAGGTCATCTCTCGTTTATTAACTTTTTTTAGAGTGGATTCTTCGTTTATTAACAATGTGATTTTCCATTTGCGTCGGCCAGAGAGTGGGGCTATGTTGGAGCCAAACCAGGCCGTGGCCCACCATACCCGAGAGCAAAACACTCAAGCGCTGAGATCAAAATTGGGCGCCAAAAGGAAAAGAAAACTGTAGTTTCCATTGGGCTGGGCCATCCATCTGTTGTGGCTTTCGTCGTCTCGTACAATTGGGAAACGCGTGGGGTCTGTGCATGGCGCACTTGCACCAAAAAGAAAACACAACCTCTGTGGCAAGACCCAACAACACGCAGCACACGATCGTTCACGAAAGGAGTTGAGGTTTTCATGGGAGGACTTGAGTTTCTCCCGATGTGAGTCTTCTATACAGGAGAATGGAGAAAAGCACAAAAAGGAAGAGTGGCCATTTTCCTTTAGTTTTGCAGATTTTCTGAAGTCTTGGTCGATACAGAAAAATAAATCTCTAGAGCAGCGAAGGAGCAATGATGAGGGCGACAATGCTTTATCTTGGTGGTTGAAAGGAGCCCTAGTTCAGTAGACAAGTGCAAAGATTAGAGGGACGATATAATGACTCGCACAACGTTTGTATTGTCAGTGCGGCCGTTTTGTTTCAGAGATCTCTATACAAAATGAGAGAACAAGAACGAGCAGCAACTTTTTCTAAATAAAAGGTTTTCGCTAGACTTTAATAATATAGTAAAGACCTTAAAGTTGGCACCATGCTGGAGCTAGCAGCTTATAATATTTCCTCAGTCTCATATTAAGTGTCGCGAGAATTGATAAAAATGGATATAGCTAACGACGAGAACGTAACCTCCTCTCGACTCGGCTACACGTAGCTCTCCCCCGCCGCCACCGACGGATCTCCCATCTCCTGCCACCTTCGGCCAAACCAAGCACACATCCAGAAAACTCTCGGAGTCCTTTCTCCAACCATCCCCAAAAGATTGACTCCCGGATCACCTCGTACGAGGGCGATTACAGAGGACCCCCGATCCAATCTAGAAGACCGACGTCCGATCTTCCCCCACCGGCCGTTGTCGCCAGCGGTAGCGGTCACGCGATGGCTCTCAAAGACGGCGAGGGGGGGGGGGGGTGGGATGGCGTAGCCTGCCGAATTCCCTTCGTGCGGGGGGGGGGGGGGGGGGGGTCGGCTCCTTGGCGGCGTAGGTGGAGGTATGGCTTCGTCCTGTGACTGTCACGTGTGCCTGGTCCGCTTGATCTGTTTGCCGGAAGTTGTCCAGCGGCGTGGGGGCCTGCAGGCGTGCTCGAATAAAGGCGGCGGTTCTAGGGTTCCTCTTGCGCCAAGACAAAGAATTGCCTCATGCCTGTCCTCTTGCGCCAAGATAAAGGCGCCAAGTTATTCTGAAAGGCTCTGCCGGTGATCTCCTAGGGGCGTTAATGCCTGGAGATTGCTGGATCAGGTGGTATTCAGTCGCAACGCGCAGAGTGACGCGAAGCTCTACTTCTGTTGCCACCATAGGTAAATCCATGGTGAAGTCAGCGGCAGAGAATATCATGGAAGCTGAGATTAGAGGACTAGCAATGATTTTTGGAGTCTGGCTTGGAGTTTCAGGAATTATGGCCTCGGTATGGAAGTGGGTGCGGCAACAGAGGTGAAGTTCAAAATCTTACATTTCAGGGTGAAAATCAAAGGCCTGGCCTTAATTGGTTGTGCCCGGAAATGGTTTTGCTGAAGACATTGTTCGGAGAGTGGAGATTATCTTCAGGTTGAAAACTCAAGATCTTCAATCGGTCAACGACAACGCTTGTGCATTATTTCCTTCTTGGAGTCGTTGCTTTTGGAGAATTTGAACATCAGATGTTGTATTGGTGGTAGTTGTGCTGCTGCTCCAAGGACTGGAACTCTGTAGCGGGATTTTTTGTTTTGTTTCTTCTTCTTCTTTTCGGTTGTGTGCATCCGTAATGCCATTAGGGTATTGAATTGGTGCATAGTCTGGGCGTAATTGGTATCTCTGCGATATTAATATATGCTCCTTTAAAAAAAAATCTAGATGCTTCAATTTTTATACATGTTTGCGATGCTTAATATGAGACGGAGGGAGTACAATTACACGACAAATATAGCAAAGACATCCAAGTAGACCGCGAGGAACTAGAGTTACACGCTCAGCTAAAAATATCCAGAGAGATTGCTCGCACATGAGTCGGCATAAGGCAACACCGCATCATTGGAGAACCTTCACCGAGACTCCACGAGAGGTGTCTCACACGCGCGCTTCTCCTCCGTCTTCCGCCGCGATACGGGTTGCGAGAATTAGCCGAGCCGATAACTTTATTTTGACGGTGAGAAACGGATCGGGAAAATGGACTAATAAGCGCGTCATAAAACTGATACGTCTATTGTGGGCTAAATATGTCATCAAACTGAAACGTTCATTGTCAACAGATCGTATCTGCTGCTAATCCATCAAGCGCCTACTTTCGTTCCTCTCGCTACTGCTGCTGTCGGTGATCCCATCCCGTCTACCGAGTACAAGGCTAACGGGAGAGCAGTCCTCTGAAACCCCGCCTCTTCAGATCCCGTACGGGAGAGAGACGATTAGGTTTTGGAAAATGTCTCTTACACGACTTATCGGAGGGTATACTTCGTTTATCCCGCTCCTTGTTATTTCTATGTACGCGGTACTAATGATTTGTGTAGATGTTTCCACGATCTGTCCAGTACTCCCTTTGTTCCACAACATAAGATGTTTTAGACTTTTTCCACATTCACATATATACCGATATGTTTTAGTGTCTATATCCACTCATTTTAGTTCGAATCTAGACAATATCTGAAACACCTAAAACCTCTTATATTGTGGAACAGAGAGAGTACATACTTATGTCGTCAAGTATCAGTATGTGTTCATTACTACGTCATGCTCATGTTTTATCATTGGATTAATTTAATCAAAAAATTGCCTAAATAATCAAAAGCCAGACCGACAACGTCGTTTGATCAAAGATTTCAGGTTTTCTGCAAAAGATACCGTATTAGTTGGGAGAGCGGGAAATTCCCAACAAACGTCCCGGAAGAGAAAGAACAAGCAAGGCTGTCACAATCAAGTAGATCTTTCATCTCAAAATACCACTAAAAAGTTCTGAACGGCCCGAAACTGTAGCACCACCTAGAGGCGGAGCTTAGGATCCGTTCGGCAACTCTCCATCTCCTGGCTCCACTGCCGGAGCGAGCGAAGCTTCCCCGAACGCGTGCGCTCTGCGGAGCTAGGAGGATGGAGCGCTCCGTTTTTTGGTGCTTAATTGCAGAGCGACGCTGGCCCCGATCCGCGAAATAGTAAAATCAGGAGCGGCTAAAAATTACGGCTTATGCCACCAATAAGTTATCGAAGCGGTACGCGAGCTTGGCTCATATCTCTCTCTTCGATTTACTCTCTTGTTAGAGCACAGACCAAGGCCACGGCGTAGGAATCGTAGAGCTTCCTAGCAATTTGACGTGTGTCACCGCTCGATTCGACTTCTCCTCCGCCAAAGCGAGACCGTCCGCCGCTAAATCACGGTTTCCCACCGGCAGGATCAAGCGGGATGTACGAGTCAGGCAGGTGCAAACCTCCGCTGCAGCCAGTTTCCGGCAGCCACCTCAAGTTCTGATGTGAGTTTCAGCTAACGGGTCCCATAACCTAGAAATCCTACAGCTCTCCACGGGCTGGATATCCTTTGCTGCTCTTACCAGACTGCATCCACATGGAATGGGATGGCAGCCCAACTAACCACGAAGGAGAGCGACGAGAGTGCTTACGAACGTGTCTGCGCTCCTTCAATCGATCGGGGGAGTGACTCCTCGCAAGGCTGGAGCGGAGCAACGAGATTAGAGAGAGCGGAGAACTTCCGAACGGGCCCTTAGTGGGGGGCCACCGCTAAGGGCCCCCCACTAATTGTCCTTATTTTGAACATCTGATATATGTCATTGAATATGTGATTCGATTGTGGAACTATATATTCATGTTGTTCATACTAGATTGTCCTTGGTCATTAAGGTTGTGCTGGACACACACCCTAGACTAATGTGAGTGTTGGCTGATGACATGGTTCCACTTGTCATGGGCATGGTGATTCCATTCCAACAATCACGGACTTGGCTAAAGAGTTTAGCAAGTCGGACTGACCCATATTGAGATGCAACGAGCAAGTCTTCATTTGCATGTCTCAATCAATGTAATCCTTAGACCTGAGGTTATCGCACAATCCGAGTTGTGGATCACCGACTTAGGTTCTGTTAAACGCTGCTCTGTGACAAGGAAGTTATAAAGCCAGAGTTCGGGTCGAATGAGAAACAAGTTGCGTGATGTGGATAATCAAGATAGGATTTTGCCCCTCCGAATGGAGAGATATTCTCTGGGCCCTCTCGAGTGATATGATTCAGGAAGCATGGCCATGCGCGACTCAGTTAAGTGTTAACTGTGTCTGTTAACTAAGAGTTAGTCAGATGAATCACATATCAGGGATCGAGAAGAGAGTCGAACTATTTAAGAGATGACGATAAATCGGAATTTTTGACAGATTGGACCACATCAAAAAGTGCATTGCCAAAAAGGACCACCCTAGAAAGCATTTGTCACATGTGCCGTGGCGGCAAGCTGCGCAGGCAACACGTGGAGGATGCCGCCAACGGCGGAGGCGGCAGGGGGTGCCGCCTCTGGCGGAGGCGGCAGGGCACGTGCCACAGTGCCCTGGCCCACATGCCGCCTGTGGCTGAGGTGGCAGGTTTCGAGCGCTGTCGACGCAGAGAAAATAAACGCGATTCCCACGCTGGCACTGATTTTGAGGCTCTGGCACTGTGACGCGCTCATTCCGATGCAGAGAAAAGAAACAAGATTCTTTGTTCCTGGCGCAGTGGACGCTGTCTCCCGCTCTGATTTTGAGGTTGTCTTAGACGAGAAAACCTTCCTTATTTTGAGGAGAGATTCCTTCGCCACGGCAGCTCCCGAGTCCCCGTCCCTTGTTCTATTTAAACCCGCAGCTCGTCCGTGTATTTCACATTGCCCGTTTGCTTGCTGCTGCTCTCTTGTTGCCGGTACTGCTCTCGTTGATCTCTCATTCGCGTGTCACGAAGTCAGCACGAAAGAGATAGGGCAGAGCCATTAAAGTGATGGCAGATAGTGGTAGTGGTGGTCTCGATCCATATAGCTCATGGTGTATTCTATATCATGCGGCAAAAGGTTCTTGCGCCAATAGGAGGGAGGTTAGAGCGGCAGTTAGTTTTAGGGATATAATGAGTGAGCGGTACCACGCCGTTGCTCTGGGGGAAAATTTAGCCAGATACCAGCTCCCGCCTAGATCCACCGATGAAATTAGGGACGAACTAATGAGGTGGCATCATAAATGGCAGAGAGTATGTGAGCTAAAAATGATTGAGTCGGGGCTTCGGGGATTGTCTATCTCAACTACTAGCGATCTGATACAATTTTCAGACGAGGCTTATGCACTTCACGTTGGGGTAATTGATTTACGAGTTTACATAATCTTCAAATTAATTTTCATCGTTATAATTTTTGTTTGTCTTTTATTCTAAATATGCAGCTCTGGCCAGCGGACGGAGAGTTTCTGAACAAAAAGATTGAGCACTATGGCTGGATGAGCATATTATTTGGGCCACCTCCTAGCGGGTTTCCGGAGTCCAACGAGCACGCTGAGTGGATGTTGAGGACAATATCAGAGGGGAAGAGTGGTGCTGCATCAAAGGGGAACGGTGGACGGACATCAAAAGGGAAGAGTGCTAGCGCATCAAAGGGGAAGACTGCTTCTGCATCGAAGGGGAAGAGTGGTGGTGCATCGAAGCCAGTTGTCGATGAGAACAATGACGATGACTTTACGCCGAGAAGTCTAGCCAGGTGCAAAAGTATTTGCAAGAGTGCAGGTTCATCAAAAAATATGGATGATGAAAATAGTGATGACGACTTCATGCCTCCATCACGAACACGTGGGAGAGCGAAGTGAAGTCGTGGAGTTTAATTAGTTATTGCTATTCGTTTTTTTTTTCAAGTTGTAGTTGTTTCTTGTTGTGAGTTGTATGTTCAATAAATTTCGTCTTCGCAAAATTATAAAAATTAGTGCGTCCAAAACTCATAATAGGAACATGTCCCGTACAAAAAAAATAGGAATATTTCAGGTACAGATGTAGTAATATGTCTCTCGCGAAAATAAAAAATTACATGTGTCACGCACGGCGTACTCGGCCTCGGCGGAGAGCTCGTGGAGGAGGCGTCGATCGGCCGTACATGCGGGGTGCCCGAACATTACGGGGAGGAATGATGGACTCTTCATCATGTTGTTCTGAAGGTTCGGGAGACGGGGTACGTATGACTGCCTCATACTCTGAATATCCTGGAATTAAACTTGAAGTTGTGCCCGATGGGTCATAACCAAAGAATTCAGTAAGTATTTCAGGAACAGTATTGGTGTGCGATGGTCCAGCGATTTTTGATTCATGCATGTGCTGACGACCCTGCAATGGGGGCATAGTGAAACCATAACTGGCCGGCATCTCGGCCCATGTAGACTCTATAGTTTCCTGTTTATGAAAACAATTCGTAAATAATAGGCATGCCATGTAGGATATTTAATGACGTGTCCTCGTACTCAATGATTTGTTTGAGATTAGAAAAAAATCTACATACTGTCGTGTTGAACCGCTCCGAACGACACTCGGGTCGATCCATATTTTGCCCTAAACCAGCTCCCATTCCCTCCCATGTAGTTTCCTGTTCACGTAAAAAATTGTAAGTAATGGATGGTACAATATTATGACTTAGTATATATTTAGTAAATATGAACACCTGTGTCGTGTTACGCATATGCGATCCCTCTCCTTCAGTATAGGAGTACCGTCCTCCGTGTGGCTAGCCCGTGGAAAAGGATTCTCCTCCTATTTTAAGCATCATCATACGTGATCAAAATATTGCATATATGTACAAGTACAAAAAATAGATTTATGGAAAAATTATATATGTTTACTGTAAGATAAGACCTGTGTGCCGCCATGAAGAAGCGACGAGTCTTGCCTAGGAAATGTTGGCGCGGTAGTCCTACCCGACATGGTACGACGCGAATGGATCGGACGTCGCTGGCTAGTGCCCACCTCACTCGGTCTGGATGATGGAACTTCCGGCATGTCGTAAGCTTGCGGGATAGTGTCATCTCTCGTGCAACCAAATCTCTGAAGACCGCTCATAGCCCTATTTAAAATGCGCATAAGCAATGACTTGCCAGTTGTAGAATTCATGTTAGCTAGTCCTAAAGCGCGTTGCGAATCCCGGGCAAAT
Source organism: Alopecurus myosuroides (assembly GCA_028641055.1). Taxonomy (NCBI): domain Eukaryota; kingdom Viridiplantae; phylum Streptophyta; class Magnoliopsida; order Poales; family Poaceae; genus Alopecurus; species Alopecurus myosuroides. The sequence goes on from CM054061.1 coordinate 41,262,848, forward strand.
TCGCGATAGTCGGCAACCTGAACAAAATAAAATTGGTATAACATAAAATGATAGAATTGGAAGCATGAGCAATTAACCAAATAAAATATATATATCGTGGTTTCACGCTCGTAAGCTGATGACCGTTGAATCCCTCGAACCAACTGGTCGTCTCGTGTGATCTCTTCTGTCCTTGATGGTGGAGCGGATGTAAGTAGAGTACGCGTGCTATTTGAATACCACCGATTGTACATTGGGGTTGTATGATGGTCGTAAGGCCTGCATAATTTTGAAAGGTCAATCTAAATTTTAATTAGCACGTGAGTCAGAAGAATAAATAGAAAGAATAAATTACCTAATTTCTCGAACTAAATTTGACAATGCTTCATTATTCCATATCCGTATCCAGGACAGATTACGAGAACTCCAGTCACAACAATTTTGGCCTTTATTGTCTTGCCTACAATCAAATGTACGGAGAACCTTTATTAAAATGACCAAGCATAATGTTGAAAAAATAACATGAGGCATTGAACTTACGTATGTATTCCCTCGTCCACTCGTCTCGGTGATGGTGGAGGGACAGCCTGATAGAGACCAAACTGCCGCATGACACGCTCGGAATTATATGGCTCAACCATCCACATAAATAATAGTGCGCATCGTGTCATCCACAAGTGCTCGTCTGTGATGCAATCCGGTGTGACCGGCTGATCATCCCATATAGCACGAAGATCATCATTGGTCCACGGGTTCCATGTGATGTTGGTCTCGTCAAGACGCTCAAACTCTTCGTGGTATTCGGGGTAGCTACCGTGTACCACGAGTGTCGACCACCGTCTTCTAGCATGTGTCCACCGGATTGCAAAAGTAAGTGGGGGCATGTTCTTCCTGTCTAAAATTGTATGGGTGGATTTTCTCTCGACTACCTATCATGGGACGTCCAACCGGTAGGTACTCCCACGACCACAGCTGGAGAAACTCATAGCTAACAGCAAGGACATGAGCAGTTTTTGCTGTCTTGGTTTTCTTGGTGGCGTCACATAACCCCCTATACATATATGCGAGCATAGCTGAACCAAAGCTGTATCTTGGGTAGTGGGGTAAAGGCTCATCTACTATCTTCTCCGCAATTGTAATGAGACTGGGGAAGACTATGTCACCGTGTGAGGAAGGAAACATGATGCCGAAGAGATACAACAGATAAGCGAATAGATGCTTACGTTGCCTATTAGGTGATGCATTGGCAGGAATTTCACTAAAATTGCTTACTAGCCATGCTATAGGTACACCTCTAGGACGCGTCCCACTGCGTGTGTTTGCTGGTACATTGACCCCGAGCCTAAGTTCTAGATTATCCTTCCAGTGACTAGAATATGCTGGAGGGACCAATGCCTCACCGCTTATTGGCAAAGCAGTGATTAATGCGACATCTTTAAGGGTAGGTGCCAACTCCCCACAACGTAAGTGAAAGGTGTAAGTCTCGGTTCTCCAACGATCAACAAGAGCTGATAGAAGAGATGGGTCTAACATTAACTTCTCGTCGCTAGACGTAAGCTTACAATAAGCAAGAAGTCCATATGCCCGCAGGTGGTCCACGAAAGCATCACACCGCCAATTGTGTTTAATGGTTCGCAGCCTAAAAGCTTGGGGGGGGGGGGTTCTACATAGGCCCGAGGGTCTTTCCAGAGGTGGCAACGGTGTCCGGCGTCCCACGAACCCTGCAGCAGCTCTGGCACAGGAGACGCCATTACCTGCATAACGAGTACAACTCAATTAAAATACATAACAAGTACATATTTATTAAAATACATGACAAGTACAACTTAGTGAAATAAATAACGAGTACAACTTAATTAAAATACGTAACAAGTACATATTTATTAAAATACATGACAAGTACAACTTAGTGAAATAAATAACGAGTACAACAAAATTAAAATACGTAACGACATATTTATTACAATGACTCTCGAATAAATATAAAATCATGTGTTGTTGATGTCGCGGTACGGGCACTCCCTTCGCGGGTGCCCCGGGCATCTGCAAATGCGACACCGACGTGGTTCTCCTGACTGACTATGGTCCATGTCGTTTCTATGACGCCGAGACTGACGTCGTCCCTTCGCCGTTCTCTTCAACGCCGGGTCCGGAACCCATCTTTGGATTCTTTCCGGATACAGGTTCTTATAATGGCCTTCCATACCTGGAGTCCAGAACTCAGCACTCCAAGTGTTGAATAGGTTGGACATGTTGAAGTATGGAGAAATGTATTTCTCGACGCTTATGTTCTGTTCGGCAGCCGCCCTAAGAACATGGCTACACGGGAAGTGCAATAGCTTGGGCTTGTTGCACGTGCACTCACACATGGATGGCCCGAGAGTGACAGCTTGCTTTCTTGCTCCTCTATGGTGGCCTTTCACCCACTTTGCTCGTATGTTGATTTGCCACTTATGCCTAAGAGCATCCACTCGAGTGCAACCATGACTTCTGGATTTCTCTATCTTCTCATTCAGATGGCGTTGAATCTATTCAAACCATGCCTTGTTCATTGCAACTTGTACATTGGCGACCATGACTCTGTCTCCAAAGTATGACAGAGTCCGGTTCCAAGTTTCTTCAATTAGGGCGGTGATTGGGAGGGCTCGAACACCTTTAAGCACGCCATTGTACACCTCTGACATGTTGCTTGTCATTATGCCGTACCAAGCCCCTGTGTCATGAGCCAGTGCCCACTTATGTAATAAGGGGCAATTCACACCAATCCACTGGGACAAATTCATTGCGGGCCTACTACCCCTCCGGTCTTCTCCCGCAGCAACCTCGATATGTGAATTGATTGCCGCCCAGATTGCATTCATCTTCGCAGTTGTTTTCTGCATGCACATCCTCTTGAATTGTTTGAATAAATCCTTGTTCTTGAACTTTGAGTAAAAATTAGCGGCCAAATGCCGCATACACCACCTTGACTCTAAATCGGGCCACCCCCAGATAGGGTCCGTTGACTGCTTGATTGCTACGAGCGTGCTCAGTAGGCCCGTGTTTCGATCAGAGACGATGCAAACATCGGCACGATCTTTCACGACTCCCACCTTCACGCAACTCAGGAACCACAACCAACTATCTCTGTTCTCACTCTCTACCAAAGCATATGCAATAGGAAGGAGCTGGTTATTTGCATCTGCTGCGATCTCCACCAGGAGTGTCCCTTTGTACTTTCCGGTGAGAAAAGTCCCATCAATTTATAGTACCGGACGACAATGACGAAATGCTTGTATAGTCTGGGGGAATGCCTAGAAAAGTCGGTCAAGGATAATTGAATTTTCCTCCGTTGGGTATGCACGGGTTTTCATGAACACTTCAGTCCCAGGGTTAACATCTGTTATCTGTCGTAGCAATTTGGGGGCCCAGTCATAGGTCTCCTCATAACTGCCATACAATTTCTGAAAAATGGCCTCCTTGGCACGTCTAGCCTTACCATAGCTGACGGGAAAGCCAATCAGATCGGCTGCAGTTTGTTGCAGCGTCTTAATACCCATATTTATATCTGCTCCCACCGCAGCTGACATGACTTCTGCCACATATTTAGCGGTCACATTGCAGTGCTTCTCAAGAGTCCCTACTAGCTCGCAGCTATGGGGTACTATTTTTGAGATATGCCAGGGCTGACATACCCCAGGGCTCTGGCGAGCGATCACCCTTCCTTAGCAACCATCAGCCAAATGCATACGACCTTCAACACAGTTCGGTCAGACTGCTTCACTTTATGTTGGCGAGATATGCCCAGTGCATACCTCTTGATTGCCGTGTCTGCAGAGGCCTTGTCTGGAAAAGTCTGCCCTTCTTGTAGACTGTCCTCTCCCAGGCCCGGAACCGAGTGAAATTCATTATTGATGGTAATTGTCGTTAAGAACTGATGGTCCGGCGGTGCTGCAACCGCCCTCCGAGAAGGACCCGGCCCTTCTTCATCTGAGGATGATGACGCCGACGAATGTCCATCATCGTCATGGTCCAGCGCCTCCGGCAGTTGTAACATCCCAAGTATGAAAATCTCCCCCCTAGATGTTTTGTTTCTTGTTTTATTATTTCTTTGCATCATGTCATCATAATTGCTTTTTGTTGCATTGAATTGAATTGTTTCCATTTGATTTCTATTTGAATTCCAAAACAAAATTCAATTATTTGTCATACTTGTTATGTTACTTTGTGTCAAATAAAAAACTACAACCAAACAAACAATAATTTGTTCCACCAAAAATTGGAATCAAAACTTAATTTTGGCTTAAGTGGCAATTGTTCTTTTTATACCAACATTGCTCAATTGTCTTAATTTCCAAAACAATAACATCAGTTAAATTTATTTTTGGAAAAACAAAAGTTTGTTTTCAGGTGATGTTGCAAAACGAAGCAATACCAAAATTATTCCAAATTTTTGCTAACTCTAAAACCAATTGTTTATCTCTCTTTATCCAAATCTGCACAAAAAAAAAATAAACACAAAAAAAAATAGAGAGAGAGAGGGATAAGAGAGGAGCCAGCCCACTCTGGGTCCAGCCCAACCTACCCTAAAGGCCCATACCCCCCCACCTCTGTTGTCTTCTTCCTCCGTACGCTGTACGACCACCATCCATGGCATCCACGTGCACATACAGAGGAGAGGACGGTCGATGGAGCTCCACCCCCTCCTATTTCTTCCCCTCATCCTCTCCCCTCCTAACCCTAATCTCCTCCTCCTTCTTCCTCCCTCGCGCCGCAGCCCTCCTTTCTCCTTTCTCTCGCTCCTCTCTGTTCCACCACCGAAGGCAACCACCGCAGCCACCCCTCTCCGGCGATCGTCGCGCCACCGTTGCGCCATCGGCCGGGCTGGGGCCGGGAATGGAAAGGCCCGGCCTCCCTCTTCCTCGCGGTCCCCGCCGTTCCCCCCGAGGTGCACCAGAGCTCCGCCGCCATCAAGGTTTCCGCCACCGACCGCAGCCCTCCACCGCACCACCGACGCCTTGCAGGTGAGCCGCACCTCCTTCCGCTCCCTTCCCCTCGCCTCTCATCTCGCACGGGCACCCGGCCGCACCGTCCAACCGCACCGCCCACGGCGGCCAGCACGCGGCCGCAGCGGCGCACGGCGGCCACCGCGCGCACACCAGCGCTCGCCGTCAGCCACCGGTCGCCTGCTCCCTGTCGCTCGATCTGAATCTGCACGCACACACATTCAGTTAAAAAAAAAAGAGTTTAACTGACGGAAACACAATAACCATAAACCTGCTCGGTATCTTTCACGAAGCGCTCACAGCCCAACTGGCCAAGTCCCGTGCGCCCAAGGGGGAGGTCCCGGGATCAAATCCCAGGGGAGGCAATTGCCTCCCCAATTTTTTCCTCTGCGCGCGTGGCACTGGGCCCCGCATGTCATTGACTGCCGCGGCCAACTCACCTCTACCCGCACCAGTCAGCGCCACCGTGGCACTGGCCCACTGGCCAGCCAGTGTGGGTTCTTTTCCCCACGGTGGGAAAAGTCCTGCTGTGTTTCTTTTTTTTCCAGAATGTTTTTTTTTGAACCAAACAAATTGTAAAAATCATATCTTGGCCATCCTAACTCAGAATTGAACAAATAAAATATGTAATCCAACCAGAAAAGTATATTCTACCCAACTATGAATTTTGTTTCCTGTTTTGAATTTTCAAAATGCAATTCAAATTTGAATTCAAATAATTCTATTGCAAATTGCTAAAATCCATAACTAATTCATTATTAATCCAATAAATGCAAATAAAATATGTTTTCCATACCATTTTAAATAACCTATTCAAATATAATTTTTGTTTTCTGTTTTGAATAATTAAAATTGCCTAAACAATTTAAATCTTGTTTAATTCAATTAAAAATTGTTTAATATTGTTTAATTCATAATTAAATAATCCAAAGTCCAATTTCAAAATGTGAAACATGTAATCCAACTAAAATTTGATAACTCTTTCAAATATCAACTTTGTTATTTGTTTTGCACACTTTAACTTGTTGAAAACAACAAATACTTGTGTGACATCAATAAGGAACCAAAATTCTTAACATGACAAATAAAATCCCACACTTGTTCTCTTCCTTTTCCATTTGCATCTAACTTGTTAACTTTATTGTCATCATCATGCATGCATCATGTTTAACTACTTACACTTGTTAATCAAATGTAGATCATTGCTTCAACCTAAACCCTTTGCATCCATATGCAATTCACATTGCATATGGGTCCAATTAAATTGTGTTCTCTTGTCAAGTAGGTTACTTTGATGCATCTATTAACATGACATGCATCATCCCATGTTTGTGCACCTATGCCATGTATTGATTGCCCGTCTTCCTTCGTTGCTGTTTTTGCTTCTTCTCGATTAGACGACGACGTTGAGACGGACGATCTTTACGGTACCCCTTCTAAGGATTTTCAGCTCAGTACCAGGCTACTGGGTTTGCAGGCAAGTTATCACTCACATGAATCATCGAGTTCTCTTCCACACTTGTTGTCGATACTATCCTTTTGTCTATTTCTGCTAGCCCTATGAATCGATGCTTGTTCCCCGAACCCATCACATGCTACCTTGAGCCATGATATTGCCTCACCTCCATACCTACAGCCTTTGTTTGTGCCTGTTCTCATCTAGCATGCTTAGGGTTGCTTTTGCTCGAGTCTGTTGTCGGTTACTCTTTTACTATTATTATTGTACCGGGGGCTCGAATTTAATCAATCAATCCTGTTAATTGCTACTGGTAATAATAATTTGATGATAAGGCACCGGCAGGAGGCCCTAAGTGGTTTTGAGGCCTGCTAGTGTCGACCCTAATAGGAAAAGGGTCTTGTCTACTGATCCATGATGAGCGTGCTCACCGCATCCGGGTGGTAGTATGGGACCCCCCTCGACTTAGACTTGATCGGCAGTTTGTCCGAAGAGCCACACTTAGTTCGGGTGTTCCATTTGCTCCTTGCATAATGGGAGGTACCCCCATTGGTTACTGGTGATGATGATGATGCATATAGGGCGAGGCCTGTGGTGCCGGGGGGTGTGGTTTTCACCCTTGCGCTTAGGTTAGGCGGACTGGCCGGGACCTTATAGCTCCGTGGCTCCTAGGATGGATTGTAGAGATGGTTTGGGTCGTGTCAAGTCCACCTAAGTTTTAGTTGGTGGCTTGAGTGTGTACGGGTACTGGAGCACACCCTGCAGGGATAAATCTTCTCGAGAAGCCGTGTTTTCCGCGGTTATGGATTACTTGGTGAAAGTACTGGCTAACAAGTACCCAGGACAACTTAAACATAATGATCAACCATGTATCACCCAATGCTAAATAACTTGACTAGTAATAGGTTATTCACACAACAACTTGACTCATCTTTAATACAACGGTGTGAGTTATCCTCGGATTGCTTCTTCGGATAAGGGGCGAGATCCAGGATGGGTTTGTTTGAAGTTATCTTTCAGTTGGTTACAATTCCTCGATCTTATCTTTTCTGTTAGCCGGAACTAGTAATATCTTCTGTAGTTGGTTAGAGCAGCCCGCTGCAGCTTTTATAATACCTATCTTCTTCCGTTGAACCCAAGCATCCCGGCTTGTGTTGACGAGTAACTCCTTGATGAAATGTGAGTCTTGCTTGCCAGTACTTGGATGTACTGACCCCGTTGGGGCTGTGGTTTACGCAGACTTCGACTACGACTACGAGGATCACCAGGATGGCTACTTCGTGGAGTTTGACGAGACTGCAGACGAGTAGATAGCTGGACCTCGGGCAGGATCCAGGAACTACGTGGATGGGCTTCGTCTTCTTTATTTTCCCCGGCTTCTTAAGCCTTTTGGTTTCGTCTGTACTCAGACACCGTTGTTTGCTTCCGCTGCTATGTAATGATGATATGTTGGGACATGTGTCCTCTGTATGAGTGTTTTGCTATCTCTGCCTTAGTGAAGGCTATTTGCAAACTTATTTCATTCTTTTGTGTCTTAGAGACATTCTGTGATTTCCTTTTGTTCAAAGCTGTTGACGTACAGTGCGTGCTTGTTATGAAGTACGTCGACAGTAGTGCCTTAGGTTCCTAGCGGATAGTTTACTTCGACGGTGGAAGCAGGGCTTGTGTTGTCGCGCATAAGCGCAGGCCTAACAGGAAGCTGGGACGTGGGAGCAGGTATGCCCCATAATCCAAGCACCTGCTATCCAGTTCGTGCGATGAGTATCCTCTAGAAACCAGGGTGCGACAAATGGTATCAGAGCCTGTCTGCCTGTAGGATCCCTTTTACTGGTCGCAGTTTGAGTCTAGAAACTATTTTGTAGCTATATAGGAAAAATGAAACGTGAGAGTAAGAATTCTGCCATTTTATTTCTTTCCCCACCCACCCTCCCTTTTCTGGTAAGGAAGTGCAACGTTGTTTTCTCTTCTCATCTAAACTTTCAAGTTAGGATTTCACGTGTTCTGGGTTCTTCCGTAGTACCTTAGGAGTTTTGGTCGCGAGTTTCCCGATGTTGCTTCAATATCATGTTTCTCTCAAGAACCTTTCGTCCATTGATGTATCCATTCCTAGCTATGTTTAGTTATCCTTTCGTGCTCAAACCATTTATGGTGAAAGTTGAGGGTAGTATATGTTTGATCCATGCTACCTTCTTACCGTCTGAAGTAATCCTTTTAAGCACTTATATTGGATTTTGTTATCCGGTTAGTGTGCTAATCTTGGTATCCTCTTCAGGATGGAAAGTGGTGACGAAGAACCCACACTGCCACCTGAGATGGGGAAAGTGCTGTCTCAGATGACACAAGTTATAAAGCAGATGCAGCAGAACCAAGACCTTGGGAGTAATGGCAACACCCGTGTGTCTATTCGGGAGTTCCTTGAGCTCAACCCGCGCACGTTTGATAACTCCTCCGAGCCATTGGATGCTGATGACTGGCTCCGTGAAATGAACCGTACTCTTATGGTAGCTCATGTGGCTGACGAGGACCGTGTTCCTTACGTGACCTACCTTCTCCGTGGACAATCTATGTCTTGGTGGGAGAATTTCCAAGAGATGAGAGGTCCTAGTCTGGCAATCACATGGGAGGATTTCAAGCAAGCCTTCGTGCGCCATCACATTCCCGATGGGCTCATGGAGAAAATGCGTGAGGAATTCTATTCTTTCACACAAGGCAATCTGGACGTTCTCGAATACCAAAGAGAGTTCAATCGTCTGGCTCGCTACGCCGGAGATGAAATCTCCACGGAAGCGAGAAAGATGGCAAAGTTCCGCAGGGGTCTCAACCCGGAACTCAAGTATGCTCTCACCAACGTCAAGGACAAGAATTTTGAGGACCTCGTCAACATCGCTCTAAATGAAGAGCATGGGCGCAAGTTGGTTGAGGAATCTCGTAAGCACTCTCGTGAACAGGCTAATCTCTCGAAAGCTATCATGCCTCCACAAAAACGGAGAGTTTGGGTTCCATATACCACTCCAACACCGCCCATCTGCTTGCCAAGCCCGGCAGGAATTCTTCCCCGCCCTCCCACCCCAGTGGTATCTTCAGGAGGTGCTCCATCTCAGCCAGGTCCAACAACTCCTCGTTCTGCTGTTACATGCTACAAGTGTGGACAGTCGGGCCACTATTCCGATAAGTGTCCGCAAAGGCACCTCTTTCCACCTCCACCTCGCCACAGGTCGACCCCGACAAGAATACGTGGTCCTCCGTTGGGTTGCTACAACAGCAACGACTTTGGCGTGAGAACCGTTAAGGTGAACCATGTCAAGGCCCGGGGAGCAGAAGAATCTCTAGAGGTTGTAATGGGCACACTTCTTGTGAACTCGTTTCGTGCTAAAGTCTTGTTCGATTCTGGTGCTTCACACTCTTTCATCTCTCAATGCTTTGCAAACACCAGTGGAATCAACTTCGAACAGTTGTCTATCCCTCTCCTAGTGAAATCACTGGGATCTAGCTGGCAAAGCAATAAAGTTAGCCACAACATCGAGATCACAATTGGAAACCTTCCATTCCAGGCATCTCTGATAGCTCTCCACTCTTCAGATATTGATGTCATTCTGGGGATGGATTGGTTGGTAGCCAACAAAGCAGTCATTGATTGTCCTGCTAAGTCTGTCAAAATCACACACCCTTCTGGCCAGATAGTCTACTTCCATGCCGAAAATCCAGTTGCTCAACTCTACACTCTCAATGCAAATCCTCTACCATCTATTGAAACTATTCCGGTGGTTTGTGAATTCCCTGATGTCTTTCCAGAAGAGTTGCCAGGAATGCCTCCTGACAGAGCAGTTGAGTTCGTGATCGAACTTGAACCAGGCACTGCTCCAATCTCTAAGCATCCATACAAGATAGCTCCTCCTGAACTGAAGTTGTTGAAGGAGCAAATCGATATGTACATGGAAAAAGGTTACATTCAACCTAGTTCCTCCGCTTGGGGTTGCCCAACTCTGTTCGTTGCCAAGAAGGACCAAACGAAGAGACTCGTGGTTGACTATCGTCCTCTCAACGAGAAAACAATCAAGAACAAGTATCCAATTCCTCGTATCGATGATCTTTTTGATCAACTTGCTGGAGCCTCTATATTCTCCAAGCTGGACTTGAGGATGGGTTACCATCAAATAAAGATCAGAAAGGAAGATATTCCAAAGACAGCCTTCACCACTCGCTACGGTCTATATGAATACACCGTCATGTCCTTTGGTCTCACCAATGCACCGGCGACATTTTCTAGACTCATGAATTCTGTCTTCCATGAATACCTCGACAAGTTCGTTGTGGTATATCTTGATGATATTCTTGTCTACTCAAAATCTGAGGAAGAGCATGGAGAACATCTTCGTCTCACTCTCATGAAACTTCGCGAGCATCGTCTATATGCCAAGTTCTCCAAATGTGAGTTCTGGATTCCAGAAGTTGCTTACCTTGGTCATGTCATCTCTGCCAAGGGCATAGCCATTGATCCAGAAAAGGTTAAGGCAATTGTTGATTGGAAACCCCCTAAGACGGTGAAGCAAGTCAGAAGTTTTCTCGGCTTGGCTAGCTATTGCCGTCGTTTCGTCCAAAACTTCTCCAAGATTGCTAAACCTCTCACTGATCTCACAAAGAAGGACAAGAAGTTCGTTTGGTCTCCACAATGTGATGAAAGTTTCAATCTCCTGAAGACTAAACTCACTTCTACACCAGTTCTGGTTGGCCCAGATACCACCAAACCTTTCCAGATATTCTGTGATGCTTCTCAACAAGGTCTAGGAGCAGTTCTTATGCAAGAACGTCAAGTTGTGGTTTATGCTTCACGTCAGTTGAATGCACATGAGCTCAATTATCCCACACATGACCTTGAACTTGCAGCAGTGGTGTTTGCCCTCAAGAAATGGAGGCAATACTTGTTGGGTAATCGCACTGAAATCTTTTCCGATCATAAGAGTCTGAAATACATCTTCACTCAGCCAGATCTAAACCTCAGGCAAAGGAGATGGATTGAAAAGATCAAAGACTTCGATCTTACCATTTCTTACACTCCAGGCAAGGCTAATGTTATGGCCGATGCTCTCAGTCGCAAGTCGTATTGCAATAATCTCATGATCATGGAAAGCCAACCTCCTCTTCATGAAGAATTCCAGAAGCTGAACCTTGGTCTTGTTCCTCAAGGTTATGTTGCAAACTTGACAGCTAGTCCAACTCTCGAGGACAAGATTCGTTCTGAACAACTTCGTGATGCTGAGATCAAGAAGATCGCAAATAACATCAAAGCAGGCAATGTGAAGTATCAGTGCTTCTCAATTAATGACAAGGGAACGGTGTTCTTCGAAGGACGCATTGCGGTTCCTCAAGTTCAAAGTCTCAAAGATGTTATTCTCAAGGAGGCTCATGAAACTCCTCTCTCCATCCACCCTGGAAGTACAAAGATGTACCAGGATCTCAAGACTCTGTACTGGTGGTCTGGCATGAAACGTGAAATTGCTCAATACGTTTCTGAATGCGACGTTTGTCAACGTGTTAAGGCAGTTCATCAGAAAACAGCCGGTCTTCTCCAACCTCTGAAAATTCCTGAGTGGAAGTGGGACATGATTGAAATGGACTTCGTCACTGGTTTTCCAAGGTCCAAGAAGGGCAACGATGCAATCTTCGTTGTTATTGATCGTCTCACTAAAGTAGCTCACTTCTTCGCTGTCAAAGAAACAATATCAGCTAGCCAGTTAGCAGAGCTCTACACAGCAAAGATTGTTCCTCTTCATGCTGTTCCTTTGGAAATAAGCTCAGACCGTGGAAGCATATTCACTTCTCATTTCTGGAAGAGTTTTCAAGAAGCATTGGGCACCAAACTTCTGTTCAGCACAGCGTATCACCCTCAGTCTCAAGGGCAAGTCGAAAGAGTCAATCAGATTCTCGAGGATATGCTCAGAGCATGTGGTATCTCCTTTGGCATGAAATGGGAGGAATGCCTTCCATATGCTGAATTCTCCTACAACAACAGCTTCCAGGCAAGCCTAGGCATGGCACCGTTTGAAGCACTCTATGGCCGCAGATGCAGGAGTCCAATCAATTGGTCTGGAGCTGGTGAACGTTCACTCTTAGGCCCTGACATTGTTAAGGAAGCCGAAGAGAAAGTTCGCATCATTCGTGACAATCTCAAGATTGCTCAGTCTCGTCAGAAAAGCTACTATGACAGCAAGCACAGGGATATGATTTATGCACCTGGTGACAAAGCATATCTCCGTGTAACTCCCCTCAGAGGCACTCATCGTTTTGGTGTGAAAGGAAAGCTAGCACCGAGATACATTGGTCCGTTCAACATTCTCTCAAGGCGTGCGGAAAATGCCTATCGTCTTGAACTTCCAGAAAAACTATCCAAGGTGCACGATGTGTTTCACGTGTCACAGCTCAAGAGGTGTTTCAAAGATCCAGATCGTGCAGTTGATCATGATTCCATTGAACTGCAAGATGATCTTTCTTATGAGGAGCACCCTGTTCGTATTCTCGATGAGACCGAGCGTAAGACTCGCAACAAAAGCACCAAGTTCTTGAAAGTGCAATGGTCGCATCATTCCGATAAAGAGGCAACGTGGGAGACCGAAGAGGATCTTCGCAAGAAGTATCCGGACCTTTTCTCTTCTCAGTAGGAATCTCGGGGCGCGATTCCTTCAAGGGGGGGCGTTTTGTAACATCCCAAGTATGAAAATCTCCCCCCTAGATGTTTTGTTTCTTGTTTTATTATTGCTTTGCATCATGTCATCATAATTGCTTTTTGTTGCATTGAATTGAATTGTTTCCATTTGATTTCTATTTGAATTCCAAAACAAAATTCAATTATTTGTCATACTTGTTATGTTACTTTGTGTCAAATAAAAAACTACAACCAAACAAACAATAATTTGTTCCACCAAAAATTGGAATCAAAACTTAATTTTGGCTTAAGTGGCAATTGTTCTTTTTATACCAACATTGCTCAATTGTCTTAATTTCCAAAACAATAACATCAGTTAAATTTATTTTTGGAAAAACAAAAGTTTGTTTTCAGGTGCTGTTGCAAAACGAAGCAATACCAAAATTATTCCAAATTTTTGCTAACTCTAAAACCAATTGTTTATCTCTCTTTATCCAAATCTGCACAAAAAAAAATAATAAACACAAAAAAAAATAGAGAGAGAGAGGGATAAGAGAGGAGCCAGCCCACTCTGGGTCCAGCCCAACCTACCCTAAAGGCCCATACCCCCCCACCTCTGTTGTCTTCTTCCTCCGTACGCTGTACGACCACCATCCATGGCATCCACGTGCACATACAGAGGAGAGGACGGTCGATGGAGCTCCACCCCCTCCTATTTCTTCCCCTCATCCTCTCCCCTCCTAACCCTAATCTCCTCCTCCTTCTTCCTCCCTCGCGCCGCAGCCCTCCTTTCTCCTTTCTCTCGCTCCTCTCTGTTCCACCACCGAAGGCAACCACCACAGCCACCCCTCTCCGGCGATCGTCGCGCCACCGTTGCGCCATCGGCCGGGCTGGGGCCGGGAATGGAAAGGCCCGGCCTCCCTCTTCCTCGCGGTCCCCGCCGTTCCCCCCGAGGTGCACCAGAGCTCCGCCGCCATCAAGGTTTCCGCCACCGGCCGCAGCCCTCCACCGCACCACCGACGCCTTGCAGGTGAGCCGCACCTCCTTCCGCTCCCTTCCCCTCGCCTCTCATCTCGCACGGGCACCCGGCCGCACCGGCCAACCGCACCGCCCACGGCGGCCAGCACGCGGCCGCAGCGGCGCACGGCGGCCACCGCGCGCACACCAGCGCTCGCCGTCAGCCACCGGTCGCCTGCTCCCTGTCGCTCGATCTGAATCTGCACGCACACACATTCAGTTAAAAAAAAAAAGAGTTTAACTGACGGAAACACAATAACCATAAACCTGCTCGGTATCTTTCACGAAGCGCTCACAGCCCAACTGGCCAAGTCCCGTGCGCCCAAGGGGGAGGTCCCGGGATCAAATCCCAGGGGAGGCAATTGCCTCCCCAATTTTTTCCTCTGCGCGCGTGGCACTGGGCCCCGCATGTCATTGACTGCCGCGGCCAACTCACCTCTACCCGCACCAGTAAGCGCCACCGTGGCACTGGCCCACTGGCCAGCCAGTGTGGGTTCTTTTCCCCACGGTGGGAAAAGTCCTGCTGTGTTTCTTTTTTTTCCAGAATGTTTTTTTTGAACCAAACAAATTGTAAAAATCATATCTTGGCCATCCTAACTCAGAATTGAACAAATAAAATATGTAATCCAATCAGAAAAGTATATTCTACCCAACTATGAATTTTGTTTCCTGTTTTGAATTTTCAAAATGCAATTCAAATTTGAATTCAAATAATTCTATTGCAAATTGCTAAAATCCATAACTAATTCATTATTAATCCAATAAATGCAAATAAAATATGTTTTCCATACCATTTTAAATAACCTATTCAAATATAATTTTTGTTTTCTGTTTTGAATAATTAAAATTGCCTAAACAATTTAAATCTTGTTTAATTCAATTAAAAATTGTTTAATATTGTTTAATTCATAATTAAATAATCCAAAGTCCAATTTCAAAATGTGAAACATGTAATCCAACTAAAATTTGATAACCCTTTCAAATATCAACTTTGTTATTTGTTTTGCACACTTTAACTTGTTGAAAACAACAAATACTTGTGTGACATCAATAAGGAACCAAAATTCTTAACATGACAAATAAAATCCCACACTTGTTCTCTTCCTTTTCCATTTGCATCTAACTTGTTAACTTTATTGTCATCATCATGCATGCATCATGTTTAACTACTTACACTTGTTAATCAAATGTAGATCATTGCTTCAACCTAAACCCTTTGCATCCATATGCAATTCACATTGCATATGGGTCCAATTAAATTGTGTTCTCTTGTCAAGTAGGTTACTTTGATGCATCTATTAACATGACATGCATCATCCCATGTTTGTGCACCTATGCCATGTATTGATTGCCCGTCTTCCTTCGTTGCTGTTTTTGCTTCTTCTCGATTAGACGACGACGTTGAGACGGACGATCTTTACGGTACCCCTTCTAAGGATTTTCAGCTCAGTACCAGGCTACTGGGTTTGCAGGCAAGTTATCACTCACATGAATCATCGAGTTCTCTTCCACACTTGTTGTCGATACTATCCTTTTGTCTATTTCTGCTAGCCCTATGAATCGATGCTTGTTCCCCGAACCCATCACATGCTACCTTGAGCCATGATATTGCCTCACCTCCATACCTACAGCCTTTGTTTGTGCCTGTTCTCATCTAGCATGCTTAGGGTTGCTTTTGCTCGAGTCTGTTGTCGGTTACTCTTTTACTATTATTATTGTACCGGGGGCTCGAATTTAATCAATCAATCCTGTTAATTGCTACTGGTAATAATAATTTGATGATAAGGCACCGGCAGGAGGCCCTAAGTGGTTTTGAGGCCTGCTAGTGTCGACCCTAATAGGAAAAGGGTCTTGTCTACTGATCCATGATGAGCGTGCTCACCGCATCCGGGTGGTAGTATGGGACCCCCCTCGACTTAGACTTGATCGGCAGTTTGTCCGAAGAGCCACACTTAGTTCGGGTGTTCCATTTGCTCCTTGCATAATGGGAGGTACCCCCATTGGTTACTGGTGATGATGATGATGCATATAGGGCGAGGCCTGTGGTGCCGGGGGGTGTGGTTTTCACCCTTGCGCTTAGGTTAGGCGGACTGGCCGGGACCTTATAGCTCCGTGGCTCCTAGGATGGATTGTAGAGATGGTTTGGGTCGTGTCAAGTCCACCTAAGTTTTAGTTGGTGGCTTGAGTGTGTACGGGTACTGGAGCACACCCTGCAGGGATAAATCTTCTCGAGAAGCCGTGTTTTCCGCGGTTATGGATTACTTGGTGAAAGTACTGGCTAACAAGTACCCAGGACAACTTAAACATAATGATCAACCATGTATCACCCAATGCTAAATAACTTGACTAGTAATAGGTTATTCACACAACAACTTGACTCATCTTTAATACAACGGTGTGAGTTATCCTCGGATTGCTTCTTCGGATAAGGGGCGAGATCCAGGATGGGTTTGTTTGAAGTTATCTTTCAGTTGGTTACAATTCCTCGATCTTATCTTTTCTGTTAGCCGGAACTAGTAATATCTTCTGTAGTTGGTTAGAGCAGCCCGCTGCAGCTTTTATAATACCTATCTTCTTCCGTTGAACCCAAGCATCCCGGCTTGTGTTGACGAGTAACTCCTTGATGAAATGTGAGTCTTGCTTGCCAGTACTTGGATGTACTGACCCCGTTGGGGCTGTGGTTTACGCAGACTTCGACTACGACTACGAGGATCACCAGGATGGCTACTTCGTGGAGTTTGACGAGACTGCAGACGAGTAGATAGCTGGACCTCGGGCAGGATCCAGGAACTACGTGGATGGGCTTCGTCTTCTTTATTTTCCCCGGCTTCTTAAGCCTTTTGGTTTCGTCTGTACTCAGACACCGTTGTTTGCTTCCGCTGCTATGTAATGATGATATGTTGGGACATGTGTCCTCTGTATGAGTGTTTTGCTATCTCTGCCTTAGTGAAGGCTATTTGCAAACTTATTTCATTCTTTTGTGTCTTAGAGACATTCTGTGATTTCCTTTTGTTCAAAGCTGTTGACGTACAGTGCGTGCTTGTTATGAAGTACGTCGACAGTAGTGCCTTAGGTTCCTAGCGGATAGTTTACTTCGACGGTGGAAGCAGGGCTTGTGTTGTCGCGCATAAGCGCAGGCCTACCAGGAAGCTGGGACGTGGGAGCAGGTATGCCCCATAATCCAAGCACCTGCTATCCAGTTCGTGCGATGAGTATCCTCTAGAAACCAGGGTGCGACAGCAGTCCCCCCACATGTTCGCTGAGGTCAACGACAGCCGACCAATATCCTGGGTTAAGGACACCCTCAGACACATTATGGCCGCATGTTCCCTCGGATGGGCCGGTGATGGCCAGCTCGACCTCAGCAGCGCCGCTACTGCATCCGACACCATCACCGCGAGGAAAAAACTGGACATACACCATTGGCTCTCCATACATGGCAGAACCAGCTGTGGTTGCGAAGTTCATGTACGTCCTCCAGTTCCCTTCCGACTTCACCTCCTTCAAACCCCAGCGAGGAACCCCATCATTCCCCTCTTCCACGATGAAGGCCTCAACCCTCATCGTGTTTCCATACTCATGCTTAAAGAATATGCGGATGCGTTTTCGGATATCCCCAAAATCTTTACTGACCATGTCTTTAACTAATACTTGCAACGAGTCACAATTTGACACGTCGACACCACATATATCGTCTCGTACGAGGTCCCCATAGAACACTTTCAATATTTCCATCGTACCTACCGAACAACCATATTTACAAGAACATAATTAATAACATCGTAACTTCATTAATTTGTACAATTTTACTTATTCAAATTGATATTGCATGCAGTTATTTCATTATCACATTTTTTTTATATAGTTGACCCGTCTTAAAAAAATTCTAGCTTCCTCGCCGCTCTCAAGCAAATACGATATCCATATATTTGCGGTTACCTAATGCGACTATACACCTTTGAAAACAATAATGACTTAATGATAGAACGAACAAAATTGATAACATCGCAGTTCCATTTTTTGTACTGTTTTAGATATTAAATTTCATATTGCATGCAGTTATTTTATTAGCACATTTTAATATAGCTGGCCCAACTAAGTTTATTTTTTAGCTTCGTCACGGCTCACATTATAAATAACTAAGTGTACAAATTATGACTTAATGATAGCGTCGTCACCGCTCCCATGCAATTTTATAACATCATACTTCAATTATTTTATAGCATTATCTTTTTTTGGCATTAAATAAACTATTATCACATTTCTAAAAATATCACCGCTCGTTACGAACGTGCGAGTACGATACCCATAAATATCTACTGTAACAATGACTTCTCCGCACCTCCCTAAATTGTAACCAAGATTACTAAATGACTATCTGCAACATATCTCGTCCGACAATATGTATCAAATTTTGGATTACTCCATGACATAGCTAACTACGAGCTGGAATACAAACTAATATACATTCTACATATTAAAACTATAAGTGTATGTCCAAACATATGAACGCATCAGAAAACTCTTACCTTCTTGCTGGGCTGGTTAGTTCACAAAATAGTAAACAAATGTCTTCAAATCGCAGCCACTCTGCTCTATTCTCTCTTTCTTGGTGACTTGCTACAACACGCACGAGAGAGCAGCACACGAAAGAGAGAGCACTTCACAAAATAGTGTTGGAAGGAAGTTGTGTGTGTATAGCATTCGCGAGGAGGTATGAACTGCAGCGGCAAGCATCAGGCTATTTATAGAGCAGAGCGAAGCGCTGATCTGGCCACGGCTCACTCACTCAATGCGTTAACTATACAAAGAATCAATCAGCTCGCGTTGGAGTGCGCAGAGTTAACACACTGTGTACGCGGAAATTCGAATAGTTACGCACTGTAGCTAAAAGCAAACACTGTACTTTGGAATCACCTGCCCCGTAATTGCCGCCGTCTGTCTAGAACAGAGAAAAGAAGAGAGCACAGCGTCCACTGTCGGAAAATAGAACAGCATCTGCGTTGAAAAGAGAAAAGAGGAGCAGCAGAGCGCACTGCGCACGGTCGGCGTCCTTTTCTTCGCCTCGGAATCAGCCCTGCGACGCGGTCGGCTCTCTTTTCTCCCCCTCGCAATCAGCACACATCGCACCGGTTGTCGCATGCGCCTCGAAACCTGCCGCCTCAGCCACAGGCGGCATGTGGGCCATGGCACTGCGGCACGCGCCCTGCCGCCTCCGCCACAGTCGGCACCCCCTGCCGCCTCCGCCACTGGCGGCATCCTCCACGTGTCGCCTGCGCAGCTTGCCGCCACGGCACATGTGACAAATGCTTTCTAGGGTGGTCCTTTTTGGCAATGCACTTTTTGATGTGGTCCAATCTGTCAAAATTTCGATAAATCGCCTATAGTTTGATAAGGTATATCGTGAGGCAAAAGGGACTAAGATGAATATCACATTGAAAGGTATGTCGTCATGACTCAATGTGACTTGGGAGTCAGCACGTTCTGCTAGGAGCCGCTACCGATTGATCGATTGAGAGTCGGACTCCAATCGTGTCCAAGTCGCCATGAGCCTGGAGGGTCGCACACTTAAGAGCGGGAGCATGTATTAGTCGGGTTGGACCCAAACCGGAAATGGACTGAGTTTGTGAGTCGGACTCATAGAGTGAATGAGCCACAAGTGTTGTGAATCCCACTACCATTCGCTATATAAAGAGGGACGCAGGTTGCCCAGCGGGCACGTTAGTCCACTCCCATGCGTTGGGAACCCTAGCCCCACTCAGTCCAGCCGTCGCACCGGACCTAGCAGTCCGCTGTCGGAGCTCCTCCTCGTACGTGTGGATACCGGCAGAGGTGTTGTACGTTCAGCACTTCGACGTTCCCGGGATCGGATCGGCTGGATCGGATCGTGGACTGCACTGCCCCGACGCGCTTCATCGATAATCCGGAACCGCGCGTCTAGTGGTAATCATCGTGGACTTCTACCTCGGCTAGATCTTGGAAGTACCGCGTAGGAAAAAGTTTTGTTTATCTCTACGCGTTCCAACACCCCTAGAACCGATCGCTTCTTTCAGGCACTTGAGCCCATTTTGGGCCGGCTTGTGTATATACGCAGACCCAATTAGTAAAAATTTGGTTTTCGGCCTAGTTTTCGCGTCCGTTTTTTTAGTAGCCCAATAAAATAAGTTGATGCGGCCATATATGTACTAACTAATTTCACCATTTTTTTCCAATCGTTGCGTACGTCTTAAAAAATTGTAACAAGTTCGCAAACATTTTGTTGAGAAAGCACATGCGAGATGTTGCAATGTTTTCTCTGGATGATTTTTCTAGAGAAATGCGTGTGTGTTTAGAATTCATTTGGAATGATATGTTTACGCGCTCCTTCACATGTTGTAAACATGTGATTTTTTTCCTGTCAATTTATTTTCTTGTTAGAATATGTGCTGATTTTTGTTGCAACTGAAACGGTGACAAATTATTTTGTTGCTTACGAGCTTTTTAACTGATGCAAAAATAAAAATATTGCAATAGGTTGTGATTTTTGTAGAATTGTTTGAAGTTGTTTGTTGCAACGTAATAAACATATTGTTTAACTATTTTTTGTAGTATTACTTATTTTTTTTTATTTTTTTGGAACAATTTGTTGCAATACATTTTTTGTACACGGGCGATAATTGTTGTTGCGATACCAGTGAATTTGTTGCAATGGCATTTTCGCTGTAATTATCGAGATGGCCGGGGCAATGCGATCTACCCCTTCGTTTAAGTGGAGTTGTTGTGGAGTGCAGATTCTATATCCGAGAAATAAGAGGGCTAAAATGCAAAAACACGTTTTGTTGATTTTTGCCCATTGAATGCTGAGCTAGTGGCTCATAAGAGACCTACGATTAGACAAATTTAGGAGACCTACGGCTAACACTGTCCAATCATAATGCCATGACGGAGGAAACCGTCAAGACCCTCCTACATTGAGATCTTCTTTCCAAATTGCTTGGCACTACCCAATCAGGGTGCCCGATAAAAAAAACTGAGACATCGTTGCTTCAACAAATACGACCTTCCAGACAAATCACTTTCATAAGTTAACCTGATTTAGCTCCGGACGCGGAACTTCACATTTTCAAAAATTCATCCGCTCGAGTGGGTTAATTATCCGGTTCAGTTTTTTATATTCATGGATGGGTACGGAATAGGGAGGGTTGCATATATATAATGACGTTAACGAGACGTGTGCATGCGCACACACGGCCTCTCTAACATCCACGTACCTCTCACGAATCGGCAGGATTGTCTCAACGTCCTGTGTGACTGATGGGTGATAGGGACATCTGTATGAAACTGGTACATGGGAGTTATTATAGATCATGAATCTAGAAGCAAGTACAATAAGATACATAAGTAGGCTATAAAGATTTAAATAATATATTTTTACTTTGGTAAGGAGAGACGAGAAGAGAAAAGAAAAACGGGTTGCAAGTAAGGAGGGGCGGAGCTAGAGTAAGGGTAACCCTGATGCCTTGTGAAACGGTGAGCACCAAGGTTCTGAAAAATGGACAAACTGATGCACACTTGTTGGCCTAACTTGATGCATAATGCATATTTAGTTAGTAAGTAAGAAAAAAAAAAACTTGGACCCTTGGGTAAGCCTAAGCAGATCCGCCCCTGCAAGTAAGTAGCCAGTTACAACACATGCTTCTAAACACTGTGTGAGAGTGCAAAATGGGTCATGCTTTAATAAAATTCTTCATGTATATAGGCAGCAATTGTACAAGTTAAGTATAATCTAACTATATATGACATGACAATGATATATAGCCAGCATCGGTCTGTATTATTAACCATACTCTAAGGACGACGAGGGAAAGAGTTAAGCTGAAAATAAGCAATGAGCAAACAATGATGATAGTCGAGAAAAAAATAATGGAATTGGTAATCCGAGCTAGGCATGCGGCTAGCTGTGTAGCAAGTTGAGGAATTCAAGCTGTCATGTCATTTTGGGCGCTTATTAGAAGCACTACGGGAACAACGACGATGTTGAGGGGGATTTCAACGCCGAGGGGGAAATGTCGGGACCCTCGGCATAGCTCCCACGATGCCCACGGTTGGAAAATGACCCTCGGCATAGCATAACCATCGGCATAGATGGACAACGCTGAGGGGGACCGTCAGCGCAGAATAACCTTCGGCATAGATAGAGCAACGCCGAGGGCCACCGTCGGCACAGGTTGGCCGTAGGAACAAGCGTTCACCGTCGAAGAAAAGTTGACGGCCCAGGACGATGCCGAGGGGGTTCCCGTCAGCGTAGCTCTGCATAACGGCGCATAACAATGCCGAGGGGGTTGCCGTCAGCGTAGATTGACCTGTCGCAAATACACAACTTAGCATATGCCGAGGGTAACCCCCTCGGCACTGCTCCTTTTCCATTGTATTACCTTTTTAATTTCTTTTCTATATATATATGGTCTAAATATTTTTGCATTAGATTTTTTGTTGCATAAATACGTTTAGGTTTTATTAATATACCACATATATGGAACGAGCTATAGGGGTAGATCCGCGGGGCCCATGGAATAGGGTATCGATACGGAAAAAACGCTGGAGCGCAGGAATCACACGAAAACATGCAAATGGCCCTATGATACATGTACAAGTATGGTGGAAGACCCATATATGAAATTCCTAGCTCCAGGGTGCGAGCCTGTTCAGGAGCACCCAAAATTAGTTAGAGGCGTGTTGGACGTGTAGAAGGAAACTCCCGCTACGGGTCAAACATAGGGCTACCGGTGGATTCTTGGGCCCAATCTTCGTTTTCCATGTATATGTTATCTAAAAAAACCTAAACCAACAAAAAAAGTACTCTGGTCAACCCTTGTACGGAGAAAGATAGGGGATAGATCTGCGGGGCCCACGGACTACGGTTCACTAGAGAAAAGTCTGACTTTTCCGTCCACCACCTTGATTGGAGCCGAAAGAGGGTAACAAAGTGCAACTAAATACTTGATTGTGTTAAAGTAGCCCCTAGGAACAACCAAGACAAATATCTACCCACACTTTTCACAAGATTCCCTCCGGTTCGTCCGATCTAGGAGTTTTGGGCTATAAGTAAAAAAAAACCTACGAAAGAAAAGGTGATGCCGGTTAAGAGGTCAGGCTCTCGAGTGGAATATTTGCCATCCAAAATCGGAAAAAAACTTTCTAGACACATGGTATGGCACCACCTGGCTTGTGCTTGGATTCCGACGCTTCTGAGCCCCTCTCCGGCGAAACCCTAGAACCGCTGGAGAAAAGTCCGACTTTTCTGTCTACCCCCTATACCGGAGCCGGAAGAGGGTAGAAAACTAAAACTACTTGCTTGGTTGTGTTAGGGTAGTCACTAGGAACACTCAAGACAAATAGTTACCCACACTCTTCACAAAATTCCCTTCGGTTCGTCCGATCCGGGAGTTTTGGACTATAAGTCCAGAAACCCGCTAGAGAGAAGGTGAAGCCCGTTAGACACCGCTGTGGAATATTTGGCATCTACAACCCAAAAAACACGTGTACCCACATGGTATGGAACCCCTATGTTTTGGCGGGATTCCGACGCTCCCGATCCCCTCTCCGGCGATACCCTAGACCCGCTGGAGAAAATTCACACATATCGTCTACCACCTTGACCAGAGCCGGGAGAGGGTAGAAAATTGCAAATACTTGCTTGGTCGTGTTAGTTTAGTCCTTAGGAACACCCAAGAGAATGATCTACCCACATACTTCATAGGATTCCCTCCGGTTCGTTTGATTTGGAAATTTCAGGCTATAAGTCCAAAAATCCTCTAGAGAGAGGGTGATGTCGGTGAATCCGGTCAAACCCCGGAGTGGAACATTTGCCATAAAAACCCAAAACACACATGGTATGGAACCACCTAGTGTATGCTTGAATTCCGACGCTCTTGAGACACTCTCCAACGAAACCCTAGACCCTCTAAAGAAAAGTCACACTTATCGTCTACCACCTTGACCGGAGCCGTGTGAGAGTATCAAAGTGCAAACAGTTTCTTTGTTGTAATAGGGTAGTCCCTAGGAACACCTAAGACAAAGATATACCCAAACGCTTCACAAGATTCCCTCTGGTTCGTCCCATCCGGGAGTTTCGGGCTATAAGAGATTTTGAATTATGTTTTTCGAGTCAAATCGGTAGGCATTACCGCTCTTACTTAGGTATTGAATATTACAAAAATATTATTGTTTCTCTGAAAAAATAGGTACTTGTGTATCTAAAAATTACTTTTACAAAAAATCATGAGCAACATATGAGGCACCTTTAGTTCAAATTTGGCCCGGTTTCAGCTGAATCGGCAGAAATTTGTCTTTTTCAAAATAGGTGTATTTATAGCTATTGACAGGTAGTAATTTTGTTGTTTGAACATGAAATATGGTATAATAACTTTATAATTTTATTTGGTGCAATTTTGTAACATATTTTTGGTAGGTGCTACAAAAAAAAACATTTTTTAGCATTCCGAAAATGAAAAATGGTATTTTTATTAAGAGAAAAATAAAACTTTCTTCGTCAACATTGTTCGTTGTTCCATTATGCATGTTTGTGTAGAATATGGGCATATTTCAACAAACTATGCCATGAATGTGGCCATAACATCCGTCATTTGACCCGAAACCCATGAATCTTCGGAGGAGATAGCTCATTTCTTTTAACACCTTTTCAATCCAATTTTCGCATTCCAATTTTATTATTTTTGGTGGATATTAGGACATATATAATGACACCACGCGAAGGTCTTGCATCATTTCGAGGTTTTTTGAATTTTTTGGAATTTTCTAATCCGATTTTAGGAAAAAGTCAAGACGGCAGGCATTACCTTTCATATCTAGGGGATGAATATTGTGAAACTTTTTGTATATCTCTGAAGAGATAGGTACTTGTGTATCTAAAAATGATTTTTACAAAAAATCATGAGCAACATATGAGACACCTGTAGTTCAAATTTGGCCCGGTTTCAACTGAATCGGCAGAAATTTGTCTTTTTCCAAAGAGGTGTATTTAGAGCTATTGAGGGGTAGTAATTTTGTTGTTTGAACATGAAATATGGTATAATAACTTCATAATTTTTTTGGTGCAATTTTGTAACTTATTTTTTGATAGGTGCTTCAAAAAAAAACATTTTTAGCACTCCGAAATTGGAAAGTGGTATTTTTATTAAGAGAACAATCAAAATTTCTTCGTCAACATTGTTTTTTGTTCCATTATGCATGTTTGTGTAGAATATGGGCATATTTCAACAAACTATGCCATGGATGTGGCCATAACATCCGTCATTACCCGAAACCCAAGAATTTTCGGAGGAGATAGCTCATTTCTTTGAACACCTTTTCAATCTAATTGTCGTATTCCAAGTTTATGATTTTTGGTGGATACTAGGACATATACAATGACACCACGCGAAGGTCTTGCATCATTTCGAGGTTTTTTTGAATTTTTTGGAATTTTCTAATCCGGTTTTAGGAAAAAGTCAAGACGGCGGGCATTACCTTTCGTAACTAGGGGATGAATATTGCGAAACTATTTGTATATATCTGAAGAAATATGTACTTGTGTATCTAAAAATGATTTTTACAAAAAATCATGAGCAACATATGAGTCACCTGTAGTTCAAATTTGGATCGGTTTCAGCTGAATCGGCAAAAATTTGTCTTTTTCAAAAGAGGTATATTTAAACATATAGAGAGGTAGAAATTTTGTTATTTGAACATGAAATGTGGGATAATAACTTTATAATGTTCTGTGGTACAATTTTGTAACATATTTTTGGTAGATGCTTCACAAAAAAAAACCATTTTTACCACTCCGAAAATGGAAAATGGTATTTTTATTCAATGAAAAATCAAACTTTCTTCGTCAACATTGTTTGTTGTTCCATTGTGCATGTTTGTGTAGAATATGGGCATATTTCAACAAACTATGCCATGGATGTGGCCATAACATCCGTTATTTGACCCGAAACCCAAGAATCTTCGGAGGAGATAGCTCATTTCTTTGAACACATTTTCAATCCAATTGTCGTATTCCAAGTTTATTATTTTTGGTGGATACTAGGACATATACAATGACACCACGCGAAGGTCTTGCATCATTTCGAGGTTTTTTTTTTGAATTTTTTGGAATTTTCTAATCCGGTTTTAGGAAAAAGTCAAGACGGCGGGCATTACCTTTCGTAGCTAGGGGATGAATATTGTGAAAATATTTGTATATCTCTAAAGAAATTGGTACTTGTGTATCTAAAAATGATTTTTACAAAAAATCATGAGCAACATATGAGACACCTGTAGTTCAAATTTGGCTCGGTTTTAGCTGAATCGGCAGAAATTTGTCTTTTTCAAAAGAGGTATATTTAAACATATGGAGAGGTAGAAATTTTGTTATTTGAACATGAAATGTGGGATAATAACTTTATAATGTTCTGTGGTACAATTTTGTAACATATTTTTGGTAGATGCTTCACAAAAAAACCATTTTTAACACTCTGAAAATAAAAAATGGTATTTTTATTCAATAAAAAATCAGACTTTCTTCGTCAACATTGTTCATTCTTCCGTTATGCATGTTTGTGTAGAATATGGGTGCATTTCAATAAACTATGCCCCAAATATGGCTATAACACCCGTCATTTGGCTCGAAACCAAAGAATTACCCACACTCTTCACGAGATTCCGTCCACTTCTGTATGTGTGAGGTTGTACATGCTTATAAGAAAGGATACAGAAATATGAAAATAAGAGCTTCCGTTGGTAAAATTTGTACAAAATGTCGACTGATTCGTAGGCGTGGGCGAATTAGAGTCATTTGCTCTAATCCGAAGCATAAGCAAAGACGGGGGTAATGTTTCGAAAAAAAACTTTACTTTACTTTCTAAAAATGAAAAAGATACCCGCGGAAATGTTCAAATTACAAATAAAATAATTTGTATGTTGTAGTGTTTATACATGTGTACTTGTACGGT
Source organism: Alopecurus myosuroides (assembly GCA_028641055.1). Taxonomy (NCBI): domain Eukaryota; kingdom Viridiplantae; phylum Streptophyta; class Magnoliopsida; order Poales; family Poaceae; genus Alopecurus; species Alopecurus myosuroides. Next base: position 41,289,902 of record CM054061.1, read on the forward strand.
TGTACGTGTCCATAGACAAGACTACTGAACTACTTGTTAGAAATAACTTTTCCTATTTATTTCAGGGGATAATCCCCGCACTTGTAACCCACCATTGTAGAAACCGTAGGCAGTTAGGATGACGCTCCAAGAACCGACTTTGCAAACGGCGCATCCTTTCGAAGCACCCATTCACCTTGTATAAGTATCGGATCCGATCATCAATAAGGGCATTTACAATCGGGCGCTAAGCCCGGACGCTTGCGTCAAATCCTGGTCAGTTAGGCTCCAAAACCCAGCCGTTTCCTTCTGATCCTGGTTGAGCCCAGGATTTAGCTTAGCGTCGCCGCAACAACTAGCGTCGGGCGCTCCGTAATTTTCTCCGTGTCAACAATTTCTTTCTAGCGATCAGCGTGGTAGCCAACGAGAAAATAAACACAAATTTAGCGCCTTCCGTTGGAGCAGTAAACTCTTGCTAGGACGCTAGGATTTTATTCCTATTTTTTCTCTTCACAAGCGCCTATGCAAGTGCTTTCGGTTGTACGTGCCCTAAAGACTACACTTTTGATTCTCTCGTTGTGCTCTCTCGATTCCTACTCGTAATACGTTATCAGCACGCTCTCCGGCGAGAGCAATTCCAACCGGAAGACAAGAACAGGGATAAGATGAGAAACGGAACCATGCCTTGAGTTCCGATGTCCCTGCTCCTTAACCTCCTTCGTGCCGACGGCCGTGGCCGCCGTTTCGTCGCTCGCCACCGCCGCCATGGTGTGGCCGGACTCCGGCGTTTCCGGCGTCATATGCGTGACCTCCGCCGCTTCCGGCGTGGAGGTTGGAACCGTCAGAACCTCCGTCGCCACCACCGAAATGGCGCGGCGCCATCCAACCAGCCCGTGCAGACGCCTGTGCGTCCTTCTCGGTCTGGCTGCACCAATGGTTGGCGCCGAGGCGGCTCCTCCAACCACATGGTTGTCGACGTCGACGCCGTCATGCCCCGCCTGCCGTCCCCGACGCCAGCCACTCCTCCGCTTTCACCGCGCTCGGGTGCTCGCCGCCGGCTCATGGCCTTGGGCGTTCCGCTGGGAGCTGGCCGTCGTCCGGCCGCTTCGGCCCATGGCGTCCCGCTGGGAGCTCGCCGTCGACCGGCCGCTCCAGCACATGGAGCCCCGCGGCGCTTGGGCTTGCGAATGGCGTCGCGCCCGGCTCCCATCTCCCCGGTGGTTCTTCCTCCGAGGACGAGCACGGAGCCGCTCGCCGCTGGTCAACGCTGCTACGGCGGCGTGCTTGGGTGTGGCTCTCGGCCAGCCATGGCAGTCTCGTGAGGATAGGGATTGAGAATTGGGGATTTATTTTCCCGTCTCTCTCTCCTTAGAGCATGTCTAACAGGCCCCTTATAACGCGAGCGCCCCGTAAAATTCCGGCGGCATACGGGGTGCGGGCCAAAACGGCCGTCTAGCAGCCCCCGTATGCGGCCTGGCCCGTACTAAAATTTTACGGGGCCTGCGAAACCGCCCCCTCCGCCCCGTACTTATAGTGGGTAAGGGTTGGGGTGGGGGTCCAACCCCCCACCCGCAACCCTAGCTCCGCCGCGCGCCGCCGCAGCTCCGGTGAGAAATTACGCGCGCGCCGCCGCCCCATTCCAAGCGCCTCCACCGTGATGAGCTCCCCCGACGGTTCCGGCTCCTCCACCGCCCGCTCCAAGCGCCGCCGCGAGCCGGAGACGCTCGAGGAGGCGTGGCGGCTCCACTGCAAACATTCCGTTGCAGGGAGCCGCCGCGCCGCCTGCAAGTACGCGGCGTGGCCGGCGGCCATGCCGCCGACTCTGGCGGACTACGCCGCGGGCGGGAGGTACCACACCGTCGACCCGCCGCCGCGGCCGATGAGCGGCCCCCAATTCGTGAAATGGCGCGCGGATTGGGAGCTGCACCAGCAGTGCAAGCGCGGCGGCGACGGCGCAAGCGGTAGCGGAGAAGGAGGCGCGGCGACAGCGCAGGAGGAGGAGGTACCGGCGACAGAGGAGGAGGAGGAGGCCGCCTTCGCGGCGGCGGTCGAGCTTTCGAAGAAGGAAGCAGAGGCCGCGGCGCGGGCGGAAGCGAAGGAGGAGGCGAAGGCCGTCGCCGACGTCGAGCAGTTCAAGGCGATGGAGGCTTCCGGCCCCGTCGTCTTCCTAGACTAGATTAGGTTTAGGACGAGCTCGAGCTCGATTTCATGTAGCAATGGTGATCATCTGAATAAAATCGAGTTCATCTTTTCTCCCGCGAAGTTCAAATTCAAACATACGGGGCGGAGATAGGGGGTCTGCTAGATGAACTTGCAAATTTGAGCACAAATTTTCCTAGATTTCGTGTGCAGGGCCCTCTACACGCGATTTAGGGGGCGAAATTTTAAGGGTCCTGTTAGACATGCTCTTATCTAGTCCATTGACTAGGCAGATGGCTGCCGTGGCCATGTGTATGCGGAGACATCAACAGTCTATCGTATTTAATAGTACTAGTAGCTATTTGCTTTATTGCTTTGCAGTAGTACTAGTAGTTCAGTTTGCTACCAGATTTGCATTTTAACAGTAGTTTTAGCAGTAATTTATATCTGTTTAGACTCTGTTTATTCAGTACAAGTTTTTAGTACTGTTCTGTTTGAGTACAAATGTATTTCATATGTTGATGTAAAATATTTCCATGTTATCACATGTTGAGATTACTTACATATTTTGCAATTGAGATTTTAAATTTCTTGCAAATCTAAAATGCAAAATTCAAAGTGATTTCCTCAAATTGATGTTTTGGTATCATGAGGTAGTGTGTAGATTTATCTACACCTACTATTTAAGCCTACATTTTGTCACATTGACATTATGATTGTCTATGTGCTCTCCCAAGCATTTTAATTAAGTTATGACATAAGGCATTCGAAGTGTGAGTATCCTTTATCCGCTAATGCTGCTAGATCTACTCCAAAAATTTATTTGGAGATTATCTACAATGTGTCATACTTAACAATTTGAGTTTCACACTAATGAGTTTAAGCCCACTTCTTGAAACATCATTTATTTTGCATAGTTCATTATGACATGACCATGATGGATCTTAATTTACGGATGTAAATTAATATTCTCTGGTTTACCATGTAGGTAAACGATGGCTCGAGAGTTTGATGCACTCGCTCTCAACGGCCACAACTACCCTATATGGGCCATGGACATCAAGATATCCCTTGCGTCCCGTGGATTAGTGCGTGCAATCCAGCCACCGGTGAATCCACCTCCGGTTGGAGTGACGCCGCTGACAGACGAGCAAAAATATGCTGCCTTATACATCATAAGACACCATATTCACCCAGATCTCAAGTCTGAGTACTTAGAGGAAGAATCCCCTAGTACCCTGTTTCAGGCTCTCAAGACGAGGTTTGAACAGCAGAAGGCAGTTATAATGCCAGAAGCACTCCATGACTGGACACACCTCCGACTTCAGGACTTTAAGTCCGTCGGGGAGTACAATCACGAGGTTCATAAGATCAGTTCCAAACTGCGCTTTTGCGAGAAGGAACCTACTGACGCGGAGAAGATAGAGAAGACTTTGTCTACTATGCTCCCATCTGACAGGATCCTCCAGCAGCAGTACCGTGCTCGCGACTACCAAGTCTATTCCGATCTTATTCATATTCTACTTCAGGCTGAAAAGCATGATGAGCTACTCACTAAGAATGGCTCTCAGCGCCCGGTTGGTTCTCAACCTCTACCTAAAGTTCATATGAATGTCGCGAACAGACGAAAGTTTGATGATGGCTTCAAAGGAAAGCCCTCGAACTTCAATGGTAAGCGAAAGCGCCACCGGAACAGCAAGCCCAGAAACTCAGACCGTGGGAAAGGCACTGCAAAGCCCAAGTTTGACAAATCTAAGCTTTGCGACAAGTGTGGATGCTACACGCACCCAACTGACAAGTGCAAGACCCCAAAGCATCTGGCCATTCTGTACCAGCAATCTCATGGACTCAACGCACCTCGAGGGAAAAGGTTTGAATCCAACTTCAACCTTCATCCAGATGGCACCGATGTAGCTGGTTGTTCCCAAGACGTTCCCCCGGGACCTAGCAACGCCGTTGCTCTCCTTCCATCAGAGGACCCTACAGGAACGGAGGACATGATGGTTGAGTACGCCTCAACCGACGTGTTTGGAGACTTCGACTAGTCTCGCTACCTCCTTAGTGATTGATATATTCATGTCCATTTATGATGTTGTAATAGAACATAAGGATTGTTGTCATTTATATTGTATCAACACTTTGATATATTAAGATTGTAATCTATGTATTTAAATAAAGAATTCTTATTGGAAATTCTTCATTTTTATATATAGTTCTCTACGGGGACAATCCGATGGAAGAGGAATTATGCCTTGTGGACAGTGCTACCACAAACTCTATACTGAGGGAGTTGAAATATTTTCAAAAATTGAAAAATATGAATGGTGATATTTTGACTATCGCTGGACGCGATTCGGTAATTGTTGGCACTGGACGTGCCATATTTACCCTCCCAGGCGGTACACAAGTGACAACTGAGGATGCATTATTGTATCCTGATTCTTCACGTACCCTGATCAGTTATCGAGATATTCGTAAGAATGGTTTTCACATTGAAACCCATGAAGACAACAAAGAGGAGTATTTACTCTTCACAAAAGATCACGGATATGGCAAATTAGTACTTGAAAAAATTCCCTCTCTGTCGTCCGGACTGTATTATACGTACATTAAGCCTGTAGAACATGTTGCTTACAAGGTAATTTTCCAAAATGTTAACGCATTTCAAACCTGGCATGATCGCCTAGGCCATCCCGGCATCGGGATGATGAGGAAGATTACTAGCAATTTCATCGGTCACAATTTGCTTGAGTCCAAATTTCCTCAGTCATCGGATTTTGTGTGCACATCATGTGCCACGGGGAAGCTTATTCTGAGGCCTTCGCACCTCAAGATTCAAACTGAACCACTTCAATTTCTTGAACGAATTCAAGGAGACATTTGTGGTCCCATCCAACCATTGTCTGGACCGTTTAGGTATTTCATGGTCCTTATTGACGCATCTACACGATGGTCACATGTGTGCCTTCTTTCCACACGGAACCATGCATTTGCCAAGATAATGAGGGAAGTAATTAAGTTACAGGCCCATTATCCAGAAAGTCGAATTAAAACAATTCGCATGGACAATGCTGCAGAATTCTCCTCACGTGCTTTCAATGAATATTGCATGGCCCTGGGGATTGAAGTTCAACACTCTGTTCCATACGTCCAAACTCAAAATGGTTTGGCTGAATCCTTAATTAAGTTGATCAAAATCATTGCAAGACCTTTGTTGATGAATTGCAGCTTGCCAACATCGTGTTGGGGTCATGCAGTTTTACACGCTGCTGACTTAATACAATTGCGACCTACTGCATATCACAGTACTTCCCCTCTGCAATTGGTACGTGGAAATCCACCTAGCATTTCCCATCTGCGTAAGTTCGGATGTGCTACATACATCCCGATCTCACCACCTCAGCGGACATCCATGGGCCCACACAGAAAACTAGGGATCCATGTGGGGTACAAATCGCCGTCGATTGTTAAGTACCTGGAACCCCTTACTGGGGATCTATTCACAGCCCGTCACGCTGATTGTATATTTGACGAGGAACATTTCCGGCATTAGGGGGAGATTTCAAGTACCAGAAAGAATGCCTGGAAATTGATTGGAATGCTCTTGCCATTTCAGCCTCCGATCCACGTACCCAAGAAACTGAACTCCAAGTTCGGAAAATAATAAATTTGCAACATCTTGCAAATAATCTGCCAGATTCATTTACTGATCTAAAAGGTGTCATAAAATCCTTGAATCCCGCCAGAAATGCGTCCGAAAGAGTGGAGGTACCAACTAAAACCACTCAACTCCCCACTCCTAGAAAGAGGGGGAGTAGTACGACATCTGACCCGGATCCTGCTTCCCGCAAGCAACAAAGGAGAGCGAGGAGAAACTCCTCGAAGTCAGTAAATGCAAGTCACCTCAACGTTGACAAACACCTTATGGGTAGTATACACCCAGTGGAAGGGCAACCTCCACAACCCAGCTCCAGCTAGCGCACACTGGCTGGGACATCGGAACACCTAGACTCACGCGTATTGGGAAATCACAAAGAGTCATCAAGGGTGCACGAGATATCCATCAACTATATCGATTCTGGAGAATCATATGACCGTAAGTCTACGATTGTCGACACTTATTTTTCTGCTACAATTGAAAATACCCTTCTTAATGATCATGATCCAAGGACTATCGTTGAGTGTGAAAAACGCTCCGACTGGCCTCAATGGAAGGATGCAATACAAGCAGAATTAGCCTCGCTCAATAAAAGGAAGGTATTCACAGAAGCAATACCTACACCTCCCAGAGTTTTCCCCGTGGGATTCAAATGGGTTTTCCTCCGGAAACAGAATGAGAACAATGAGGTGGTGAGATACAAAGCAAGGCTCGTAGCACAGGGTTTCACGCAGTGACCCGGCATTGATTTCAATGAAACATATTCTCCAGTGATGAGTGATATCACTTTCCGATATCTAATATCTTTGGCAGTGCAAAATCGTCTATCTATGCAGTTGATGGATGTCGTGACCGCATATCTTTACGGGTCACTAGATTCGGACATTTACATGATGGTTCCTGACGGAATCTCTGTCCCGGATGCAAGCACAAAACGCAACATGTACTGTGTAAAACTGAACAAGTCTTTATACGGCTTGAAACAGTCGGGGCGGATGTGGTACAACCGACTTAGTGAGTTCCTTCTTCAAAAAGGTTACTCCAACAGTGATGACTGCCCATGTGTCTTCATCAAGAAGTCCTCTTCAGGATTTTGCATCATTTCTATGTACGTCGATGATCTCAACATCATTGGCAACGCACAAGACATTGATGAAGCACGCAATCATCTAAAGATGGAATTTGAAATGAAGGATTTGGGTAAAACCACATTTTGCTTGGGTCTTCAACTCGAGCACCTTCCCTCAGGAATAATGGTACACCAAGCTGCCTATATCCAGAAAATATTGGAGAAATTCAATATGGACAAATCCTATCCGTCTAAAACTCCCATGGTGGTTCGATCTCTAGACGTAGAGAAAGATCCGTTCAGGCCGAGGGATGATGGAGAAGATATGTTGGGACCCGAGGTCCCATATCCCAGTGCCATTGGAGCGCTAATGTATCTTGCAAATTGCACGAGACCTAATCTCGTATTTGCAGTAAATCTACTTGCTAGACACAGCGCAGCTCCCACCAAACGTCATTGGGCCGGAGTCAAGAATGTCTTTCGATATCTCCATGGCACAAAGGATCTTGGCCTATTATTTCAGTTTGAGAGAAATCTGGATTCCAATATGATTGGATACACTGATGCTGGCTACTTATCTGATCCCCATAATGCCAGATCGCAAACCGGCTTTATGTTCCTACATGGTGGAACAGCCATATCATGGAAGTCTTCGAAACAAACCCTCGTTGCAACGTCCACCAATCATTCTGAAATAATTGCATTATATGAGGCATCACGCGAATGTGTATGGCTTCGCAGAATGATAAACCACATACAACAGTCATGTGGAATTGGTTCTATCGAATCACCCACCATTATCTACGAAGATAATGCGGCTTGTGTTGCACAGATGCAAACAGGATACATAAAGAGCAATATCACCAAGCATATTGCCCCTAAGTTGTTTTATCCTCATGAACTCCAGAAGAGTGGGGAAATCAACATCTTGCAAGTCAAATCATGTGATAACCTCGCTGATCTTTTCACGAAGTTTCTACCAACTTCAACATTCCAGAAATACATTCATGGGATTGGTATGCGACGGCTTTGGGATTTGCAAGAGTCAAGGGGAGTATCTTCCTGAACTATTCCTGTTCAAAGCATCATATTACACTCTTTTTCCTTTATGAGTTTACTTCTTAGGTTCTCATTAAGGTTTTAATGAGGTAATATCAACATAAGATTATATGTCATACTTTCTGTTTTCCCCACCGGGGGTTTTAGGGAAGTATACACGACATATTTATTGCCCTCTTATTTCTATGGATGTACTTCATATTGAGTTAATAGAGGCAATAATCATTATATGTTGGATCATTTTCTCCTTATTTTCCCACAGGGTTTGAAGGAGTTTTACCAACATATCCTACACTACTCCTCATATTTTTCCCACAGGGTTTTTGGAGGAGACTTAATCAAGATGACGATGGATCCTTATGAAGTGTAGCGGTGATTAGGGGGAGTGTTAGAAATAACTTTTCCTATTTATTTCAGGGGATAATCCCCGCACTTGTAACCCACCATTGTAGGAACCGTAGGCAGTTAGGATCCTGGAGCGTCGCCTCCAGGAACCGACTTTACAAACGGCGCATCCTTTCGAAGCACCCATTCACCTTATATAAGTATCGGATCCGATCATCAATAAAGACTACACTTTTGATTCTCTCGTTGTGCTCTCGATTCCTACTCGTAATACTACTAGCAGATCCAACCAATGAGAGCAAATCACCTCGATCGTCATTTCAGCCGTCCACGTGTAGGCAATCTCACGAGCGTGGCTACCTCGCAGTCGCAGGTCGCACACACCTATCACATGAAAAAAAAGGAAAACTACTCCGTAAAACTCATCTGGCTGGCTCCACTCCAGACGCAGCTCTCCGTTGACCAAGCACACGACACGGTAGACCCAATAGCATCTTGCATCGATGGCCATACTCTCACCCGCCGCCGCCGCTCCTCCCCGCACCTCGCCTGCCTGTCCCTTCCACTTCCTCCCCTTCCTTCACCAGACCCGTCCTCTCTTCTTGCGGCCCCTCCTCACGCAGTCGCTCACGTTCGTCCTACCGCATCAGATCGAGCATCAACGCACCAGCCTCACCTACGTGAGATGTGCCGCCGCCGAGGACCTGCACCGTCGTGGCTGGCTTGCTCGCTGGTGCGCGCGCGCATCCATGCGCAGCGCCCCGCCGAGCTCGCCAGACCGCAGCGCTTGTGTGGCCTAGGGTTTGTGTTGGTGCTGCTGCACACCGGCGATGTGGTGCCGGCCACCAGGACGCGACGGTGTCGTTGCGAGTCACGACGGCCATCATCCGCCTCGCGTTGCAAGGAGGGGATGCCTCCTCAGAGACAGAGGTGGGGGCGTTCTCCGTCGATCCCGGTTGCCGCTGTTCGTCGGCCTCCTCCGTGAGGGATGTGGTGGCCGACGTCTTCAGGAGGGAGTCCGGCGGAAGGGAGGCCGTAGAGCTGCCGAATCTGAAGGCCTCCCACTGACAGCGTCCACGTCGTGCGCTAGGTCAAGCCACCTCGACGTCGCCATCCAGTAGCTCGTCGACATGGGCATCAAAGGTAGATTCTTGACCTGCTGCAGATCCTATACTGGCATTAGCTGGTTCGATTACTACGCAGAAATTTCGTACTAGCTTTAGTGCTGGAATCACTTTAGTACACACATTATTTGCTGCAACATTCGATTGTTTATTAAGCTACACAATCAAAGCATCTAGAAATACTTCACTACATAGCAGATTGTGTATTGAGCTCTGCTATTCATGTTTTGCTGAAAGTTACCCTATTCCTTGTGGGCATTGGTGTCTATCGATTGAACTCTGCAGCTGTGTACTAGTAAAACATATGATTTGTGTATTAAGATGTTTGTGTACAGTGTACTACTCACCAGGTAGGGATCAGCCCAGCGATGGGAACCGACACGTGCCCTTCGCGGATGCAGCTGCCGGCGTCCTGCTGCCAAGCCGTTGATCATCAGGACTTACCGGTCAGTACATCGTCGAGGTACTCTCACTCTCCCAATCCCTGATGGATTTTATGATTTCGGTGGGTCTGATTATTGGAGGTGCTGGTGCTACTATTTCTGGTGCGCCAATGCAGTTTGATGATTTTGTATGTTATAGGCCCAAACTTGTTGTTTTCTTATGGTTGGGAATACCACTGGTGTGCATTGTGTGGTATTGATCATTGATTGATTTATATCCATGTATAGTTAGAGGCTTAAGAAGTAAACTAGTAAGAAGCGAATATTGTGCTACTCTATTTCTTTGATTGAAGTGATGCCTTGAGGTGCACCTCTAGTATATCATTCATATATTGTTTTTGTCTAAGTAACACATACCTCGTGTTTTTTATGGATTTGTTAAGCATGTGCAGACCTCTAGTCATTTCTGCCTCAGCTTGTGGTATGCAATATCGCTCCACCTGTTCTACCTAATGGTGCATTAAGTATAGTCAAAAGAGAAAGCAAGTATCTAATCCACATGATGAATTGTTGTTGTAAAATATTTTCTTGGTGCTGCTTATGAGTGGTAGTACAGTCTATTTTCATGTGCTCATTTGTTTGCTTTTGTTCAAGGAAACCCCGGAGAGAGGACTAGATGAGAGACCCGGAGAGAGAATTTGCACTTGTTTTGTTCCAATGCTGAATAGTGTATGTAATTAGCCTTTTATTGGCTAATATTATTTTTTATAACAATGTTAAATCATATTTGTGTAATTAGGCTTTTTTTTTTTGGTTCTGGTCATCATGTATGCTGAGGGTAGCCCCTTCGGCATTGCTCCACAACGCCGAGGGTAACCCCCTCGGCGCTGCTCGTTAACCTAAGTCCTCAACATGGAAACATGCGCCAAGGGTATCCCTCTCGGCACATCTCCACCAACGCTGAGCGTTTCCCCTCGGCGTAGATCCATATGCCGAGTCCTCCAGCGTGCTCCACGTGGCCACCAATGCCGAGGGTATCCCCCTCGGCACTGCTCCTGAGCGCCGTTTACTCCGTCACGTTAACTTTCTGTGCTGACGGCTAAAGTGCGCCGAGGGGCAAAGTAAACCGACGGCACAAGCCTCTACGCTGACGGTAGAAGCAACGCCGACGGTATCGAGCTGTGCTGACGACCACCTAAGCCGAGGGTTAAATGCCAAGTGTCACTGTTAGCATTGACCTACGCCGAGGGTAAACAGAGCTAAGCTCATGGGGAAAACCCTCGGCATTGAACTTCCTTCCTGTAGTGAAGCTGATCGATCGTGGCGTTAGCTTGCTGTAGGCCCGATAACATTACCGGACTAGTTGAGTATTTACGCAGGTACCGGCTGATGACAGTACCTAAAATATTCCCCCGCGGTTTGGCTTTCCGATCATATGTATAAAGTCGGCGGCGATCTCATATAAAAAAAAAGTCGGCCGCGACGGAGCTCGCAATGAACTCGAACCACGACGCCGTGTCAGCTGGGGTTTACCATGGCCGGCGGTCACAGTCACGTATACGTATGTGCGCGCGTACGTAGGCCAAATCTAGCCTCAATGCGCGCGGCGGCCGGAGAAACTAAAGGTCTCCCGATCAAACTACTACTGCCCACGCAGGATGCGGCCATGCCGCCGGACGGCGAAAAGAGGTGCGGGCGCGTGGGGCCTGGCGTGGCTCCAACAAACCGGCGTGCGCCTCCTACCGGCCACAGGATCTCCGCGACCGCGTCACGGGTGGATATGCTCACCGCTCTGTAAGTACCCCCTTGCCGATCGGTGACCGATGGCGTGAGATCTGCTACGCGTGAGTTGCTTGGAGAAGAGGTAAGAGAGAACGAGAGAAAAACGAGATCAGACTCGTACGAGAGAGAGAGAGAGAACAGGTAAGGAGAAAAAGGACACGGAACTTTTGGTTCATTCGATTCATGCCTCAACTCGACGATACCCCCGGGCTTATATACTGCCCACACGCACCTCGCACAGGCCCACACTTGGCCAGGTACAGACACACGCAAGACTCGATCACACACACGTCATATGGCCACCGTGTCTGTTACATCTTCCCCCTCTGGAATACTTGCTTGTCCCCAAGCAAGTGCCGCTGGAAAACGAGCCTTGAGTACGTAGTAATCTTCCCAGATCGCTGATGTGGCCGGAATCCCTTGCCACTTGATGAGTACTTGTGGGACTGCTGCATTTCCCTTCTTGACAAGACGACGATCAAGAATTTCCTCTGGGCTGGTGTCTTTAATGTCCAACGCTGGAGCCGTAGGGAGATCAGTGAACACTGGAGTATGGTCCGGGTGGTAAACCTTGAGCTGGGACATATGGAAAACTGGATGGATCAAGCTGTGCGCGGGCAGGTCCAGTTTGTAAGCAACTTCCCCGATCTTCTCTATCACACGGTATGGTCCGAAGAATTTGAAGGCCAGCTTGTGGCAGGGTCTGTTGACCAGAGTAGATTGTGCATAGGGTTGCAATTTGAGTAATACTTGCTCACCAACCTGAAACGTTCGTTCTGTGCGATTCTTGTCAGCTTGCATCTTCATCCGGTTTTGGGCTGCACACAAATGTTCCTTGAGTCTTGCCAACTGATTTTGTCGGTCTAGCAACAGTGTTGTAGCTTCAGGTGTTGTTGATGATGAGATTTCAAGGACGCACACCAGGTTTGGTTCATGGCCGTATACTGCTTTGAAAGGAGAGCAGGCTAAAGCAGAGTGGTGTGAAGAATTATACCACATTTCAGCTAATGGCAGCCACTTTTTCCATTGCTTGGGGTCGTCGTGGACTGCGCATCGAAGAAACATTTCCAGACTTTGGTTAACCCTCTCTGTCTGCCCATCCGTTTGGGGATGGTAAGCAGTTGAAAACTGTAATTTGGTGCCCAGTGCTTTAAAAAGTTCCTTCCACAGCTGACTGGTAAATACCTTGTCGCGGTCAGAGACGATGGATAAAGGAACAGTATGTAGTTTGATGGCGGAATTCATCAACGCCTCTGCCACTGTTGCTGCTATGAAGAGGTGCTTGAGCGGCACAAAATGTGCGTATTTGGAAAGCCGATCCACTATTACCATGATGACATTGGCTCCATGAGAGGTAGGAAGTCACTCGATGAAATCCATCGAAATGTCCTGCCAATTCCCTTTTGGTATCGGTAGTGGCTGTAGGAGCCCCGCAGGGTGAGTTAATTCATGTTTCGCTTGTTGACATACGGTGCATTGCCTGACGAAATTCTCCACCGCCACCTTCAGACCGGGCCAAGTAAACAGTTTCTTCGGGCGTAAATATGTTGCTAGCACGCTCGAGTGTCCCCCCACTGCGCTTGAATGGAAAGCAATTATCAACTTGGTTTGCACTTCTGAGTTGTTGCCTATCCATACTCTCCCTTTGTGGCGAATCAAACCATGGCATAATGCAAACCCTTGTTCATCTGGCCTGACCATAGCCAATGCCTGCAACTTGGCTTGTGCCTCTGGATCTGTGGCATATGAGTTAACCACCTCCTGTATCCAAGTTGGGGTGGCTGATGAGATGGCCTGAATTTCCATTTGCTGTGCCACCCGTGAGAGCGAATCTGCTGCAGTGTTCTCATTTCCCTTCTTGTAAACTATGCGAAATTGGAGGCCCATAAGCCCGGCCATTGCCTTGCGTTGCATGGCAGAATGCAGTATTTGGTCATCAAGAAATGTCAGCCTTTCGATCTCGTCCTTGTGCAAAGGTGAGTAGCGGTATGGACGAGCATTCACTGGTACCGACCCGGGTTTAACTGGAATCGTGTGATCATATACTCTGGTTGGTGGTAGGGTTTTTGGCTCAGTGAATACATTGGAAAATTTGTCCAAGACTCGCTGAATCTCTGGTACGTTTCTTGTGTAGATTCTTCAGTTATGGTGTCAAGCACGGCCAGGGCCCAAATGTCATTTCCTTTGCTCCATTTGATCACTTGTTCTACTAGAGCTTCCTTGAGTGGTGCAAGTGAAGTTGGATGAATTCCTTGTAGTTGAATTTCTTTGCCCTTGTGTTTGAACTTGAGTGTTTTGTTTGCCCAATTGCAAGTCATTTCCCCTTGTAACTTTAGTCAATCCATGCCAAGAATCGCATCATAGGCCCCCAGTGGCAAGATGCGCATATCGTGCTTAAAAGTCTCTCCATGTGTCCACCACTCAAATCCTGATACCATCTGATCCACCACTCAAATCCTGAAACCATCTGATCGCAGTGCATGATGTCGTTGTTCACTACGCGCACTGTAACTGTCGGTATCGTTGTCATTGCGCACTGTAGCCGTTCCGAAAACGCAGAACTGAGGAAACTGTGGCTACTGCCGCTGTCCACCAACAACAACATTACCTGATTTTGTACTAACGCACGGATGCGTATTGTTTCTCCATCTTGTGCACCCGATAGAGCGTTGAGAGAGAGAGAGAGACAATTGCTCTACTTCTGCTATGTCTTGGAGTTCCAATAGATTGAGCACTGTTGGTGAAATATGTGTCGTGTGATCCTCCACTGTCAGAGCTTGCACCACTGCTTGTGACTTTCTTGCACACACATGAGTAGGCTCGAATTTCTCCCCACAGGAAAAACACAGCCCATTTGCTCGCCTGTATTCCTTGAGCTGTCTCTCTTTCCAGAATTCCCCTTGTCCACCTTTGATTGTCCCGCGACCAGTTTCAGGTTTTGCTGCTGACTGAATTTTGCTTGCGCAAGGCTTGGACTGCTGTGCCAAATCCTCTTGTACATGTGCCAATAAGATCCCTTGATCAACAGTTTCAGGTAATTGGGCCGCTACTGCCATCCTGACATCTTGTTTCAGACCTTTCAAATAGTGTCCTATGAACATGGTTTCATCATAGTATGGGTTGTGGCCACACAGTTTGAACATGAGCTCCTAGAACGCACTGCTGTATTCGCTGACTGTGCCTTTCTGCTTCAACGCAATCAATGCCGACATGAACTGTCTATGATCATCCACCCCAAACTTTGCCTCAATCACCTCCATGAATCCTTCCCACGACTGAACATCATTTCTCAGTTTGTAGGCCTGAAACCAGTGTTTTGCATTACCTTCGAGATGCAGGCGCGCTGTCGTGAACCACATCGCTGCTGCTGTATTCATCATAGAGAAATAATCCAAGCAATTTTCGCGCCAGATGCGAGGGAACGTTCCATCAAACCTTGGGAACGACATCTTTGGTGTCGATTGTCTGCCGCCCCCATGGTGTTCGTCCGGTGGTCGTCCCCTTCCCCGAGCCACCTCGCCTCCAAATTGTCCCGTTTCGATACCAGGGTCTGGCTGTCGTTGTGCTGAAGATGTTCCTGGCCTGCTCAATCCCAACGAGGGTCCGCCGCGTGCAGTGCTGGCTGCTGGCGATCCGAGAATAGATTTTCCGCGCGCGCCCCCTGCCTCCGCGTCACCCTCCTCCAGATCCACCGTCACCGAGAGCTTAGGAGCCCCCAATTTGGCCACCGCCTCCGCCGTGGCCGCCATTTGGCGAGACAGCGATTCCTGACGACGTTCTATGCCATCCATGATGCGGGTATGATCACTCACCGCGCGAGAGTTGAAATCGAGCTGACTGGCCACTTGTTGGTAGGAAGTGTGGAGCAGTCCTAGTCGAGCATCGAGCGAGCCCATCTGCGACTGTACTAGCTCGAGGCTTGCGCGGATTGCTTTGAGAGTCTCGTCTGTCCGCGCCGCCGAGTCCGCCAGCACGAACTCCGTCTGCGGGGAGGGTTTTGGTGGCGCCGTCGTGGATCGCCCGTTAAGTCCAGCGAACCAACTTCGGGATTTACGCGTTCAGTGCCGGATCCGATCGAGATCAAAATCCCGCCCGATCACAACCTTCCGCCAGGGATTTTACCGCTGCAGACCGAACGAACTGCGAATCCAGCGATCGACTCAGACCTCTGATACCACTGTAAGTACCCCCTTGCCGATCGGTGACCGATGGCGTGAGATCTGCTACGCGTGAGTTGCTTGGAGAAGAGGTAAGGGAGAACGAGAGAAAAACGAGATCAAACTCGTACGAGAGAGAGAGAGAGAGAGAGAGAGAGAACAGGTAAGGAGAAAAAGGCCACGGAACTTTTAGTTCATTCGATTCATGCCTCAACTCGACGATACCCCCGGGCTTATATACTGCCCACACGCACCTCGCAAAGGCGCACACTTGGCCAGGTACAGACACACGCAAGACTCGATCACACACACGTCATATGGCCACCGTGTCTGTTACACGCTCACGTATGCACTCACGCCTCCCTCCCTGACGAACGAGTAGCATTTGGCGGGCGGGTCGGTTTTATTCCGTGAGCGCACAAAATTGGGCACCGACGGCCACCAGTGATGATCACCAGTGAAGACGGGAGCCCCTTTTTTTTGAGCAAAAACCCCCGACTTTATTGATCAATAATCATAGGAATGTTCACAAAATCGGGGGGTTGGTCAGCCACACATGCCGACCTACACCCAGACCTAGAGAACCCCTTGCAATATCATTTGCTTCGCCGTTGAGCTCTCTTCTTTCATGTATGCAGGTTGCATACTCCAGGTTTTCTGTCCGTCAGTGTATTTTTTCGATTACAGTTCCATAGGCGCCCCTGCTACCCTCTTTTATATCTTTTACCACTCCTAAGCAATCAGACGCGATGCAAGCTCGCGTGATCTGAAAGGTCATGTGCGAGAGCAAGGGCCTCTCTACATGCCACTGCCTCTAATGTGCCTGGGTCTAGCAACCCCAGGATCACAATTTCAGATGCTCCGATGAAGTTTCCATTACGATCGCGGAAGATGGTTGCGGCTGAGCCACATGTGCTAGCTCTATTCACAACCCCATCTACATTTCCTTTCATAGCTCCATCGGGAGGCGGAATCCACGCTCCCCTTCTCAGAGGCTGTGTAGGCATCACCGTCATCTTCCATTGGGTCTTTGCAAGCCCAAGGTCTCGTATATAGCTCGTGATGAACCCGTGCGTAGACAACGGTCTTTGGAAGATCTCCTCATGCAAAGCCTTCCTCCTCGCTGTCCAGATAGCCCATAAAGTAACCAACAACCGCACAAAATCATCGTGTTTCAGAGATTCCAGCATATCGAAAATCCAGTTCTTTGCATCCAGGTTTAAGTTCCGTGCGGCATGTTCGAACAGCTCCTCGTCGCCAAGTGCCCACACACACCTAGCCATGTGGCAGTCGAGCAGACTGTGTCTCCAATTATCCAACTCAACTCCACAAATTTTGCACGCTAAATCTTTAGTCATATTAGGATGATGTCAAAGCTCTGCCGTTGGAAGGCTAACCTTGGCTAGACGCCATGCAAAATTACGCACCTTGGATGGGACTTTCACGTGCCACAACTTCTTCCAGAGGCTAGCTACCTCTTTTGTACCTGATGCCTCCGCGGCATGCTCCAGCCATGCACCTCTCCTCTGCTTGACAGCCACGATCATCCTATATGCTGATCGCACGGAGAAGGTGCCCGATTTCTCAAAATGCCACGCCCACGAGTCGGCCATTGGTACTGTGGGGAGCGGTATCTGTCTGATTTCTTCAATATCCATCATACGAAAATTTGCCAAAAGCTCCTGCTCATTCCACCTAGCCGAAGTTGAGTCAATGAGTGCGGGCACCATCACTGGACTGTCAGCTGAAGGCGTTGTGATTGGCCTCAGGCTTGAATCCCTCGGTATCCAGTTCTGATCCCACATATTCGTTGATTTTCCGTCACCAATTCTCCTTATGAGACCTTGCTGTAAAATCTCCCTGCCTTCCAAGATCGAGCGCCAAATCTGTGATGGTGTAGGGCCAAGTCTTGCATCCAAGAAGTCCCTATCCGGGAAGTATCGAGCTTTCAAATACGTGCACTGAGCAATGTGGGGTTTTCCAATATCCTCCATCCTTGCTTTGCGAGCAATGCAAGGTTAAATAACTCCATATCTCGAAAGCCCATTCCTCCCATATGTTTCGGTTGACACGTCTCTTCCCAGGATATCCACGCGACTCTCCTTTTCCCATTCTCTGAACCCCACCAAAATTTACGAATCATGCTATTGAGATGTGCACATAAACCACTAGGCAATTTGAAGCATGACATTGAATAATTTGGGAGTGCTTGCGCGACTGATTTTATTAGCACCTCTTTTCCCCCAAAAGATAGGCATTGCTCTAGCCATCCGTGCACTCTTTTCCAGACACGATCCTTCAAATACTTGAACGCCCCCGCCTTGGATCTGCCAACATCGGAGGGCAGCCCCAAATATTTTTCAATTAGTGTTTCGTCCTGAACATTTAGAATTACTTTGATCTGCTCCTTTAGACCCTCCGGGCAACCCTTGCCAAAGAAAATTGAGGATTTTGCAAGGTTTACCCGATGTCCTGATGCTCTGCTATAAACCTCAAGAATTTGAGTAACTTCTTCAGCTGCTTCCCTATTTGCCTTGAGAAAGAGAAAACTGTCATCGGCAAATAGAAGGTGACTCACTTCAGGGGCTGTTGGAGCCACTTGCAATCCCAAGTTTAGTCCTCCTCCACTCCTTGCCTTCATAAGACAAGAGAACCCCTCCGCTGCCAACAGAAAAAGATATGGTGAAATAGGATCGCCTTGCTGGATTCCACGTGTCGGTCTAAATTCTTCTAGTTGATATCCATTGAAAAGAATTGAAAAAGACACAGTTCGTATACACTTCATGACCGACGAAACCCAATTAGGCCTAAAACCTAACTTCAACATGATTTTCTCCAAATACTCCCACTCAACTCTGTCGTATGCCTTCATCATATCCAATTTTAGAGCACACGCCCTATTCCTCTTAGCTTTGTTTATTTTCATAAAATGAAGGCTCTCATATGCTGATATAATGTTATCGGTGATGAGGCTTCCCGGTACAAACGCCGACCGTTCCTCTGATATGATCATCGGTAATACCCTCTTGAGCCTATTTGCCATCACCTTGGATGCAATTTTATACAAAACATTGCATAAACTGATGGGCCTGTACTGGCTCAATAGTGAAGGATTAGTAATTTTTGGAATAAGCACAATGAAAGTCTTATTGATTACCTCCACAGTATCATGTCCCCTTAAAATTCTCAGAACAATAGTTGTTACTTCTTTGCCACACACACTCCAATGTTTCTGAAAAAAAAGAGCCGGAAAACCATCCGGGCCCGGGGCTTTTGTTGGGCACATCTGAAACAAAGCATTCTTTACTTCCTCCTTCGTGTACGGTTTTGTTAGATCTTCTTTCATTTTATCAGTAACCTTCCTAGGAACTGTGTCCAGGACATTCTCGATTTCCGTACAACCCCCTATGCCTCGCTTGTTGTGAGAGCTGGGATCGGCTCGCCAACCACACAGATCTCAACCCAGAGCTGAGATAGGCCGGTCCATTAGGTAGGACGAGGATGGATATGATCCTGCACCTGTACTAGTTTTTTTTTCTCTCTCAAAAACAAAACTAGTTTTTTTTCTAAATGAACAAGTTTTGATTTTTAATAAATTTTAAGTTTAAACGATTTTCAAAAATAAACGATTTCAAACATGAACAATTCTCGAATTTGAGCAATTTTTAGTCTAAACATTTTTTTTGTTTGAACAAATTTTGAATTTGAACATTTTTGTATCCGGACAAATTTCGAGTTAAAAAAAAAATATTTTCAACTTTGAACATTTTTTGGTTTGAACCAAAAAATATTCTGAACAGAAATTTTGGTGAACAAAAAAATAGAAAACTAAAAAAAATTGGAAACAAATGAAAAACAACAAAAAGGCAATAAAAAGGTTAAACACGAGCACTATACATGGACTCATCGTTAGCCCAGCGGCTGCGCACGTGTGTCCCCGACTCCAAGACCATGAGTTTGAAACCTGCCTATTCCTCTTATTTTCGTTCCTTTTGTGTTAAAAACAGCCACTAATGGGCCGGCCCAATGAAGACGATCTTTGCGGGCGAGTCGGTATACTACTCGCTATAAGCGATGTATAGTGTCCGCGGTGAAGACTGTGTTGCGTTTTTCTAGGAAAAGGCCCAGGTGCTGGTTAACGGCGTACTTATTCATTTGCGTCGGCCCGTGGGCCCGTGTGCATGCGCGCTTACGCACATACACGTCGGTGGCGCGCGAGGCCCAACTACAGTTCTTCGTCGCGTTGCCATTCTTTTTGAAAGCATGGTATATCGCCCTAGAGGTGTTTTCGGTGGTACCAACCCACACATCAACAAGTAAGGCCTCTCGTGGAATGTGCTGACTCGAGAAAAAAAGTGCTGAACAGGGAATAGAAAATATACGGCGTGCTTGGTATCCTGCAGCTCGCCAGGCTAGACCCTGGCGGTGCGAGGCGGTCGCCCGTTTGGTTCCGGGTGGGCGACAATATGGCCCGCACGAACCTTAAATCACCTCCGGGCCAGGCCTACTAGGAACGACCGATTCGGCCGTTTCCTTGGAGCCAGGCCGGGGTGAGCGCAGCGTGCCCGTTTTCTTCCGAGTGGTTGCACGCGTGGAGAAGCGCGGGAGACGCAAAGAACTTCCCACGCTCTCTCTCTCCACCGCTGTCACCGCCCACTCTCCTCTCATGTCCTATCAGACTCCTCGTTCTCACCACTCCGGAGAAAACCTCGATGGTCGCTGATACGTCATAAACGTATCCCTAATTTCTGATGCTCCATGATGATATTATGCCAAATGCTACATGTTTTCTCCATTCTTTATATTATTTTATCGATTTTCCGGACTAACCTATTGACAAGATGCCATAGAGCCAGTTCCCTGTTTTCTGCTGTTTTTAGTTTCAGAAAAGTTGTACTGGAAATATTCTCGGAATTGCAAAGTTCGAAGCCCGGAAGTCCTATTTTCCCCGGAAGTATCCAGAAGACCAAAGAGCAGTCAAAGTGGGGCAACAAGGGGGCCACACCATAGGGTGGCGCGGGTCCCCTGGCCGCGCCACCTATAGGTGTGGGGCCCCCGGAGCTCCACCGCCTTTGCCCTTTCGCCTATTTAAGCCCCCCGGATGGAAACCCTACGCACCTGATTAAAATTCCCGAAAAAGTTTTGCAGCCGCCGTCACCGTCAACCCTAGATCAGGAGGGTTCTGAAGCTATTTTCCGGCACCCTGCCGGAGAGGAAATCATCACCGGAGGCTTCTACGTCATATGCCTGCCTCCGGAGTGATGTGTGAGTAGTTCATCCCTGGACTACGGGTTCGTAGTTGTAGCTAGATGGTTGTCTTCTCCTCATATGCCTTCATGTTTAGATCTCGTGAGTTGCCTATCATGATCGAGATTGATCTTATGTAATTCTTTATGCTGTGTTTGCTGAGACCCGATGAATATTGCCCTTATGCCAAGTTGATTATAGTCTTTATTGATTATGTTATTTGTGATCTTGCATGCTTTCTGTTGCTAGTGGTTATTCTGGCCAAGTAGTTGCTAGTGACTCCAAGACGGAGTATTTATGCTTGATAGTGGGTTCATGCCTCCTTGTTGCCTTGCTCGAGTGACAAAAACGTTAGAGTGCTCGCGTGCATAATAATTTCTTACATTACACAGTTTGTTTAATGCAATTATCTGTTGCTTGCAACTTAATACCTAAGGGGGTTCGGATGATAACCTTGAAAGAGCATGGTTCCCCCATGTGTGGTTTTGGTAATTGATTACAATCACTATGGAGTAATGGTTGCATTGAGCTATACTTGTAGAGTTTGTTCATAGGCAATGCTTGATGTCCATGTGTTGGATTCAAGATAATCAAGTGGTGACCAAGGTGCTATTCATGTGAATATCCCAAGTTTGGTCATGAGAGAGTTGAGCATATTGCAAGTATGTATTGAAAGAATATTGTGTGAACATTCATCTTTACCTTCAAGACATCATTATTATGAAGAGAGAAGAAAAGATAAAAGGTTTATCAAGTATGTCTTGAAGAAGAATATTGTGTGAACATTCATATTTACCTTCAAGACATCATTATTATGAAGAGAGAAGAAAAGATAAAAGGTTGATCAAGGCAAAGTGCTAAGCGATGGTTAATATTGATCAACTCACAAAGCAAGAAGATGTACCTTGTGGTATCATGGTATCGTAAGTAATTGTTCATATAGCTTTGTGTTCTAACCCATTATATGTGCGTGTGGTATATCTATGTGGGGTTAGGTATCTTTCCATGGGCTTGCATCAAAAGGAAGATTTCATATAGTCCATGGTGGATGACGTCAAGTTGTGGTCGTCATCAAGTTCGAGAAGTGCAAGTTCAAGGGGAGCATATTGAAGAGATCACATTCTTTAAGCTTTCCACTCTTTTGGAGATAATGTTCAAGTAAATATGTACTTAAAAGAGCCTCTCCCATAGTTGCATATGGGGGAGCAATCTTTGTGTCTTCACCAAGCAAAGCGAACTCAAGAAAGGTGTTCCATCTTGAAGAGGTCAAGATCTTCATCATCTAGCTCAAGTGGAATGCTCAAGGCAAAGGTATGATATTGATAGGTTTTCTATTTTACCGGTCTCATAGCATTAGGAGGGAGACCGGGTTATAGGATAGATAACCGTACTATCAAGAGGGGCTCTCATATTAGCAACTTGATCGCATCACTCGGAGAGAGCTGAAACCTTTGCATACTTGGCATAATATTTCTTGGTTCTTATTTGTGTTTTCTCCATGTGTGATTTTAGAGCTTGTCATGTGCTTCAATACAAGTTCAAGTTAATAAAAAACGGGTTTTGCATGAAAAACTTATTGCGTTTTTTATATTGGAGGTTTTACCGATTGTTCCTTTATAGAGAGGTAAAAACTTTCATCATTTGGTTTTATCATACAATGATGTACTATGATTTTTCTTTGCATAATATTGTAGTTCTCGTTCTTGCGATTTCAACGATCCCAAGATCATCGTAAACGGAGTCCGGATGCAAAAGATATCGCGTTTTTAGTGAAGGAGATTTTCTCGAAACTCGGAGGCCGGCCTCAGGCCGGGGTGGGCTCCCTAGGCCGGACACCTAACAGAACAGGCCGGACTGGGAGGCCAGGGTGGCGCAGAATGCCCCCAACGGGCTGATTTTGGGGGCCTATAAAGGGGGTCTTCTTCCCCAATGGTTCCCCACCTTTTAGGCAAGTTTTCTCCCACCATTGTTGACCTTTTGGAGATTGCTCTCTCTATTCCTCCAGGATTCTTGCCTCCAATTAGTGGGAAAAGAGAGAGGAGGTCTAGTTCTACTATTCCACCAATCTATCTCTCCTCTTAGTGAGGGGAAAGTCTTTGCATCTAGATCTTGTGGATTCATTTGTTGAGTTCTTCCTTGTTCTTCCTCTCTTCTCCCCCATAGCATTTGTTTTTTTGGAGGGATTTGAGAGTGAAGGATTTGAGCACTTATTGTGTTCTTGCCATTGCATAGGTTGCATCGGTTTGAGTTCTCTACGAGGATTCGTTCGAGTGAAAGGTTGAGAAGCTTGTTACTCTTGGGTTCTTGGAGTGCCCTTGAGCTTGTCCTCTTGGGTACTTGGGGTGCCCTAGACGGTTGTTGTTGTCTCGGAGTTTTGGTAGCTCCGGAACTTGTTGTCCCGGAGTTTTGGTGGCTCGCGGGATATTGTTGGGAGCCTCCAATTGAGTTGTGGAGATTGCCCCAACCTTGTACGGGATCGGTGACCGCCCTCAAAGGTCCCATAGTGGATCGTGGCACTCCGCATTGGTGGAGGCACGAGGAGAATAAGGTGAGCCATTGGGCGCTTGGAGTCATTGTGACTCCACACCTCTCCAACGGAGTTTAGCTTCCATTGGGAAGTGAACTTCGCGATAAATCATCGTCTCCTTGTCTCTCGGTTATTTCTATACCCGATCTCTTTACTTATGCAATTTACTTTGTGATAGCCATCGAGCTTGAAGTAACATATCTTGCTATCACATAGTTGCTTGAATTGTTTAGCATAAGTTGTTGGTGCACATAGGTGAGCCTAGTTTGTTTAGGTTTTGGCTTGATAAATTAAACGCTAGTTTTATTCCGCATTTATTCAAGCCTTAACCGTAATTATTTTTAAACGCCTATTCACCCCACCTCTAGGCGACATCCGTGTCCTTCCAAACCTGAGGGTGGATTATTAGTCATAGATGCAGATGGATGTCGGTCTATGTATCTTGTTGTAATGGCGGCACTAAATACCATAGTAATCTTCATGTCATATTGTGCACTACGGTGCAACCTCTATTTGTCAATTGCCCACCTGTAATTTGTTCACCCAGCATGCTATGTTTTATGGAGAGACACCACTAGTGGAACTATGAACCCCGGTCCATTTTTCCACACTGTTAAACAAACCACAACAATTTCCTGCTTTCTTTACTTACTGCAAGCATACACTTTTTCCACACTGTACGTCTAATCTTTGTTATCAGCAAGACCGGTGAGATTGACAACCTCACTGTACCGTTGGGGCAAATATTTTGGTTGTGTTGTGTGCAGGTTCCACGTTGTTGATGACACCAGTGAAGCGCCAGCACCACTGTCAGTGGCATCAACCTTCCGAAGGTCCTCTTTCTCCTACTTGATTGATAACCTTGGTTCCTAACTAAGGGGAAATACCTACCACTGTGCTTATCACACCCTCCTCTTGGGGTCTCCCAACAAATGTGTGTATCGCGAGCATCAAGGACATTTTCTAGCGCCGTTGACGGGGAGCAGGAAGTCTTCTGGCAAGGGGAGTCTCTCACTCTCAACCTCTTTATTTTTTTTATTGTCTTGTTTTTATTTTTGTATTGTTTTTATTCTCTATATTGAAAGCACAAAAAAATTAGTTTACTTCATAGTTGTTATTTTTGTCTCTACGTTGTTATTTCTCATCATGTTGATCCCTAAGTTTACCTTGAAAGATTTGTCAGTAGGAAGTGGTTCTATACTTGGAAAGGACACCGTTAAAGAATTCTTTGATCATGTTAGTAAGCATGATAACTTTGAGGAAAAATCCATAGTAGAAGTTGCTCCCAATTACGAGACTGCCGCAACTTCCTTAGTTCACATCCTAGAAGCTAGGTTTGTTAAACTCCATCCCATAATGCAACATATGTTCCTCAACTTGAATAACATTGAAGATGTTGAGAAAAGAAACTTCATCTTAGAAACTATGCTTAAAGAATTTGGGGATGTTGCTATAGAAGCTAGAAAAGTCTTTGATCGTTTTAATATGCTTGGCTCATGTGTAGACATTGTTCGTTCTCTAGAAAAAAAACCGAATATAATAATGAAAACAAGGATAAAGTACCAATCCCCTTTAAGTTAGTAGCACTGCACGAAGCCCAAGAAAAGAATTTTGATTGGATTGTTCCTGAGAATTTATTTGATAAAAATAGTAAGCCTAAAAGTACTAAGAGAGTAGCCTCTGAAAACCACTTAGATAAAATACAATGCATTATTAAAGAATTGTCGAATCTTGATTTGAATGCTTCACTTGAAAATACTTGAGTTTACTTTTTATGCCTAGCTGAAAGCCGTTAAAGAAAAGGGCTACCGGGAGATAACCCGTTTTATTTCGCTGTTTTCAACCCGTTTTCTTTCGTTTTCTTTGGTGTGCTTTGCACTTGGTTGTTGTATATTTCCTTAGCAGCCCCACTGTATCTTTTCTTTTATTTTTTTGTTGAGCCAACTAAAACCTCTAGTGGAAAGTTGAGCCTATCTTTCGGATTTCTGCGCAGGAAACAAACTTCTGCTGTCCAGTGTTAATTCCGTTAAAAATCACAGAAAATTCAAAATGACCTGAACTGTTTTGTGCTTAATCCTGAGTTATATACAAAACTTTTCATAGAAGATCACTTTTTGATTTGAGAAACATAAGATTTTTGAAAAAATCGATCTTTACTCGCTGTTCTGTTTTCACTGATTTCTGCCATTTATCGCATTTGCATCTTAATCTCTTTATTTTTGTTATTCTTTTGAGAAAAAGAGTTTTGAAATAAGTTGTGACATTAGCTAATGTGTTTTTGAGTGTTAGAATTGTGTTGAAACTGATCCATGTGAATTTATTATTTCGATTGCACTAACGTTGCTAATGAAGATTGTGAGAATTTTGATGTGAAGGAAGTTTTGAAGGGTCAAGAGAAGAGGATGATATGATGTGATCAAGAAGAGTGAAAATTATAAGATTGTGTATGCCCCGGTGGTACATCGAAGCAAATTCCAAGAAGACTCAAGCGTCTAAGCTTGGGGATGCCCAAGGCATCCCCTTCTTCATCAACAAATTATCAGGTCACTTCTAGTGAAACTATATTTTTATTCGGTCGCATCTTATGTGCTTTACTTGGAGCGTATTTTATTTTTGTTTTTAGTTTTCTTTTTCTATTGCTTTCAGTTTGTTTTTACTTTCATAATAAGCTTGGTTGTACCCCAGCATTCTTTTTTTGGAGAGTGATACGCTCCGCTTTTTCATGAGAATACGTTGTATTCTTAATCTCTGTCTAGCTGCTGCATTTATTCAGCTCCTGTTTTGCATGCATCTCTTATCAGAGCTGTTAGTTTTCGTAGTATTATTTGATTACTCTCATGTTTGATTGATGTATCATAAAGAGTATTTTTGTTAAAGCATGTTTTGTATGGTGCTTGTTGGGAGAAAGAAAAGTGCTCCTTGAAGTAGAATTTATAACAGTACTAGTAGAACCTTGTATAGACTGTGGCTAGAACTTTTTCATGCCATACTAAATGTTATTTTAGTTTTGAAGACTTTTGTTTATTGAGTAGCATTATTAGCCTCAAATAGCTGAGAGTGTTTAATATGTATTGAATGATTCATGAGTTGTTCTTGTCATAGTAAAGCATCAATATATGGTATTCTCTTTCGAATGTTTTATTTGGTTGACTTGGTGCATGCTCACACCATGTTTATGACTACAAACCAGTCACTAATAGCCTCCATGAGCACTTAGTTTTTGAACTTGTGATACTGCTTATGTTTTAATTAATGATGCTTATATCTCTATGCATGATTATGGCTCTTATGCTCTCTTGATTTGTCGCTCCCGGTCTTTTGGTAGCCTCCATCTGTACTGAGTATGACCTCTACTCGTGCATCCAAACTCCTTTAAACCAAAGTTTTTCCCATTGTGTACACCATACCTACCTACATGTCGTATTTAATTGCCATTCCAAAGTAAATTGCTCATGTGTTACCTTTAAAACCTTCAAAATTACTCCTGCTTTATGTTCCTGATTTTGCTCATGAGGATGTAAATAGAGAATCTTCATGTCACTTGTTGATTGGATTTCACACCCTGGACTAGTGTCTACATGCGCTTATGCTAATGATAGAAGAGCTGGCAGCGGGGTGCCCGGCCCCAAATTAATGCGAACAAATTCTCTTCACTATTTTTGCCCCTGATTTATCAGTTAAAGCATAATTGTGTAAACAAAAGAGAAAGAGGGATGACCTTCTACACCAGTTGAGTTCTTCATCATGGGAGCCGCTCTTGTGAATCCAGTTGACTTGTGACATACTATATTTTTCTGTTTACCATTCGTTGACATTAGCATACATCTCCAAAAATAGAGACACACGGTGTAAAACTTTAATACCTCTGTTTAATAAAATAAAATCTCTAGCACATGAGTGATCCCTGCTTCCCTCTGCGAAGGGCCTTTCTTTAACTTTTATGTTGAGTCTCCATCTTCTAACTTTATGCACAGTTGAGAGAGCATTTTTGCCATTCTGAGTTTTATGTGCATTTGTCCCATAAGCATCAATAATTACTTCATGATGTGATATTATTTGTTCTTAAATTATTTGTCCTAGTCTCCCTCATGAACTTTGAAGGTGTCCTGGCATTTATGTTTTTCCCCACTCTTAAGGACTATCGAAATATCACTTTGCCATGCTTTCTCTATACCTGAAACAAACGTTTACCTTTCTTTGCATTATTATTCATGATCCTTTATTTGAGTTACTCTTCGTGATGCAAAGTAATTGCTATGCTTTATTATTAAAGTTTTATTTATCATGCATGTGTTTAAAGTTTTATGATCTCAGCGTGCATATGATTTTACATTAGATTGATCAAGTTTATGTTAGTTGCATCTCACCTCAGAAATTATTGTTTTATCGTTTACCTACTCGAGGACGAGTAGGAACTAAGCCTGGGGATGCTTGATACGTCAAAACGTATCCCTAATTTCTGATGCTCCATGATGATATTATGCCAATTGCTACATGTTTTCTCCCTTCTTTATGTCATTTTTATCGATTTTCTGGACTAACCTATTGACAAGATGCCACAGAGCCAGTTCCCTGTTTTCTATTGTTTTTAGTTTCAGAAAAGTTGTTCTGGAAATATTCTCGGAATTGGAAAGTTCGAAGCCCGGAAGTCCTATTTTCCCCGGAAGCATGCAGAAGACCGAAGAGGAGTCGAAGAGGGGCAACAGGGGGGCCACACCATAGGGTGGCGTGGGTCCCCCTATGTCGGGGGCTACCCCGAGTAGGGGTAAGGCTGGTGGAAAACAGTGTTCAACTAATGGTTTTGCCGGGTAGGAGGCTACCCGGGTACCCGTTATCCGATAGGCGCTATTCGGAGACAAGTACTGAAGGCCAAGAGAAGATAACAAGTGATGTTCTGGATCAACCGGGTAGAGGTCGGGTGATCCGAGTAGATGGGAAGCTATCCTAGTCGGGCACAAAGTCAATGGAGCCGTTGTGGGAGATCCCGCATATCCCGTAGACGTACAGGGCGTGCGGTTCAACTTACTAGGAGCATGATTATCCGTGCTGAGGCGTGGGCACAGTACGGGTAGGCACCTGTCAAGTCCTTTCACTGATAGGGGGACAGGACATGTCAGTGACCTACCCTAAGGGGCTGACAGGGTGGACAAGACCTGTCAGCCGGACGACGCGGCGACTTTCAGAACGACGTCAGCAGGAACACGGAGGCGTGCGCCGTTTACACAATGGTGTTGTCTTATCGTGAACTTTTATGCGTAGAATACTCGCTGGCCACCAGTATATAAGGTGGCCACCCCCCTCCGCGCGGGGACGTTGGACCTGAGCGCATTTATTGCGAGTGATAGCAGCACACAGAGAGAAAACAGTAGAGAGAGCTAGGAGCTGGCTACTCGGCAGAGAGAGGCACACCGAGTGTTTGTAACTTCTGTACTCGGTCGAGCTATATACAGAGAGGTAGGCAGGAGTAGGGGTGTTACCTCCACACGAGGGCCCCGAACCTGGGTAGATCTTGGTGTTTGCAGTGTTTCTGAGCGCGTCTACTCGACGTGTGATCCCTCTCCGAATACCTACATCGTCCATCGGCCCCAAACATTAGCCACCCTATGGCATTTGTCTTTTCGTCACCACGACAGTTGGCGCCCACCGTGGGGCCAGCAGCGGCGCTGGCTGGGGTGCATATTCGGACGGGACCGGTTTCTCCAGCGGGGGAGCATGTGGTTTGTGGCCTTGTCCACAGATTCGGCTCCTTCGACTTCGTCAGCGACAACGCCGGTGATTTCAGCGGCAGGCCCATGCCTGCAGGCGGCTCCGTCCTCTCCTTCGGCGCGCATTTGGTGTACGTCGCCACCGCCGTCATCCGCGAGTACCCCGAGGTGGTGCTCGTCGCTGAGGACTCTCCCGCTGTTCTCGCTGTCCGCGGGAAGCCAGCTGGCTGCTCTGTGGGCAGCATGGAGGTGATGATGACATGCCCGTTTATCGATTTCGGGAAGGGCGCGCCCACTGCGCCCGAAGTCCTCGAGGAGACGGCTGCTCACAGGGGCCACAAGCCTTACGACATGCCGCAGAACCAACCTGGTTATGTGGATCCTTCTACATCGACTGTGATACCGGCTGCTCGCGCCGGTGTCGCACAACTCGGCATGCCTATCTCCGCGAACGTGGATCCGGCTGTTGTGAGGGCGCAACTCGAGCAACAGCGACTCGCTTTGCTGCAGGAGGCCCAGGAGGTGGAGAAGGTTAGGCTTGAGCTTAACCTGGACCAAAATGAGTACAATAGAGCGCATGGTTTTACTCCTATATCTAGAAATCCTAGCAAGATAGGGGTTATTCGGCGCAACTTAGGTGCTGAGCTAGCTAGAGATGGTAGAACTGCTAGCAGTTCTGCAAGTCAAAACACCGCTGGTAGGCCGAAATATAGTTCCCCTGCAAAAACACTTAGAGCTGCAGAGGCAGTTGCTGCTGAGTTGCCAAATCTCACTGGCAAGGCCCGTGTTAGGCAGCAGGAGCGGCTCAATGAGCACGTTCTAGAAGCGGGTAGGCAGAATAAGACTTTTTGGCAGGCCAATCCGAGAGGCGGTGCGTCTCATGTTGTTCATTCGCATGGAGCAAGATCCGTGGACTAGGCCTCATCGCCAGTTCCTGGTGGGGAGAGGGCCCAGAGTGTGAACTCTGGGAAGAACAAACAGATGCAGGTGTACGACCCCGCTGTCGTCAGAAAACAGCACGCTGGAGTGCGGCAGCCCGGCCAAAAACACAATGCTGCAGGTACTGGCCATCAGGCTGCCAGAGTTCATCAAGAGGGACAAGGGGGAAACCAAGACGGCCCATCTCGTCTGCATGTTGCTAACCCTGTTCAGCATGTTGTTCAGCCAGAGGTGATTGCTGCAGTGGCCAACCCGGTTGCTCAACCCGGGCCTATGCACCAAGACCGCTACAACGACGGGTACTCGACAATGGAGCGAGTCGGGTACGCCGACCCAAGAGATCTCGCAACTCGGTTGGGAGGAAGAATGCTGAAGCCAGGTGATGCGAGGTACAAGCTGGACCGGCTCTACCAGTCTGAGGAGATAGAAGCAAGAGGCCCACCCGGGCCAAGCTGTTTTGGTCCCAGAGGATCATGGGGGAGCCGCCCGTGTCCAAGTTTCAGCTGGCTAGAGGCACCTAGACCTATGATGGAAGCACCAAGCCAGAGGACTGGCTGAATGACTATGTTACTGCCGTGTACGTTGCAGGTGGCAACAGGAGATGGGTTGTTCGGTATGTGCCCCAGATGCTGGAGGGCCCTGCTCGGATCTGGCTCAATAACCTGCCGAAAGACAGTATCAACTGTTGGCTTGACTTCTCGGAAGCCTTCATCAGCAACTTCACCAGCACTTACAAGAGGCCAAACCGGCCGCAGCAGCTCTCGGCGTGAAAGCAAAGAGAAGAGGAAACCGACTGCGAGTACCTTACTCGGTGGAGCACTATGAGGAACACATGTGAGGGTGTGAACGAGTCACAGGCCATTGCCTGGTTCGCACAAGGTTGCCGACATGGCAGCATGCTGTGGCTGAAACTGCAGAGGGAGATGCCGAGTACCCTCGCCGAGACGATCAAGATTGCTGATATGTATGCTCTCGGTGACCCTACTCAGCCTCTGCTTGATTCCTTCGAGCCCAAGAGGAAGCACCATGATGGATCCCGGCGCCATGACCGCCAGGACTTCCGCAACAAGAGAAGAGAAGACCGTCCGGATATCTGCTACGGGTATGACCATGTAGCTGCTGTTACTCAAGATCAAGGTGCTGCCGGGAGAAGCCAAAGGCAAAAAACTGCTGGAGCCCAATACGGGCAAAACCAGACTCAGGGCCAGAACTTCAAGAAGCAGTACAATGCTCCCCAGCAGAACAATGCCTCCCAGGAATCCGGAGACCCAGCAAGATTTGTCTTTGAGAACATGAAGGATGGAACGTGTAGCTTCCATACTCGGCATCCGAGTAGGCCAGCCAATCACACTACCCGGCAGTGCAGCTGGTGGGACAGGATCAAGAGCGAGGCTTTCGGTCAGCTTCCTCCTCCTCCTCCTCCTCTTCCGCTCTCGGGTGCCAATGTGCAGCCTATTCGGGCAGCTGCTCCCAGACCGGCCGAGAACCAGAGGAGGGAGAACATGAACCAAGTGGCGCAGGGAGCCAACAACAACTACAACCGCAACTTCAACAACAACAACCGCAACAACAACTACTACAACCGCAACAACAACCGCAACAACAACAATGCCAACCAGAACAACAACAACAATGGTGGTGCTGGGGACCGGAACCACTACCAGGAGCACCACAAGAGCTATATGGTGTTCACCACGGAGTCGGATGACAAGCAGTTCCAGCGCAGGCGCGCGATGGAGGTGAATGCCGTGATGCCATATGTGCCTCACTACATGGAGTGGTGCGACCAGGAGATAGTCTGGTCCAGAGCAGATCATCCCAAGATAATGCCCAACCCGGGTACATATGCTCTGGTGGTGGGCCCCACTTTCTTGGGGACCAAGAAGAACATGAAGTTCACCAAGGTGCTGATCGACAACGGGAGCAGCATCAACATCATGTACCGGGATACCATGGAGAAGCTCGGCCTTGCCGAGAACATGCTGCTGCCTGGCCGGACCACTTTTCACGACATTGTGCCGGGAGTGTCTTGTGCTCCTATCGGCCGCATCTGGATGGACGTGCTTTTCGGCACTAGGGAAAACTGCCAGACCGAGAGCCTGCAATTTGAGGTGGTTGATCTTCAGAGCCCTTACCACGCCCTGCTCGGCAGGCCTGCTCTAACCAAGTTCATGGGCTCTACTCATGCGGCCTATCTGAAGATGAAGATCCCTAGCCCCAATGGCATCATCACCATCTCGGGTGACTAGAAGCGCTCCTTGGAGTGTGCATCTGCTGGATCTCGGCTTGCCGAGTCCATGGTCATTGCTGCCGAGAAGAAGAAAATACATGAGGTGGTGGTCATGGCCCAAGCGGATCAAGTCGGTATGCCTGGCATGTCGAGTTCTATGTATGGGGATACCTTCCAGGCCTCCCAATAAACAAAGAAGGTGCAGATTGACCTGGAGTTCCCGGAACGAGTGGCCATCATTGGTGCCGGGCTGGAGGAGAAATAGGAAAGCAAGCTCATCCACTTCCTCTGTGAGAATCGGGATGTCTTCGCATGGTCCAATCAGGACCTGCCGGGTGTCCCGAGGGAGTTGGTTGAGCACTCGTTGCATGTGCGCCCTGATGCCAAGCCGGTTAAGCATGCGATGCGCCGTTTTGCGGCTGAGAGAAGGAAATCTATTGGTGACGAGATCACAAAGCTGCTGACAAGTGGATTTATCATGGAGGTACTGCATCCGGATTGGTTGGCCAATCCGGTCATGGTGGAGAAGAAGAAGGAGGATCCCAAAGCTGTTGTGGCCTGGCGCATGTGCGTGGACTACACCGACTTGAACAAAGCCTGCCCCAAAGACCCGTTCCCGCTACCCCGCATAGATCAGGTGACCTATTTGTAACATCCCAAGTATGAAAACTTCCATTTAGAATGTTTGTTTCTTGTTTTATTAAAGTTTTGCATCATGTCATCATACTCATTCCTTGTTTGCATTTGTTTTCCTTTTGTTGCATTTGTTTTCCTTTGTTTTCACAATTGAAATTCAAACAATATTCAACCCTTTGTTTCATACTTGTTATGTTACAATCTTTTTTCAAATAAAAAGTTCAACTCAAAACCTAAATTGTTTCCATTTAATCCATAAGGTTCAACTATTAAAAATGGTGGCTTTTAATCAATCAATTAATTCAAATGTTATTCAAAATTCAAATCAAATCACAAACAGCACCCAAGTTGAAATTATGAAAGTTACCAAAAATTTCTAATCCTTTTGTTCCATTTAAACCATAGGGTTCACCCTATTTAAATTTTTGTTTTCAATAATCATTAATCCCAAAATCATTCAAATTGGAATCAATTTACAAACAGCACTTTTATTTTGAATTTTTGGAAAACCAAAACTTGGCAATTGTTGCTATTGCAATAAAGAGATTTTACAAAATTTTCCCTAAAAATTTCTAACTCAAAAACCCTAGTCTTCTTCCTATTTCTAATTCTGCAAAAAAAAAATAAGCAGAACAAAAAATAAAAAAGGAAAAACGCTCACAGAAGGGGGGGAGCAGCAGGCCCAGCCCATTTTCTTTCTTCCCCCTGGCCCGATACCGTTTCGCTCCTCCCCTCTCTTTCCTTCCCCGCGTACGGCACGTCATCCACCGGCGCCACGTCGACGCCGTCACGCGCCGACGGCCAGCAGCGCCCCCTAGCCCCTATAAGATACCCCCTAGGCCCCCCGAGCTTGCCCTAGCTACCTACCTCCCTCCTCCCTCGAGTTGCGCCTCCATTTTCCCTCTCTCCGCCGCGATCTCCCACCTCTCTGTACCTCACCGGAGAGCCCACCTCTGAATCCACCATGACCGCCGTCGTTGTCGTGCCCCACCTTCCAACTTAGCCGCGGGAATCGCACCGCCGCAGCTTCCTCGTCGTCGTCAACACCCTAACTTGCACGGAGGGAGACCACAGCGCCGCCGCCATCCTCTCCCTTGCCGTCGGCGACATCAACCTGCCTCGAGCCTCTGCTTCGTCTACGGCGAGGGTGAGCAGCCACCTCCCATCCTCTCCTTCCTCTCTCTCACGTCGTGAGCACGCACGCACACGAGCAGCACCCACACGCTAACACCAGCGCGTCCACGGTGAGCGGCAGTCCCCGCCGGCGAGCATCGATCTGTCGTCAGTTTCAGTCGTGAACGAACTTCAGTTTCGTCAGGCGCTAGCCGCTAACTAAACTATTTCCTATCTGCGCATGCTATACTGACAATAACACATCGCTACCGCACTGGTAACCCCACTTGCGCCCGCGCCCCAGGGTGCGGGTTCGAGCCCTGCGCCCGCGGAATAAACCCCAATTTTTGCACGGGCTGCTGACAGGCTGGCCCCCTCTGTCAGTGGCTGGTGCTGCCACGCGTGCACACGCGGGCCACCGTGGCCCAGGGGCCCTCTTTCAGTGGCTAGGGCTAGCCACTGCAGAGTAAAACTAGTTTTTTAGCTTTTCTTTTTTCAAAACAAGTCCAATTCTTTTACAGTTTGGTCCCTAAAATGAAAATGCTAATAACTTTTATTTTACAAATCCAAATAATAAAAATAAAATATGTTTGCTGCACCAAATTAAATTATCTATCTATTTAAACCATTTGTATTATGTTTTGAATAATTCAAATGCATTCAAATTTCAAATTCAAACAATTCATTTGAAATTTGATTAATGGCATAACTAATTCATACTTAATCCAAATAATATAAATAAAATATGTTTTCCATGCTATTTCAAACCATATTTTCAAATATAAATTTTGTTTCATGATTTGAATAATTAAAATTGCTTAAATAATTTAAACCTTGTTTAAATCATTTAAATTTGCTAAATTCATAACTTGCTCAAATTAAATTATTTTTGAACATGTAAAATATGTTTTCAAACTAGAAAAGTATAACCTTTTCAAGTATGAATTTGAATTTATGTTTTGAACAAATACAAAATTCAAATAAATTCATACTTGAATTTAGTTCAATTAAATCTTGTTTAGACTTGTTTAATTCATAATTAAATCATTGTAAATCCTCTTTCAATAATTGAAACATGTAATCCACCCAAAATTTTATGTTCTTTCCAAATATGAACTTTGTTATTTGTTTTGAACAATTAAAATTGATGAAAACAACAAATGCTTGTGTAACACCTTTAAGGAACCAAAATTCCCTAACTTAATAAATAAAATTCCAAACTTGGTAAACCTTATTTCAAAATTGTTCTATTGTTGTTATTTTTCTGTTTTCCTCATCCATGCATCATACTAATCCACTTTCACCTGTTGATTAGTTGTAAAACAATTATTCCAACCTTAATTGATGGGCTTTTCATATGCAACTCAAATTGCATGTGGATCCATTTAATCATGTTGTTACCATGTCAACTAGCTTATTTTTATGCATCAATTAAATGGTCATGCATCATCCCATGATTGTGCATTATGCCATGTTATTGATTGTTTTTCTCTTTGCGTTGTTTGTTTGCTTCTTCTCGAATAGACGACGACGTTGAGACAGACGAGCTTTACGACACCCCTTCTGAGGATCTAGCTCAGTACCAGGCTGCTGAGTTTGCAGGCAAGTATTCACTCACATGAACCATTGTGTTCCTTTCAACATTGGATACCGATACTTTCTGTTGTCTATTCTGCTATCCCTATGAATCGTTGCTTCTGTTCGATCCTATCACATGTTATCCTTTAGCCCTGATATTGCCTCACCTCCACTCCTATCACCCCGTTGCTTGTGCCTGTGTCTTACTAGCATGCTTAGGGTTGTTTTGCTCGAGTCTGTTACCCGTTACTTTCTGTTACTATATTTCTATTATGTTCTGGGGCTCGATGTTTAAACAATCAACCTGTTAATGTTTGAGGTAATAATAATTTGCTGATAAGGCACCGGCAGGAGGCCCGGCGTGGTTTTGAAGGCCTGCTAGTGTCGACCCTAATTAGGAAAAGGGTCTTGTCTACTGATCCATGATGAGCGCACTATCCGCATGTGGGAAGCGTGTATGGGCGCCCCCCTCAATTCGATTCGATTCACATCTCGTCCAAATCGCCTCATTTAGTTCGGGTTTTCCATTTGCCGCATGCATATGCAGGTGCGAACCCTTGGTACCAGGGTGGAACTTTTGTAGTCGGCATTTAGGGAGACACGTTCTTAGAGTGCTATGAGGGTCCCCTTTTCTTCGTGGGGCTTGATTAGCCGTGCGCTCACTGCACGGGGTTCTTTGGGCTTGATGCAAAGAAGAGTTGAGTTGTGTAGAGTGCCTCGCTTGGTGGGTTTGATTCCCGTCTGGCGGGATATTCTTACGTGTACGGCCAAATTGGTGCACCCCTGCAGGGATAAATCTTCTCGAGAAGCCGTGTTTTCCGCGGTTATGGTTAACTTGGTAAAAGTACTGGCTAACAAGTACTCAGAACAACTTACACCTAACTAATGATAACTTGATTAGTAATAGTTTTATCGACAGAATAACTTGAACCATCATTAATCCAACTGTGTGAGTTATCCTCGGATTGCTTCTTTGGATAAGGGGCGAGATCCAGGATGGGTTTGATTGGTGGTTAGTTATAGTTGGTTACGATACGCTATCTTATCTTCTTGCTGTTAGCCGGAAGTGGTGGTAACTCTGTAGTTGGTTAGAGCAGCCAGTTGCAGCATCTTTCCTTCCGTTGAACCCAAGGCATCTGTGCTCGGTGTTGACGGGTTACACTTTGGTGAACTGTGAGTCTTGCTTGCCAGTACGTTTATGTACTGACCCCTTTGGGGCTGTGGTTTCCGCAGACTACGCTTACGAGGATCCCCGTGACGGCTACTACGTGGAGTTCGACAAGGCTGCTGACGAGTAGATAGCGGACCCGGGCAGGATCCGAGACTACGTGGATGGGCTCCGTTTTCCTTTCATTCCCGGCTTCTTAAGCCTATTTGGATTTGTCTGTACTCAGACCTTTTGAATGCTTCCGCTGAGATGTAATGATGATATGTTGGGACATGTGTCCTCTGGATGATTGTATTTGCTATCTCTGCTCTAGTGAGAGCTATTTGCAACTTATTTCTATTTATTTGTGTCTTAGAGATATGTTGTGTTATCATTTTGTTAAACGCCGTTGACGTACCATGTGTGTATGGTATGAAGTACGTCAATGGTAGTGTCCTGATTTCTATGGGATGGTTTACGTAGACGATGAACAGTAGGGGTTGGTTGTCACACATACGTGTGTTGGCCTACTCGTAAGAGATGCGGGTGCCGGTAAGCCCCGTAATCCAATCATCTACTGTTCAACGGGACTGCGAGTATCCTCTAGAAGTCCGGGTGCGACACTATTCCACTGCCGGGTGCGAACTTTTGTTTTTCATTGATGCCTACTCTGGTTTTCACCAGATACCTCTGAACCGGCTGATCAAATAAAGACTGCTTTTATTACCCCGTACGGGGCTTATTGCTATCTTGTCATGTGTGTTGGGTTGAGAAATGCTGGGGATACTTATCAGAGGTGCATGCAGAAATGCTTGCATGACCAGATAGGCAAGAATGTGCAGGTGTACGTAAATGACATTGTCATCAAAACAAAAGAAAAACACACTCTGCTGAGCGATATTGAGGAAACATTTGCCAGCTTGCGCAAATACCGGATGAAATTAAATCCAACCAAGTGCACATTTGGCGTCCCGGCTGGCAAGCTACTCGGCTTCTTGGTATCCAGTCGGGGCATTGAGGCCAATCCTTCAAACATAAAAGCTATAGAGAGCATGTCTTTGCCGAGATCACTGAAGGATGTGCAGAAATTTACCGGGTTCCTGGCTTCTCTTAGCCGTTTCCTGGGAAGAATGGGAGAGAAGTCGCTACCTCTTTATCAGCTCATGAAGAAAAGTGACAAATTAGTCTGGACACCACAAGCTGATGTGGCCTTCAAAGAACTCAAGACCATGCTGGGTAGTGCTCCCATCTTGGCGAGCCCTTTGCCCAAAGAGCCAATGCTGCTTTACATTGCGGCCACCAACCGAGTAGTCAGTGTGGTGGTGGTAGTGGAACAAGAAGAGGAAGGCAAGACCGTGCAGCGGCCAGTATATTATCTCAGCGAGGTGCTATCCATCTCCAAGCAGAATTATCCACAGTATCAGAAGATGACATACGGCGTATACCTGGGTGCCAAGAAACTCAAGCATTATTTCCAAGAGCATCCCATCACAGTGGTGAGCACTGCTCCCATCTCGAAGATCATGGGCAACAAGGATGCGAGTGGCCGAGTTGCCAAGTGGGCGATTGAGCTAGCCGCGTACACTCCGTTGTACGCAAGAAGAGAAGCAATCAATTCACAAACTCTGGTGGATTTCTTGGTGGATTGGGCCGAGATGCAGTATGAGCCTCCCTCGCCGGAAACCAAATTCTGGAAGATGCATTTTGATGGCTCCAAAATTAAAGAAGGGCTCGGTGCTGGCGTGGTGCTCACTTCACCCAAGCGAGATCAACTCAGATATGTGCTAAAATCCATTTCTCGACGTCCAATAATGTAGCCGAGTACGAGGCACTAGTACATGGCTTGAGGGTATCCAAGGAGATTGGAGTTCGGCGGATTGTCTGCTATGGTGACTCAGACCTGGTAGTTCAACAAGTATCGGGGACTTGGGATGCTTTGGATGCCAACATGGCCTCCTACCGGTTTCTGGTGCAGAGCATGACTGGATTCTTTGATGGGTGTGAATTTCATCACATTCACCGAGCTGAGAATGATGCAGCGGATACTCTGTCCAAGTTGGGATCTTCTCGACAGTTCGTCCCGCCTGGGATTGCTCTAGAGCATTTGAGGAAGCCATCCATCAAGCCATCTCCCAACTCGGAGTCAATATACATTCTAGGGCTTCTGGACTCTGAAGCCGTTCCTATGGAGATTGATTGGGAGGGCTCAAAAGAAAACCCGGGGACTGTTCCATCCAACCTGGGGACTGCCTCTGCAAACCCGGGGACTGTCGCATTCATCGAGGGGATCATTTCTCAGTACTCGGGGACTCGTCTCCAACTCAGAGCAAGTCATGACAGCTGATCCAATGGAAGTGGACGAACCAGTGTTTCCTATCCGGGAGACACCGAGTTAGGCTCTGCCCATATTATCCTTTCTAATGGATGGCACATTGCCGAGTGACGAGGTCACAGCCAGGTAGATACAGAGAAGATCCAAGGGCTACACTATCATCAACAAGGAGCTGCAGAAGAGAAGTCCTACTGGTGTGCTCCAACGCTGTGTTGAGCCAGAAGAAGGAGAAGAGATCCTAAGAGAAATACACCAAGGAGAGTGTGGGCATCATGCCTCATCTCGGGCTCTGGTCAAGAAGGCATTTGGACATGGATTCTTTTGGCTCACTGCCTTGCAACAAGCAGAAGACCTAGTGAGAAAGTGCAATGGGTGCCAGAGATATGCAAGCAAAATTCACATGCCAGCTTCCGAGTTGAAGACCATCCCTATCACTTGGCCTTTTGCAGTATGGTGTTTGGATATGGTGGGCCCTTTCAAACCGGCTAGAGGCAACATGACTCACATCTTGGTCATGGTGGACAAGTTCACCGAGTGGATTGAGGTGAAGCCTATCCGGAAGTGTGCGGAAACACAACAGTAATCTTTCTGAAAGATGTCATTCTGAGATATGGTTACCCACATGGGATCATCACGGACAATGGAACAAACTTTGCTGAGGGAGCCTTTGCTAGTTTCTCCAAAGAGAAGCGGATCCGACTAGACGTTGCGTCAATCGCGCATCCGGCTTCGAATGGCCAAGTTGAAAGAGCTAATGGCATGGTCCTATCCAGAATAAAGCCAAGGCTAATTGAGCCATTACAGCGAACCCCTGGTTGTTGGCTGGACGAGTTGCTGGCGGTGTTGTGGAGTCTAAGGACTACCCCTAACTGATCAACCGGATACACACCATTCTTCCTGGTATATGGAGCTGAGGCTGTGTTGCCCACTGACCTTGAACATGACTCACCCAGAGTAACCCTTTATATTGAGGCAGAGGCAAGAGAAGCCCGAGAAGATGATGTGGACCTGCTCGAGGAAGAAAGAGAGTTAACTCTGTCCCGCTTAGCTGTATATCAACAGAATCTGAGAAGATATCATAGCTGGAAAGTGAGCCCAAGGGTTTTCCGAGAAGAAGACATGGTCCTTAG
Organism: Alopecurus myosuroides; assembly: GCA_028641055.1. Taxonomy (NCBI): domain Eukaryota; kingdom Viridiplantae; phylum Streptophyta; class Magnoliopsida; order Poales; family Poaceae; genus Alopecurus; species Alopecurus myosuroides. The sequence continues at coordinate 41,330,181 of CM054061.1, forward strand.
GATCGTGCAGCGCACAGCCGGGATGCACAAGCTATCCCCTCCGTGGGAAGGGCCTTTCATTGTGAGCAAGGATCTACACAATGATGCCTATTATCTCATCGATGCACAGGCACCACAGAAGAACAGGGCGGATAAATCCGGAGAGGAATCCAAATGTCCCTGGAATGTAGCTCTACTCCGCCGTTTTTCATTCATGAGCAAACATTGTATGTATCTCCTCAACCGAGTTAAATTCAAGTCGGCACTCCGAATTCGAACTCCGGGACTGCCTTTGCCAAACTTGCTCTGTGTCATTAACTTTATTTCCTTTGCCTACTCGGTTCTTCTACTCAAACTTTCACACGTACATTTAGTAGTGTGTTTAAACCCAAGGGCCAACTCTTCGACTCTGCTGCTGTCCGCAACCCGGCTTCATGGAAAGCAAGAGAACAAGCCAAAGGTCAATGAACACATGAAAAAACTACTAAGGAAAGAAGAGCACAACAACCGAGTAGGGTTTTTTTACTTCTCTGTTTTCCTTTCGGCTAAGTGGTTGGCAGCGTTAATATTCAAATCTCAAAGTGGTTAAGTATCTGAAACTTGGTTTTTGAGATCTTGTGACTCGACTACCAAAAAAGCCAGAAGTGGCAGGTAAGAGCAAAGACAAAAGTACCGAGTGGATGAAAAAAGCAACTCGGGGACTTGCATTTTAACGCAATCCGGCATTGAGCTAGTCTTGCTAAAGAAGCAAACTAAATAACACTGAGTAGCGCAAGAAGCAATAAAAATGTTTGTTACATATGCACCCGGCATACCGGGGATTTGATAAGTGTTAAAGATAAAAGTTCAGGAATTTAAGCAACAGCTGATGAGGTAGACTCCGTCTCAGTGTTGGTAGGCACTACGGGCTCGGTAGCAGGAGTCATGGAAGCAGGCTCTAGGGTAGACGAAGTTGGAGTAGCGGAGGCTGGCTCGGGTGCAGCGTTGGTGGCTTGGGCAGCGGAAGCACTGGGTAGAGGATAGAGATGGGAGGTGACGTTCTCGGTTGCAGCCCCAGTTGCGCACAACTCGGGAGCGGGATCGCCGATCACAATCTCGGTGGTGACAACTTCATCCTGTGCGGCGGGCAGCGACTCAACTCGGGCCTCGTCCGAACCAGCTGCGGGCTTGATGATTTCCGGGTCCGTCTCCATCGCGGACTCCTCAGCAGCGTGGTGCTGCTCGGTCTCCTCCTCTTCAGCATTGTCCTGCTCTTCCTCTTCGTCACCCAAACTGCCGTCTTCACCAGCATCTTCGTCACCCTCGGCTTCATCTTCTTCCTTATCATCTCCTTCGACATCGGTATCCGGCTCCGTGGGGCCGTCGATGTACTGATTAGTTTCCGCATAAGAAGCAAGCTCGTAGGAAACTTCCTTCCGGCGCAAGACGCACTCATCCCGGCCAGTCCACTTAGACCCATTCCGGAGGGTACCGATCTGTTCAAGATCAAGATTTGCGTACCAGGATAGTATGAAGTGCAGAGCCTCATCCGCACTAGCCCGGGCTGCGGAGGCGTGCCACTTCTTTAGTTCCTCCTTGACATGGTTCAGGTTGGCCGCCATCTCGTTGATTGTGTCTGGAACCTGTCGCTCTGGCCAGAATAGCTTGTGCAGATTCATGGCGGTGGAAACCATGGAAGTTCCCAGACCCTTGAGGGATGTCACCCGAGTTTTGATATTTACAATGTGATCATCGATGCTGGCGGATTCATCAGTGTTGAGGCCGGAAGATGCCCTGGCTCTTCTCGCTTTCTCCACAGCGGTCTCAGCGGCATCATTGAGGTCCGGGAAGGTATCTGGGTCAGGACATGCTAGTTTGAGTCAGAAGAGAGAACCAGTAAGAAGGAAAACCAAATAGGAAAAGTCGAAGAGACAAAGACCGAATAGAATGAAGAATAGCGAGAACTCAAAGGATGTGTCTGTCTTGGAGACGGCGTGAATCATTTACCATGCCCTCGAGAGTTTGATTTCTCTCTTTCAGAGATCTAATCTCCCTCTCGAGCTCCTGCTTCTCTGAGGCAGCCCGGTTCACCACTGTTGTCTTCTCATTCCTGGCTTCAGTCGCAGTCTTGAGTGCGTTAGTAAGCTCTAGTTGGAGCTTATGAACTTCAGCCTTCTTGGCGTCCAGTTCCTTCTGTAGCTGGGCCTCTCGGACCTGCACTTGCTGATGCGCTTCAGCCGGGGTGAGGCACTCCAGGTGCTGCTCTTGGAAGGTTTTGTACTCTTCTGCGGAAAGAACCACATGTTTGGAAGTTTGAAAAACCAACATAAGCTAAGTGAAGAGAAGAGAGGGATTAGCTCACCTTCCAAGGATGAATTTTTGCTCTGCGCGGATACAACCATGACGTCCCAGTCTTGGTGCCTATCAACGAGCGCCTTGAGCTCACCTACAGAGAAGACAACGATTGAACAAAAGCAAAAAAATGGGCGTAAACAAAAAATGCACAAACCAAAATGCTATGTACTTACTTTCAACAGAGGACAATTTAGTAACAGTGTCCGTGACATTCTTCTCCAGAGCGTCCCTCTCGCTCTTCTCGAACTCCAGCACTCGGTTCCTATCTCTGATGGACCGGTGCGACCACAGGAGCTGGCGGAATATATTGGTCCGAGTTTGAGTGCTCTCCTGCAGGGAAGAAGGAAATGTTATAAGTTGGAAGATTTAGCCCGAGTAGATTGCAACTCGGTTGAGCTTTATCTACTCGGCCCGAATCTCGGGGAATGGGTAGTGGATAGAAGAGAAAGAGTAAACTGGAAAGAGGCAAGCAGCGCAGAAATCCTGATGGAGAGGAAAAAACACTTACCCGATTGGTGTTCTCGGCGTCTTCAGCAGCCTTGCGCAGGAATTACAATTTGTGCGCCAACGTACTGCTGGAGGAGGACATGGCCATCGTAACAGGACCGGCATCAGCCTTGTTCTAGGCTTGCCGGTAAGTGTCAAGGTTCTTCAAGTGCACGCCATCCCCCTCGTTGTGACCGTGCTTCTTGCTGTCCCAGTACTGCTCCACAAAACCTATCCGGTCGATGATAGTTTCAGTGTCCTCTTGGAGATCGTACTCTGAGGGAGACGGTATGTCCCCAATGCGCAGGGAAGGAGATTTTCCTGTGGTCCCGGAGCGGGACACCATCCTCCTTTCCTTCAGCTCCGCCTTCCGCACGGCTTCTTGCGCCTGTTTCTTCTTGTTGAGCTCTAGCAAATCGTGCCAGTGATCTAGGTAGAGCTCACTCTTGGCAGGCGCGCCTGAGCCAGCTCCAAGAGCTTGCTGTTCTGAAGGACCAAACTTGATGGAGGTCTGGACAAGTTTGGTGCTCCGGGTAACCGACCCTGTCTTAACGGGCACCAGTGCGCCGCTCGTTGCTGAGGGAGTAGGGGCTGGTGCCGGTAGGTCTGGTCCTGACCTTTGCTGCCACCTGATTTGGTGATCTTGGTGGTCTTGGGTGTGGTCTTCTCGGCGGCAGTTGCTGGAGCGGAGGGTTTGGTTCTCGGTGCAGTGGGCGCTTGCCAGTACCAGGAGCAGCAGGAGTGGTCCTTTGCTTTGGGGGTGGCATCTGTGTAGCTGGCGGAGGCCCTCGCGGCTGCTGCTGGCTAGGTTGCTTAGCATCCGGAGAAGGCGTCTTCTTGGTTGGCGGCGCCAGTGACTGGCTAACCGGCACAGCATCAGGCTGAGCTTGGCCTTGGGGCGATGGCTGCTCCGCAACACGGTCCTGTGCGGGCGGGGTCCTTTCCCGCTGCTCGATAGGGATTTCTTCCCGCTGCTCGGTAGCAGGATCTGGTTGCTCCATGGCGGAGTCATCTTGCCGCTGCTCAGCAGCGTTGTCTCTGGGCTCCTCAGCGGAGGCAGCTGGCGATGTTGGTGGTCTCTCGGTGGTGGGCTCCTGGGAAACATGCTGGGTGTTGGGCTGCGGCTGCTCTGGAGCTTGGTCGGTCTCCATCTCAGCGGCGGTGTTCTCAGCACCAAGATCATGTTCTTCTCGAGGAGGGGAGGACATCTGCGTCCTGCCCTCTGGTTGTTTGTCCCCTTCATCGTCGGAAAGCTCCACGACATCTCGGGGCGTGCTTCTCTAGGGGGGGGGGGGCGTTGGTGGCCTCGGCGTCAAGTGCATCACTGAGAAAAGATAAAAAGAGAAGAAAGAGAATCAAAGGGATGCAGAGAAGAAAGAAAACAGAAGGAGAACAGAGAAGATTATGAACTGCAAGTGATAAGGGCAACTCGGAAGCACTTATCCGTCAGCAGTGGGGCGTTTCTTGCGCACGGTAGTCTTCTTGTTGCCTGCCTTCTTCTTCATCTTCTTGGCAGGGGGCTCCAGTGCCCCGCTACCCGTTCTCTTCGTGGTTTCGGTGGGGGCGGCCACGGAAACAGGCGCCACGTGAAGTGGATCCTCCACCTCCAGGTCGTCCGCGACTGGAATAAGCAAACAAGGGAGTTAGAAACAAGAAAGGTCAAAGTATGAAGTGAGGTGCATGCAGGTGAACTCGGTCACCTTCTTCATCGACAGACCAGTCCCGAATAGAGGTATAGTCTCGGGACTTACCATCTTGGCCTGCACGAGGGATGCAAAGAGTATCCTGGACATCGAACGCTTTCGCGTCGTCCTCGGTCCTGTCCGGCTTCCAGTTCCTCTCGAAGACGGCATCGTCCTCTAGTTAATGACGAGCGATTTTCTGAAAGTGCAAACACAAAGCACGGTGAGCTAAGTCTCAACGGAGAAATTCTACTCGGTCTCGCATGCAAGCATAAAGCACAAAATGCTAAGGCCTAGAAGAAGGAAGCGAGTAGAAATTCTACTCGGTCTAGCATGCAAACATAAAGCATAATCGGAATAAGAGGCTAAGGCATTCCCTACTCGGTGTGGTGCGAGGAAATAAGAATTAAGACCAACTGAGTATACTGAGAGGGTTACTTACTTAGGGAATGGGCTTGGTGCGGCTATACGGCACGAAGCCGTAGAACCATGTGTCCGACAGCGTGGTCCGCGGGATGGACTTGGCCCAGATCGCCACCTCTACTTTCGTGAGCTCAAAGGTGGTCGTCCGGGTGCAGTCGCGAGGTCCACCCATGTAGCACATCTTGTGCACTCTTTCCTGGATCGAGAGGACTCTGCGCTCTACCCAGCAGGCCACCGGATCATCCTTGAGGAGCCCTTCCTGTACCAGCGTGTGCAGGCAGACATCAACCTGGTTGGCGTCCTTTATCGTTTTCCTGGGGTGGTAACCCCAGTTCCGCATCTCGGCGGGGACGACATTCTGGAACTCGGGAAGCTTGATCAGATCCACAGCTTCCTCTCCTTCTGCAGGGGTTGCGTTTTTGACGTAGAGAAAGCCCCTCTGCCACTTACGGCAAGTATCCAGGCCGAGTACCCGTGGATGGTTACCTGTGGAGCGCTGGAGCATCATTGCAGTTCCCGTCTGGGTCATTTCCTTCGGGGCAATTGGATTAGAGGGATTGGCGATGACTTGCTGGCGGAGATAGAAGAATTTGGCCCAGGTCTGAATGGTGGGATAGACGCCAAGAAAGGCTTCGGAGACTACGGCGTTGGTGGAAAGCATGGCTACCGCGTTGGCGGGTAGATGGTGTGGCTGGAGACCGAAATGATGCAGGAAGTCCTGCATGAACATGGAAATCGGAAGCCCAAATCCCCGGTTGACATGGATCAAGAATACCGCGTACTCACCAGGGCCAGGCGTAGGGACGAGTTTCTAGTCGGGTGGGCGGCAGATGACGCCGGGAGGGACCCGTCGCGTGTTGACGAGCCATTGGTAGTCCGACGCTTTCACGTCGGAGCCCTCCCAGCCGGCGCGCAACGTCGCCATCTCATCCTCGTGCAGATCTCCGGCGGCGGCGTCGAGCTCCATAGATGCTTCTCTGGTGATGAAGCGGAGGCGTAAAGAGTGAAGGTGGAGCGCGGCGGCGAGCGAGGATGAGCTCTCTCTCTCTAGATTCACGGAACGGTGGTGCGCTGCGAAGTTGTAACATCCCTGATTTTTGGAAAATGCAAAAATCACAAAAATTTGAAACTTTTTGTTTTCATGTTATGCAAGTCACCAAAAACCAAATGAGATGCAAGAAACAAAAGAAAACAATACTTGTTCTAATGTTTTGGAAATGAAAATCCAATATACCTCTATTCCATAAACCCTAAAGTCATTTCAAAATAAATATTTCTACATAAAGAAAATATTTCTTCTTAAGAAAACCCTTACACCAAACATGTTTTCAACCCAATTATGATTTTGAAAATATTTTTGATATATAAAAACTAGAGAATTGTTATCTCTAATATTTTCTTCTTGTCTCTAAAAAGGGTTTCACTATTATTGATAACCCCAAAATAGATATAAGTTGGATCCTTGTTTCCCAAGTGTTATGTCAATCAACAAAATAATATAGTGCTATAGAAATAATTTTTTTATGAAAACAAGTAATATACTTTGAGAAAACAATGTTTTCATTTGGGAAAACCTTTCTGCTTTTACTAAACCCCATTTTCCAAATTTATTAAAAAATTCTCTTTGTTTGGAATATAACAAAAGGATACTAATTGTGGTTTCACTAATATGTAGAATATATACAATATGAAAGTTCCTAAAAGGTCTTAGAAAACAATAGTTGAACCATAGAAAATATTTCTAAAAATTGTTTTAATCATATAAAAATTAATGTTTTCTATTAAGTGGCTATCATTGTTTCTTCATATATTAAAATCATAAAATATGAAAACCATTAAATATGATTTTGTAAAATGTTATTTTTATCACATTAATGTCTCCGATATTTTATTCAACCAATAATTTTCATTTATATAATTGATATTTTTAAAATAGCATTAATATGCTATTAGTGAAATCATTTTTATTTCAAAATATAAAATAGCAAAACAACTGTAAATGATTTTCAAAAATGATATTTGACTTATATAATGTCTCTTTATTTTTATAAAACCCTTTCTCAAAATTAAATTTGATTTTCTATTAAAAATGCTATTAAGTCACTTTTAATGAATTATTCGAATTTCATAATTCAAAAATGTAATATGTTCAAAAGTGTTCAAAAATGGTATTGTTAGAAAGTATTTCAAATATTATGAATTTAGAAATTTGTTTCATGTCAATTGGATATTTAAAACAAAAGTTATTAAGGTTTTAATTAAACAGGAATAAAAGAAAAAAAATTGATGACGTCATCCTGACATTATCATCGTCATCAGCCTCCCTCTTCCGTTTCTTCCCGAAATGGGAGTTTTAATCCGCACTTAAATTCGGCCGTTTCAGCCACGATTGATTGCTCCCCAGTGCCCCCCATAAATCTCCTGCCCCTCCTCTCCATTTGCCCTCTGGAACCCAGTGGAATCGTGCCCCCTCTCGGCCAAATTTGCTCGCCGGAGTTCTTCGTAGCCGCCACCGTCCCCGCGCGATTCCGGCAAGTCCAGGAGGCCACTGCCGCCCTCGTTTGGCCCCTCTCTTTCTCTCTTTCCCGTGCACCTCTGTGACCACTTAGGTGGGTTTTTCGTGCAGATTTTTTCGCCGCGTCGTGCTCGCCGGAGTACACCGCTTCGGGACCACCTCGCCGCCGTGGTTGCGGAGCCCCATCAGCCTCCCCGTGGCCACCATCAACTCCGCCGTGTCGCTCTGCATCTCCCAGTGGTCTCCATCGAGCTCGAGCACAACCGGAGCGCCGCATCGTCGTTTTCCGGTGAGCAGCACCACCGCGGCCACCATTTCCGGCGACCTAGGTCCGGTGAGAACCCCTTCTCTCTCTCTTTTATTTCTGGCCGTTAGATCTAGATCTAGGGGCCCTGTTTAAATCATTTAATCGAACCGGTATCAACCAATGGGAAACGGCCACATCAGCGCAACCTTATCCGCAGGAAAATTCGATTTTCTCCCGGAATAAAATTAAATGGTAGATTTGCAAAAAAAAACCCTACAACTTCAAATCATCATATCTTTTAAACCACTTAGCCAAATTTAGCAATATTGGACTTTTTGAAAATCCCTTGAAATTTAGAATCTTTTGGCACTGGCCAAATTAAAATTTGACAAACTTAAATTTCTTAAAATTCAAATATGCTTGTTTGGTGAAATTTGGCATAATTCAAATTCTACAAATCCAAAAATTGCAAATAAAATATATTTGGAAACCTTAGAATGTGTAATTTCATATCCTCTGTCCCAAAAGAATATTTGAACAAATTAAAATTGAATTTAAAATTAAGTTGTCTATTTGAGTATTTTGACATAGAATTATTTCTATAAATAATTAGAAAATGTTTTATTAGGCAAAGTTGATCCTTTTGGTAGCTTTGAACCAGAGACATCATTTCCCAACCATTTTGGACACCCTTGGACCATGGCCATGATTATTTGACCAAAAACCCAACATAGTGATACTTCCATTTTCACCATGACTTAGGAATTGTTTTCAATTGTTATTATTTGATGTTATGTCTATTTGGAGCCAAGAAAAGTCCTTAGAATGTGTCAATCACATATAGTACCAAGTAGTGAAATTTAGTTTTCTATCTACTCCTCCACTCCCCTTTCATGCTTCAAGAAATCATCAAGCTAGCAAATTGGAGATCAAGACTCAAGCACAAGAAGAAAACTTCATCTCCAACTTAGTGGCAACATGGAGAGCTACAAAGAAGATCATTGAAGAATTTGAAGTAAGGGAATTGTGCTTCACAACAACTAGAAGAAACTCAATGAAGTACAAATGTATGAAGAAATGAAGAAGAATACATCTTCCTCTCTATTTCTATCCTTCTTCTATTTTCCTTCAAATTGACTTAGTGGTATTTGTGCCCATCCCATACCCAAACCAATTAGTGAAGTAAAACCATGAATACTATCAAGACCAAGAGAAGCACCACACCAAGGAAGGAAGCAACTTAGATGGCATGATGATGATCTTCAAGAAGGCAATCACATGAGGACTAGAAGCAATCCACCCAAGTTGAAGAGTAACAAGTTATTTTTGTCCAACCATTGACCCAAATGGAAAACCCAAGACTAGTCATATTTTCCCTTTGATGATGAAGTTAGTAGACCTACCCTAACCACAATGGAAAATACTAACATAGTCACTCAAATACTTTTGAAGGTGAATATGACCAATGTTTGCATGTATTACTTTAGTTGAAGAAGTAATATGTTTATTCTTAGTGAACTCTTGGAACTTCCTCGACAAGTATGGTTATAAAAAAAGTTAGATCACATCAAACTAAACCTAGTCCTTCCCAAGTAAACCATTGGAATTTCCTTAACAAGTTTGAGACCACTAGAGAATGAATCTTCCAACTCAAACCTAGACCTTGTCCTAACCAACTTGGTTAAGCCCCTTTTGATATGTTAGTTGCTAGGTATGGTTTATACAATTGTATGATTGTTTGTTAGGATGCTTGTTTATTTCGTTTTGTGTTGTCAATGAATAGATTGTACGGAGAGCAACGATCTTTTGTGAAGAGAGTGTGATATCTTCACCAACTTCAACAAGGCAAGTAACACATCATCAACTACCCATTATTTTCTATATGCATTAGTTGATTTTGAGTAGTATGCATGGATAGGAAATTTTACTAAGTTATATTATGCTATGCTATATCCTAGTAGTGTGTAGCCATCCTTGTACCTTGTTATTTTGATGCCTTGGTACTTAGTAGATGCTTAGCCTTGCTACAAAAAAAATTGTTTTACTTGATGATGAGGAAAATTACTAAGTATAAACTTCAATGAACCACCTGGGTGGATTTGGTTGTTTGGCTGATGAGAGTTGAGTGTCTCCCCGAGGGGTTGTTCACTTGAGGAATGCCACCCAGGAACAAAGTGATTATGATGTTCCCCAAGTTTAGATTGCTTCCAGTGCAGCCTTTGGTCATATGGGCTCTGTCTTGATCAATTAAGTTGAATGAACTCACTAGGTTTACCAGCAGATGTAGCATAATTATAGGTGGCACGGGTAAGCCAAACGGTGGTGGAATTTCTTCTGAAAGATCTCGTCTCAGTATTCTCCTTTCCTTAATGCACTCAGGGTGTACAGGATGTTTGGGCTGATCTGATTCTAAAGGTGAAAGTGCACAAGTTCTGCAGAGTCAACAAACTAAGATCTTAGCCGTGTCCCCGGTTATGGACAACTATGAGCAGCTGGACAAGGAAGGACGGAAGAATCACATCACCATTTTCAATAATTAAAATTTTGACTAAGTGAACAGTATTTGTGGTGCTTGGATTTCAGTCCAATGATGCCACCCCTTGAAAAGAAAAGTTGTTTTACAAAAGAGATAGGAGAAAACTGGCTTTATGCAAACTTAGCCAAAACTCCACTCAGCCAAATAAGCATGTAGTATTAGTCTTGCCATTTATATCCACCATAGTGTTACTTGCCAATACATTAAATTGTATTGACTCCCTTGTGGCTGCATATTCCATATTGCAGATGTTTCTGAAGACGAGTGAGGATTTCGTTTAGGATCTCGAGACTATCGCCAACATGTTTTGCCTGTGGCACATGAAGAAGATGGGCTCAATGTTGTACTATGTTTTCCGCTGTAATTCTTTGTTTTCTGGTAGTCTTCTAAGACTATGCAAGTTGTAATCCTATTTTGTAAAGACTGGATCATGCGATGTAATAGAATTTGTTGCATTTGCATGATATTCCATTTTGTACTATGGTGCTAGCAATTGATCCAGGGACTAGCACAATAACACAGGTATTCCATCTTTATTAAAAGTTGGGATGCTACAAAATGGTATCAGAGCATTGTGTTGCCTGTAGGATTCGAGACCCTTAGGTTTGGAAGCCATTTTTGATCATGTTATTATCTCCTTAGAGCATTTTGGATCCTAGCGGCATAGTGAGATGAAGCGGCCCGGACAACTTTACGTGTCCACGAACACGAGACCGTTCCCTGATTGGCTAGCGGGTGCCAGTATCTCTCACTATAGTGAATATCCAATTTGCAACAAGTTGTTAATAACCCCTTGGTCACCCTAGGATTGAAAACTTTCTATGTTCAAACTTTCTAGAAACAAAACAATCATCTTAATCTTCCTCATATCCTCTCATCTACTATTCACCTTCAAAATTTTCTAGATGACCTACTTCTTGAATACCATCAAGGCAAGATTGTTGATGACCATACCAAGAAGTGCAAGGAGTATTTTCACCACATGAAGCCCTACACTCAAGATTTTGAAGAATTTGAAGAAAAACATAGACTTCCCAACAATCAAGAACACCTCAAGACATGGAGAGAAGAATATGAAGAAAAGCTCAAGAAGATATAGATGAGACCACCATGAGATGTAACCAAGTTGTGAGACACGAAACACGATTAGAGTATTGATCATACTAATGAGTGTGGTATGACAATACTAGATGTTTTCCTAAAACTATGTTGTTTGGTGTGATGAATGTGTTGCTATATGTTTGTTATGTGTTGTTTGTAAGATGAGTTTCCTTGATCTGCTGTGTTTGGATAGGAACCTTCTTAGATCCTTTCTAGCCTCTACTCATCTTCCCTAAAACCTCAAAACAGATGCCTAGCCAGAATGCCAACAACCCTGAGAACTCAATAGCAATGCAGATGCTACTGGAAGCTCAAACTCAGCTGATACAACTTATGACCCAGAACCAAGCAAGCAACCCCAATATGGAGTTAACACCAGGAATGCAACAAGTGTTAGATACCCAATCCCAGATAGTGCACATGATGTCCCAAAACATGACCAATAGTGGAAACCATCAACCCTTGGTAACTAGAGATAACCAGGAGACAGAAGAAGAAATATATACTTCTTATAAAGCAAAACCCCACTAACATGCATTAATTATGTTTCTATCTCAACATGCAAGCTATCCACATCATCCATCCTCTTAACCAATCAATTGTCCATGTCATCTCCTCTAATATTATTAATTATTACATGCAAGCTACATATCATACATTTTTTTAACCATCCATTTATAAATATAACAATTTATGCAAACTACATATCATATATTTCTTAAACCATCCATTTTTAAACTAATGGTTTCTAATACCCATCGCATTCATGTCTATAAAATTTAGTATCTCGAGTATGATCAACCGGATTTTTCATATTTCTTTAGACTATATAATGTATTGTGCTGTTTTTTTTTCCGAAAAGGAGGTTAACACCCTTGGCCTCTACATAAAAATAACACACATGTCATTTACTAAAAGGGATCCCGCCGCAACGCGTGGGGTATCCTTCTAGTGTTTTCAACACTCAAAGCCTGCAAATCTTGTGGAGAGATAGGACACTAGTCCAAAGATTGTCCTGATGAGTGGCCCCATGGTGATGCAAACAACTCAACTGAAGGATACTTCACTCAAGTTACTTGTTTTCTGTGTGAAGGAACAACACATGTTCCAAAGCAATGTCCACTTTAACTCATGATACAACAAGTTGGACGACAAGCCAAAATGGAAATTCTTAGTGAAATCCAAGAGAACTTAGGAAAACCAGATGTGAAGGGAAAACGCAAGCTGGATACTATTCAGATGGACCATGTCAAGATAGATACTGGAGCCAAGACTACACCACATCCATATTCATCCAAACACTCCACCAAGAATTGCTATTCTTGTGAAGAAGATGGACATTTATCTAGAAATTTTCCCAACAAGAAACCCAGACCTTCAACCAACATAGTTGAGTATACTGGGCAACAGTATGAAGATATGATGGCCAATTTAACCCCACCAAGGAAGAAGAAGAAACTTCAGAAGAACCCCAATCCTGTCTATAGAGACATCAGCCAAGTGACTTGCTTCAAATGCAGAGATAAAGGACACTATGCAAATGGATGCCCTCAAAGGGAGAAGGAAGGAAACATGACTTTCTGAAAGAAGGAATCTTAGGCAAAGTTTCATGTTGAAAATAAATTTATTTTCCTTAGAAGTTCTTCCAGTGTAATAAACCAGAATGAATGTCTGAGAAATGTGTTTCCATTATAATGAGATGATGTTGTGAAATCCTCTCAACTTGATCTTTGTTTGACCCAAAGAGTGACCCCTCAGTGTCAAAGGTAGTTCAACATACCTATGTTGGTCTACAACTCTACCACAAAGGAAAGATCTACTCAAGCCAATCTCAAATCAATCTACACTCCAATCTAATTAAATTAGACTACCCACAAAAGTTTCTTTTAAGGGTGGTAGCCACCAAGTTGTTCTGGAACCCAGTTACCCAATCTTTCTTTCTAACCTTCCCAAATCTCGGGACGAGATTTCTTTTAAGGGTGGTAGTCTGTAACATCCCTGATTTTTGGAAAATGCAAAAATCAAAAAAATTTGAAACTTTTTGTTTTCATGTTATGCAAGTCACCAAAAACCAAATGAGATGCAAGAAACAAAAGAAAACAATACATGTTCTAATGTTTTGGAAATGAAAATCAAATATACCTCTATTCCATAAACCCTAAAGTCATTTCAAAATAAATATTTCTACATAAAGAAAATATTTCTTCTTAAGCAAACCCTTACACCAAACATGTTTTCAACCCAATTATGATTTTGAAAATATTTTTGATATGTAAAAACTAGAGAATTGTTATCTCTAATATTTTCTTCTTGTCTCTAAAAAGGGTTTCACTATTATTGATAACCCCAAAATAGATATAAGTTGGATCCTTGTTTTCCAAGTGTTAAGTCAATCAACAAAATAATATAGTGCTATAGAAATAAATTGTTTATGAAAACAAGTAATATACTTTGAGAAAACAATGTTTTCATTTGGGAAAACCTTTCTTCTTTTACTAAACCCCATTTTCCAAATTTATTAAAAAATTCTCTTTGTTTGGAATATAACAAAAGGATACTAATTGTGGTTTCACTAATATGTAGAATATATACAATATGAAAGTTCCTAAAAGGTCTTAGAAAACAATAGTTGAACCATAGAAAATATTTCTAAAAATTGTTTTAATCATATAAAAATTAATGTTTTCTATTAAGTGGCTATCATTGTTTCTTCATATATTAAAATCATAAAATATGAAAACCATTAAATATGATTTTGTAAAATGTTATTTTTATCACATTAATGTCCTTGATATTTTACTCAACCAATAATTTTCATTTATATAATTGATATTTTTAAAATAGCATTAATATGCTATTAGTGAAATCATTTTTATTTCAAAATATAAAATAGCAAAAGAAGTGTAAATGATTTTCAAAAATGATATTTGACTTATATAATGTCTCTTTATTTTTATAAAACCCTTTCTCAAAATTAAATTTGATTTTCTATTAAAAATGCTATTAAGTCACTTTTAATGAATTATTCAAATTTCATAATTCAAAAATGTAATATGTTCAAAAGTGTTAAAAAATGGTATTCTTAGAAAGTATTTAAAGTATTATGAATTTAGAAATTTGTTTCATGTCAATTGGATATTTAAAACAAAAGTTATTAATGTTTTAATTAAACAGGAATAAAAGAAAAAAAAATTGATGACGTCATCCTGACGTTATCATCGTCATCAACCTCCCTCTTCCATTTCTTCCCGAAATGGGAGTTTTAATCCGCACTTAAATTCGGCCGTTTCAGCCACGATTGATTGCTCCCCAGTGCCCCCCTTAAATCCCCTACCCCTCCTCTCCATTTGCCCTCTGGAACCAAGTGGAATCGTGCCCCCTCTCGGCCAAATTTGCTCGCCGGAGTTCTTCGTAGCCGCCACCGTCCCCGCGCGATTCCGGCAAGTCCAGGAGGCCACTGCCGCCCTCGTTTGGCCCCCTCTCTTTCTCTCTTTCCCGTGCACATCTGTGACCACTTAGGTGGGTTTTTCGTGCAGATTTTTTCGCCGCGTCGTGCTCGCCGGAGTACACCGCCTCGGGACCACCTCGCCGCCGTGGTTGCGGAGCCCCAGGAGCCTCCCCGTGGCCACCATGACCTCCGCCATGTCGCTCTGCATCTCCCAGTGGTCTCCATCGAGCTCGAGCACAACCGGAGCGCCGCATCGTCATTTTCCGGTGAGCAGCACCACCGCGGCCACCATTTCCGGCGACCTAGGTCCGCTGAGAACCCCTTCTCTCTCTCTCTTTTATTTCTGGCCGTTAGATCTAGATCTAGGGGCCCTGTTTAAATCATTTAATCGAACCGGTATCAACCAATAGGAAACGGCCACGTCAGCGCAACCTTATCCGCAGGAAAATTCGATTTTCTCCCGGAATAAAATTAAATGGCAGATTTGCAGAAAAGCCCCTACAACTTCAAATCATCATATCTTTTAAACCACTTAGCCAAATTTAGCAATTTTGGACTTTTTGAAAAGCCCTTGACATTTAGAATCTTTTTTGGCACTGGACAAATTCAAATTTGACAAACCTAAATTTGTTCAAATTCAAATATGCTTGTTTGGTGAAATTTGGCATAATTTGTAACACCTAGGGTGTTACCCTA
Organism: Alopecurus myosuroides; assembly: GCA_028641055.1. Taxonomy (NCBI): domain Eukaryota; kingdom Viridiplantae; phylum Streptophyta; class Magnoliopsida; order Poales; family Poaceae; genus Alopecurus; species Alopecurus myosuroides. Next base: position 41,345,628 of record CM054061.1, read on the forward strand.
GATAGAAAGTTGTTTGTTTTCTTTTGCTGGCATCCCATGCATCACATTGCATTGCACCATGTTTGCATCACAATTGAAAATTCAAAACAATTTAAACTTTCACCCCTTGCTCAAAATTTCCAATTTCAAACTTGCAAACTAAACCACTCATTTGTTTTTCAATAGTTTGAAATTCTTTTAATCAAATTGCCTGTTAATAAAATTTCCCCCTTTTGTTAAAAACCCTAATGGCAATTCAAAAATTCAAATGCAACTCAATCCTACTTATCATATTTCAATATGGGTTTAAATATTAAAATTTTGCAAACCAATTAAATTCAATAATGTTTGTATAATTGATTGAACTTATTAAATAAACTTTGTTTATTTCCAAAACTCCAACCCAAACACTATTTGAGAATCACCTAACAATTTAATATCACATTAATAATTCAAGTTGTTGAAATTAAATTTAAACTACCTTGTTGTTGTTGTGTTGCAATTAATAAACTTTAATTATCAAATAAAACCCCAAACTCTATTTGGAAAATTCAACTAACTATTTTAAATCAAATTCAAACTTTCAAACTTGTGAAAAATACTGCTAACCTTTGCTTTCATTTTCTGTTTTGAAAAAGTAATAAATAAAAATATCTAATAAAATAAACCACCCCAAACCCCCAACCTAGCCTTCTCTCTTTCTTTTCTTTTCTACAAGCAAAAAAAAAGAAGGAAGAAAAAAAAATAGAAGGAGAAGGGTGAGCTGAGAGAAAGGGCATCCCACCCCATCTTTTTTTATTCCTCCCCCAAGCCCATTCTTTCTTCCAGCCCGTTACCCCTTCCTGTTATCCTCTTCCTCGACGTTAGCAATGGTACGATCATCACCTCCACCACCCGATCTCTCCCCCCCCCCTCTCCGATGAATAGCCGTACCAGGCTACCCACTCCATAAAACCACCCACCTACCCTCTGCCTAACCCTAGCCCTAGCGCCGCCGTCCTCTCTACTAACCCCGTTTCACTCTGCTTCTCCTGAACCTCGTCCACCTCAAGCGTGAGCTCACCGTCAGACCGCCGTCGACGTCGCCCCGGTCATCCTCAAGACGGGCCAGCCACGGGAATGGAGCCGTGGTGGCTCCGTCCACCTCCCCGTGTCCCCGCCGGTTGCTGGGAGCCGCCGTGGGGGCCGCGCCATCGCCGGAAGGTCCCGCCGCTGCAGCACGTCGACGTCATCCCTCGTCGAGCCTGCTGCTTCGACGACTGCCGCTGGTAAGGCCCTCCGCTCCTCCGTTTTTCCCTCGCAGCAGGCGCTCGCAAGCATGCCCTCCCGCGCGCACGCACCACCCACACAATCGCCGCCGGTCGAGGTCACCGTGGTGGCTTCAGTCCGTCGATCGCTGCTCTGTTCCGTCGGGGTTCAGAGAAGTGCTGTCGAAGCAAATTCAGTTAACGAGCAGCAGTAGGGTTAACTCTGCTCGCACTCCTAGCCTGTCACGAAACCAGCCGAGGCGCAGTGGTCACGGACGCGCGCGCTCCCGTCCCAGCTTGCGGGATCGAACCCTGGGGAAGGCAAAAAAAACCCCACCTTTTGGTCCTTTTTCCGCGCGCCCGCAGCTGGCCCCACCGGTCAGCGACCGTGGTGGCCAGCGTGGTCTCCCCACGCCTCGTCAGCGCCCGCGTGGCGCTAGGGCCCGCAAGTCAGCCGCTGTGGCTGGCTCTGCCCTCGGTGAAAACCGTCCCAGATCCAGATCTGGATCTGGAAATTGCACCGAGGCCCCTGTCCTTCCTCTGATTAGCACAAAGCCCCTCTCTACTGTTTTTCCCTCACAACCACATCCCTGCCTTTTGCAAAATAAACCCTAAACATCAAATGCCCATAAGTTTCAAACCACAAATCCAAATGACACAAATTTTATATGTATTCCAATCAAAATTTCATGAACTTTTCAAATATCAAATTTGTTTTCTGGTTTGCAACAATTAATTTGAATAATTGTTTCACCTCTTATTTAATGCATTTAATTTTGGTAATGTGCTCAACTAATTCATTTAAACTTGTTTCTCAACCAATAAAATATGTTTTCCAATCAGTTTCACATCTTTAACATGTTCATGCCATTCATATCTCTGTTTGCATCTTATCTTGTGCCTTTTAGATCTTGTTATGCATGTTCATCTATATGACAACATATGGAATGTGTGGTCTAATTATTTCCAACTGTTGCCCCATTCCATTTAAATTGCCTAACCCATCTACTTTATTGTTTGCCATGCTAAATAACAATTAAATTGATGGTTAACTAAACAACTTGAACCAATTCCTATTTCTCCGGACTCCGGTTCCGATTAAATTGCTTAAGTTGTTTTCCCTGTTGCATCTTGCCATGCCATGCATATAAAATAGGATCATGCTGGGACCTTATAGCTCCGTGGCTCCTAGGATGGGTTGTAGAGATGGTTTGGGTCGTGTCGAGCCAACCTGAGTTTTAGTTGGTGGCTTGAGTGTGTACGGGTACTGGAGCACACCCTGCAGGGATAAATCTTCTCGAGAAGCCGTGTTTTCCGCGGTTATGGATTACTTGGTGAAAGTACTGGCTAACAAGTACTAAGACAACTTACACCTAATGATAATAACTTGGCTAGTAATAGTCTTATTGACACCATAACTTGATCCATCACTAATCCAACAGTGTGAGTTATCCTTGGGTTGCTTCCTTAGTAGGGGGTAACATTGGATGGGTATTGTCTGGTGAGTAGTTGTAGTTGGTTACGATACGCTATCTTATCCCCCTCTTTTAGCCGGATGTTGTAGCGAGTCTCTGTAGTTAGTTAGTGCAGCCCGATGCCGCTTATTTGCAATAATCCCTTCCTTTCCGTTGAACCCAAAGTATTTGTATCTTGTGATGACTAGTTACGCCGGTATCTTGTGAGTATGGGTTTATCCACTTGCCAGTACTTAACCGTACTGACCCACGAATCCTTTTTCGTGGCTGCATATTCAACAGTGCAGTCAACAGGTTTGAAGTCTGACGACGCTAGCTTGGGAATCCCTCCGGCTTGGCCTGGGCAGGGATTGGACGCCATCGGTTATCTTCAGGACTCTTAGTCCAATTTGTATCTTGTCCGTAGCCGGACGCTATGTTGTTTCTTCCGCTGTTATTTGGATCTTTGTATTGTATCAGTTGTATCCCTGACTCGTTTGAGTCATCTTGTATATATCTTTTCTGTTGTTGTTGTGGATTATTCGTGAACTGTTGTAATGTTATCACAAGTGGCAACCTGGAATCGGTTATTATGCGGATTTGGCGGGAATGCTGAAATCTGCATAGTGCCCGATCTCGGGGCGTCACAAATGGTATCAGAGCCTTGGTTCCGATTCCCGAGATTGTTTCGATACGAATGGTTACGAAGCAACGGGTCCGCAAAGCCTGTAGGTTAACCTCGCTAACGGTCGTTGTTTCTAGAGTGTCAAAAACTATTTCTGCTAAATTACTTTGGAAAAACGTCTCAATAGGATTCTTGTTTTCTCCTTATCCCTATTCTATTTCCCCTCCCATCTTATTTGTTTTGGAGTCTCCCCTCTTGTCTAGCTTTCAAAGTGTTAGGATCCTACGTGGGTGGACGTTTTCTGAGCCCTTAACCTAATAGGTTCGATCATCGGAAGATTCCTGGCGGGAGAACATCGTCGTCACTCCGAGCAAGAATCTCTTGTTAGTGGTGTCGAGGAGATCAACTGGAAGCACGAAGAATCGATAGTCGAACTTCTTTCCCCTCACGGGTTAGCAGGTGGATTGCGAGGGCGCAATCCCTTGTTAGTGGTGTCGTCTGTAACACCTGGGGTGTTACCCTAGATAGAAAGTTGTTTGTTTTCTTTTGCTGGCATCCCATGCATCACATTGCATTGCACCATGTTTGCATCACAACTGAAAATTCAAAACAATTTAAACTTTCACCCCTTGCTCAAAATTTCCAATTTCAAACTTGCAAACTAAACCACTCATTTGTTTTTCAATAGTTTGAAATTGTTTTAATCAAATTGCCTGTTAATAAAATTTCCCCCTTTTGTTAAAAACCCTAATGGCAATTCAAAAATTCAAATGCAACTCAATCCTACTTATCATATTTCAATATGGGTTTAAATATTAAAATTTTGCAAACCAATTAAATTCGATAATGTTTGTATAATTGATTGAACTTATTAAATAAACTTTGTTTATTTCCAAAACTCCAACCCAAACACTATTTGAGAATCAACTAACAATTTAATATCACATTAATAATTCAAGTTGTTGAAATTAAATTTAAACTACCTTGTTGTTGTTGTGTTGCAATTAATAAACTTTAATTATCAAATAAAACCCCAAACTCTATTTGGAAAATTCAACTAACTATTTTAAATCAAATTCAAACTTTCAAACTTGTGAAAAATACTGCTAACCTTTGCTTTCATTTTCTGTTTTGAAAAAGTAATAAATAAAAATATCTAATAAAATAAACCACCCCAAACCCCCAACCTAGCCTTCTCTCTTTCTTTTCTTTTCTACAAGCAAAAAAAAAAGAAGGAAGAAAAAAAATAGAAGGAGAAGGGTGAGCTGAGAGAAAGGGCAGCCCACCCCATCTTTTTTTATTCCTCCCCCAAGCCCATTCTTTCTTCCAGCCCGTTACCCCTTCCTGTTATCCTCTTCCTCGACGTCAGCAATGGTACGATCATCACCTCCACCACCCGATCTCTCCCCCCCTCTCCGATGAATAGCCGTACCAGGCTACCCACTCCATAAAACCACCCACCTACCCTCTTCCTAACCCTAGCCCTAGCGCCGCCGTCCTCTCTACTAACCCCGTTTCACTCTGCTTCTCCTGAACCTCGTCCACCTCAAGCGTGAGCTCACCGTCAGACCACCGTCGACGTCGCCCCGGTCATCCTCAAGACGGGCCAGCCACGGGAATGGAGCCGTGGTGGCTCCGTCCACCTCCCCGTGTCCCCGCCGGTTGCTGGGAGCCGCCGTGGGGGCCGCGCCGTCGCCGGAAGGTCCCGCCGCTGCAGCACGTCGACGTCATCCCTCGTCGAGCCTGCTGCTTCGACGACTGCAGCTGGTAAGGCCCTCCGCTCCTCCGTTTTTCCCTCGCAGCAGGCGCTCGCAAGCATGCCCTCCCGCGCGCACGCACCACCCACACAATCGCCGCCGGTCGAGGTCACCGTGGTGGCTTCAGTCCGTCGATCGCTGCTCTGTTCCGTCGGGGTTCAGAGAAGTGCTGTCGAAGCAAATTCAGTTAACGAGCAGCAGTAGGGTTAACTCTGCTCGCACTCCTAGCCTGTCACGAAACCAGCCGAGGCGCAGTGGTCACGGACGCGCGCGCTCCCGTCCCAGCTTGCGGGATCGAACCCTGGGGAAGGCAAAAAAAAACCCCACCTTTTGGTCCTTTTTCCGCGCGCCCGCAGCTGGCCCCACCGGTCAGCGACCGTGGTGGCCAGCGTGGTCTCCCCACGCCTCGTCAGCGCCCGCGTGGCGCTAGGGCCCGCAAGTCAGCCGCTGTGGCTGGCTCTGCCCTCGGTGTGGATCTGGAAATTGCACCGAGGCCCCTGTCCTTCCTCTGATTAGCACAAAGCCCCTCTCTACTGTTTTTCCCTCACAACCACATCCCTGCCTTTTGCAAAATAAACCCTAAACATCAAATGCCCATAAGTTTCAAACCACAAATCCAAATGACACAAATTTTATATGTATTCCAATCAAAATTTCATGAACTTTTCAAATATCAAATTTGTTTTCTGGTTTGCAACAATTAATTTGAATAATTGTTTCACCTCTTATTTAATGCATTTAATTTTGGTAATGTGCTCAACTAATTCATTTAAACTTGTTTCTCAACCAATAAAATATGTTTTCCAATCAGTTTCACATCTTTAACATGTTCATGCCATTCATATCTCTGTTTGCATCTTATCTTGTGCCTTTTAGATCTTGTTATGCATGTTCATCTATATGACAACATATGGAATGTGTGGTCTAATTATTTCCAACTGTTGCCCCATTCCATTTAAATTGCCTAACCCATCTACTTTATTGTTTGCCATGCTAAATAACAATTAAATTGATGGTTAACTAAACAACTTGAACCAATTCCTATTTCTCCGGACTCCGGTTCCGATTAAATTGCTTAAGTTGTTTTCCCTGTTGCATCTTGCCATGCCATGCATATAAAATAGGATCATGCTGGATCTTTTACCGTAGTAGTAATTGTTGCATCCGGTGTTTGTTCGAGGTTTGTTGCTTCTTCCTGGATAGGACGTTGAGATGATGTGAGAAACGACAAGTTCTGTGGATGTACCTCTACTTGCTGGATCTCAGGCAAGTATACTCACTTGCTGCCAAATGGCTACCTTTCCTCACTTGTTACCGATGCTTTCCGTTGTTCTTATTCTAGCCTGTTGATTCGATGCTTGTGTCTCGATCCTATTATATGTTTACCTTGCAGCCATGATATAGCCTTCCTTCCACTTCCTATTAACTGTTGTTTGTTTACCTTGTTGGCCCTCGTGTCGTAGTTGCATGCTTAGTGTTGTTTGTGCTCAAGTCTTGTTGACCGTCTTATCACCTGTTTAGTTGATAGTTGGGTTTCAATTCAATCAACAAACTGTTAATGTTTTGGGTAATAATAATTTGATGATAAGGCACCGGCAGGAGGCCCGGGTTAGGGTTTTGGAGCCTGCTAGTGTCGAACTTAATTAGGAAAAGAGTCTTGTCTACTGATCCATGATGAGCATGCTCACCGCATCCGGGTGGTAGTATGGGACCCCCCTCGACTTAGACCTGATCTGCAGCTTGTCCGAAGAGCCACACTTAGTTCGGGTGTTCCATTTGCTCCTTGCATAATGGGTTGATCACCCATGGTTACTGATGATGATGACGATGCATATAGGGCGAGGCCTGTAGTGCCGGGGTGTTGTGTCCTGCGGGAGTTTTGCACACCTGCGCTGAGTATTCGGCTGCGTGGCTGGGACCTTATAGCTCCGTGGCTCCTAGGATGGGTTGTAGAGATGGTTTGGGTCGTGTCGAGCCAACCTGAGTTTTAGTTGGTGGCTTGAGTGTGTACGGGTACTGGAGCACACCCTGCAGGGATAAATCTTCTCGAGAAGCCGTGTTTTCCGCCGTTATGGATTACTTGGTGAAAGTACTGGCTAACAAGTACTCAGACAACTTACACCTAATGATAATAACTTGGCTAGTAATAGTCTTATTGACACCATAACTTGATCCATCACTAATCCAACAGTGTGAGTTATCCTTGGGTTGCTTCCTTAGTAGGGGGTAACATTGGATGGGTATTGTCTGGTGAGTAGTTGTAGTTGGTTACGATACGCTATCTTATCCCCCTCTTTTAGCCGGATGTTGTAGCGAGTCTCTGTAGTTAGTTAGTGCAGCCCGCTGCCGCTTATTTGCAATAATCCCTTCCTTTCCGTTGAACCCAAAGTATTTGTATCTTGTGATGACTGGTTACGCCGGTATCTTGTGAGTATGGGTTTATCCACTTGCCAGTACTTAACCGTACTGACCCACGAATCCTTTTTCGTGGCTGCATATTCAACACTGCAGTCAACAGGTTTGAAGTCTGACGACGTTAGCTTGGGAATCCCTCCGGCTTGGCCTGGGCAGGGATTGGACGCCATCGGTTATCTTCAGGACTCTTAGTCCAATTTGTATCTTGTCCGTAGCCGGACGCTATGTTGTTTCTTCCGCTGTTATTTGGATCTTTGTATTGTATCAGTTGTATCCCTGACTCGTTTGAGTCATCTTGTATATATCTTTTCTGTTGTTGTTGTGGATTATTCGTGAACTGTTGTAATGTTATCACAAGTGGCAACCTGGAATCGGTTATTATGCGGATTTGGCGGGAATGCTGAAATCTGCATAGTGCCCGATCTCGGGGCGTCACATAATTCAAATTCTACAAATCCAAAAATTGCAAATAAAATATATTTGGAAACCTTAGAATGTGTACTTTCATATCCTGTGTCCCAAAAGAATATTTGAACAAATTAAAATTGAATTTAAAATTAAGTTGTCTATTTGAGTATTTTGACATAGAATTATTTCTATAAATAATTAGAAAATGTTTTCTTAGGCAAAGTTGATCCTTTTGGTAGCCTTGAACCAGAGACATCATTTCCCAACCATTTTGGACACCCTTGGACCATGGCCATGATTATTTGACCAAAAACCCAACATAGTGATACTTCCATTTTCACCATGACTTAGGAATTGTTTTCAATTGTTATTATTTGATGTTATGTCTATTTGGAGCCAAGCCAAGTCCTTAGAATGTGTCAATCACATATAGTACCAAGTAGTGAAATTTAGTTTTCTATCTACTCCTCCACTCCCCTTTCATGCTTCAAGAAATCATCAAGCTAGCAAATTGGAGATCAAGACTCAAGCACAAGAAGAAAACTTCATCTCCAACTTAGTGGCAACATGGAGAGCTACAAAGAAGATCATTGAAGAATTTGAAGTAAGGGAATTGTGCTTCAAAACAACTAGAAGAAACTCAATGAAGTACAAATGTATGAAGAAATGAAGAAGAATACATCTTCCTCTCTATTTCTATCCTTCTTCTATTATCCTTCAAATTGACTTAGTGGTATTTGTGCCCATCCCATACCCAAACCAATTAGTGAAGTAAAAACATGAAGACTATCAAGACCAAGAGAAGCACCACACCAAGGAAGGAAGCAACTTAGATGGCATGATGATGATCTTCAAGAAGGCAATCACATGAGGACTAGAAGCAATCCACCCAAGTTGAAGAGTAACAAGTTATTTTTGTCCAACCATTGACCCAAATGGAAAACCCAAGACTAGTCATATTTTCCCTTTGATGATGAAGTTAGTAGACCTACCCTAACCACAATGGAAAATACTAACATAGTCACTCAAATATTTTTGAAGGTGAATATGACCAAGTGTTTGCATGTATTACTTTAGTTGAAGAAGTAATATGTTTATTCTTAGTGAACTCTTGGAACTTCCTCGACAAGTATGGTTATAAAAAAAGTTAGATCACATCAAACTCAACCTAGTCCTTCCCAAGTAAACCATTGGAATTTCCTTAACAAGTATGAGACCACTAGAGAATGAATCTTCCAACTCAAACCTAGACCTTGTCCTAACCAACTTGGTTAAGCCCCTTTTGATATGTTAGTTGCTAGGTATGTTTTATACACTTGTATGATTGTTTGTTAGGATGCTTGTTTATTTGGTTTTGTGTTGTCAATGAATAGATTGTACGGAGAGCAACGATCTTTTGTGAAGAGAGTGTGATATCTTCACCAACTTCAACAAGGCAAGTAACACATCATCAACTACCCATTATTTTCTAAATGCATTAGTTGATTTTGAGTAGTATGCATGGATAGGAAATTTTACTAAGTTATATTATGCTATGCTATATCCTAGTAGTGTGTAGCCATCCTTGTACCTTGTTATTTTGATGCCTTGGTACTTAGTAGATGCTTAGCCTTGCTACAAAAAAAATTGTTTTACTTGATGATGAGGAAAATTACTAAGTATAAACTTCAATGAACCACCTGGGTGGATTTGGTTGTTTGGCTGATGAGAGTTTAGTGTCTCCCCGAGGGGTTGTTCACTTGAGGAATGCCACCCAGGAACAAAGTGATTATGATGTTCCCCAAGTTTAGATTGCTTCCAGTGCAGCCTTTGGTCATTTGGGCTCTGTCTTGATCAATTAAGTTGAATGAACTCACTAGGCTTACCAGCAGATGTAGCATAATTATAGGTGGCACGGGTAAGCCAAACGGTGGTGGAATTTCTTCTGAAAGATCTCGTCTCAATCTTCTCCTTTCCTTAATGCACTCAGGGTGTATAGGATGTTTGGGCTGATCTGAGTCTGAAGGTGAAAGTGCACAAGCTCTGTAGAGTCAACAAACTAAGATCTTAGCCGTGTCCCCGGTTATGGACAACTATGAGCAGCTGGACAAGGAAGGACGGAAGAATCACATCACCATTTTCAATAATTAAAATTTTGACTAAGTGAACAGTATTTGTGGTGCTTGGATTTCAGTCCAATGATGCCACCCCTTGAAAAGAAAAGTTGTTTTACAAAAGAGATAGGAGAAAACTGGCTTTATGCAAACTTAGCCAAAACTCCACTCAGCCAAATAAGCATGTAGTATTAGTCTTTCCATTGATATCCACCATAGTGTTACTTGCCAATACATTAAATTGTATTGACTCCCTTGTGGCTGCATATTCCATATTGCAGATGTTTCTGAAGACGAGTGAGGATTTCGTTTAGGATCTCGAGACTATCGCCAACATGTTTTGCCTGTGGCACATGAAGAAGATGGGCTCAATGTTGTACTATGTTTTCCGTTGTAATTCTTTGTTTTCTGCTAGTCTTCTAAGATTATGCAAGTTGTAATCCTATTTTATAAAGACTGGATCATGCGATGTAATAGAATTTGATGCATTTGCATGATATTCCATTTTGTACTGTGGTGCTAGCAATTGATCCAGGGACTAGCACAATAACACAGGTATTCCATCTTTATTAAAAGTTGGGATGCTACAGAAGTTCGCGGCGGCGCTGGTTCTCGCGGTGGAGGCTAAGGCGAAGAGGAGGCGAGAAGGGAGGAAATGCGAGGAAAGAGGAACAGAGGGCGGCGCGGGGGTATTCAACTCATCTCGGCTGCAGTTACTATTGGGGATTGATCGTGGGCGAGATCGTGTGGCGCGGGAGTTAACGCGCCCGTTAGCAACGCACACAACGTGTAACGCGCGTGTAACGCGCGCAGTTAAGCCCACGATGCGCGTCGTGGGCTATCGAGTACGTGCGCGAAGTGACAAACGGCCTATGGGCCATAGGTGCAGTGATGGGCGCGTGCCGCGCAGTAACGCCAGAACCGAGGCGTTGGGGGTACGGATGCGTGACACGTGCCCGCCCTGGACACCAGAAGATAGAGCTTCTCTGGATCGAGCAGCAAAGTGTTGAAAATTTCACTAAGTGTTGGGTTCTCGGTAGAACTCAGCATTGTGTGGTCTATTCGGTGCAGAGAAGAAAATTCCAAAGACCATGATAAGAGAAGTCCGGATAAAGATTGTGGGCGTCCGAGTTGAGGAGCAACTCGGGCACACTTCATCATGGAGACAATTTGATTAAAACTGGTAGGGCCTGACGAACAAGTTCGCCGGACTCTACCAGCTTCGGGGACTAATGTCGGGGGGCTACACCCGAGTAGGGGTAAGGCTGGTGGAAAACAGTGCTCAAAGTATAGTTTTGCCGGGTAGGCGGCTACCCGGGTACCCGTTATCCGGTAGGCGCTATTCGGAGACAAGTATTGAAGGCCAAGAGAAGATAACAAGTGATGTTATGGATCAACTGGGTATAGGTCGGGTGATCCGAGTAGATGGGAAGCTACTCTACTCGGGCACAAAGTCAATGGAGCCGTTGTGGGAGATCCCGCATATCCCGCAGCCGTACAGGCATGCGGTTCAACTTACTAGGAGCATGATTATCCGCGCAGAGGCGTGGGCACAGTACGGGTAGGCACCTATCAAGTCCTTTCACTGACAGGAGGGACATGACATGTTAGTGAGCTACCCTAAGGGGCTGACAGGGTGGACAAGACCTGTCAGCCGGACGGCGCGGCGACTTTCGGCACGGCGTTAGCGGGACCACGGAGGCATGCGCCGTTTACACAGTGGTGTTGTCTTATCGTGTACTTTTATGTGTAGAATACTCGCTGGCCACCAGAATATAAGGTGGTCAGCCCCCTCCTGCGCGGGGACGCTGGTCCTGAGCGCATTTATTGCGAGATATAGAAGCACACATAGAGAAAACAATAAAGAGAGCTAGGAGCTGGCTACTCGGCAGAGAGAGGCACACTGAGTGTTTGTAACTTCTGTACTCGGTCGAGCTATATACAAAGAGGTAGGCAGGAGTAGGGGTGCTACCTCCACATGAGGGCCCCGAACCTGGGTAGATCTTGGTGTTTGCAGTGTTTCTGAGCGCGTCTACTCGACGTGCGATCCCTCCACGAATACCTATAGCGTCCATCGGCCCCAAACATTAGCCACCCTATGGCATCTGTCTTTTCATCACCACGACACCCAGGCCGTGCTACCTATGGGTGTGTGGCCCCTGGAGCTCCACCGCATTTGCCCTTTCGCCTATTTAAGCCCCCCGGATGGGAAACCCTAGGCACCTGATCAAAATCCCCGAAAAAGTTCCGCAGCCGCCGTCACCGTCAACCCTAGATCAGGAGGGTTCTGAAGCTGTTTTTCGGCACCCTGCCGGAGAGCAAATCATCACCGGAAGGTTCTACATCACCATGCCTGCCTCCGGGGTGATGCGTGAGTAGTTCATCCCTGGACTACGGGTTCGTAGCTGTAGCTAGATGGTTTTCTTCTTCTCATATGCCTCCATGTTTAGATCTCGTGAGCTGCCTATCAGGATCGAGATTGATCTTATCGAATTCTTTATGTTGTGTTTGCTGGGATCCGATGAATATTGACCTTATGCCAAGTTGATTATAGTCTTTATTACTTATGTTATTTTTTATCTTGCTTGCTTTCCGTTGCTAGTGGTTATTCTGGCCAAGTAGTTGATAGTGACTCCAAGAGAGAGTATTTATGCTTGATAGTGGGTTCATGCCTCCTTGTTGCCTTGCTCGAGTGACAGAAATATGAAGGGGGAGGATGTGATGTTGCCATTAGGGAGAAAACAACGGTGAGAGTGCCCGCGTGCATAATCATTGCTTACATTACGCACTTTGTTTAATGCAATTATTTGTTGCTTGCAACTTAATACCTAAGGGGGTTCGGATGATAACCTGAGGATGGATTATTAGTCATAGATGCAGATGGATGTCGGTCTATGTATCTTGTTGTAATGTCCGCACTAAATACCATATTGTGCGCTACGGTGCAACCTCTATTTTTCAATTGCCCACCTGTAATTTGTTCACCCAGCATGCTATCTTTTATGGAGAGACGCCACTAGTGAAACTATGAACCCCGGTCCATTTTTCCACACTGTTAAACAAACCACAACAATTTCCTGGTTCCACCTGTGAAGCGCCAGCACCACCGTCAGTGGCATCAACCTTCCGAAGATCCTCTTTCTCCTACTGGATTGATAGCCTTGGTTCCTAACTAAGGGGAAATACCTACCGTTGTGCGCATCACACCCTCCTCTTGAGGGTCTCCCAACAAACGTGTGTATCGCGAGCATCAGCCGCCACCGCTCCTCGTTCTCCACCACCGCCGAACCACGACCCCTTCTACAAGAAGTACGGCCATAGGGCTTCGCCGGGGACCATGCGCACTGTCGAACACTTCGAGAAGGCGGAGAAGAGAAGTGCGGCGGCACAAATCGACGCCGCCAAGCCCCCTCATCTGAACCGCCCATCGCCGATCTCGTGTCGGCCAACCGGGGCGGTGAGGAAGGCACATCGGAGGGAGGAAAAGGCGCACTGCCGCCAGGTGTCAGACCTTATTTCCAGTGGCCGCGCATTTGCGCCACCAAAAAAACCTAGCCCACCGCTGTCGCACCCGACGGGCTTCGGCCCGGTGCCTGCGCACCCTCCGCCGGTGGATATGTATCCATTGGCGGGGTATGCAGCAATAGACGGTGGCGATTTCTAGTCTCCTCCGTCAGGATCTTCAAGGTCTCCTCAACCCGATGAAGCTGGCCCCTCCAGGCCGCGTGCTCCTTTGCCTCCTTCGGCCTTCAAATTCATGGTACGTATCGTATGAACCAGTAGATTGTGTTTTCTAGTACGATTAAGGTCTTTGTATGGTTGTGTACCACGTAGATCTAGCAATGCTGAATTTTCCATTGCTCAAATGCTAAACGTCCCCAATTGGGAACTGCTGAATTGGGGGCATTGCTGAAATGTTGAATCCCCAATTCCATAGTCGACATGATTGTCTTCTTCTGGTTGTGTCTATTGAATGTCCCAATTAGTTGTGTACATTTCTTATGTCAATGTGTTGTTTTGCATCATCAATTCATCATAGTATTGTTGTTCTGTTGCTTAGTGGTTGTGGTTTTTCGAATCATCATATTGCTTATTTTATGTGCCATGATCATAGTGCTTGTGTTGTATTGGATAATCACATTGCTTCTGTTGTGCCATGATCATAGTGTTTGTGTTGTTTTGAACGATCATAGTGCTCCTGTTTTGTTGCATGATCATAATGGTTGTGTTGTTTTCAATCATTGATGTGCTTGTCTAGTTTTGCATCATAGTACTGCTTGTTCCGTTTTGCATCATCGTGTTGCATCATCAACTTGACAGTTCCAATTTTCACAGACCTGGGAGGAGCTCTGCAGGCTCCAGGAACATGGGATGGAAGACCGCTGGCCACATGTGGCACAACAAATTCTACAAGCGCACTAAGCCTCTTCTCCCGAAGATGGCCATGGTGATGAAGGATATGGAGATCAAGAATTCCAAGATGCAAGCTCCAGTAGGGCGTAAACCACGGCTTGGAAAGGAGTAAGATGAGCCGGTGCCTAAGTGCTTCAGCGTGGAGGTCATCGATTTGGAGTTCAAGGTCTTGGTCACCCCGAAGGGGATCATCCCCCTCCTTGTCGAGAAGTACAAGCTCAAGAAGCATAAGAACAGGCGCCAAAAGAAGGGTGAGAGCAAGCCGAAGCTCTGCATTCCCCTTCACACCACCAAATGCCGTCAGTTCTACGTGCAGCTATGGTGGTTCGATGGGCACCTCGTCATCTTCCAGGGCTGAGAGAACTTCGCCCGGTCTATCAAACTTGAGAAGGGAGATCTCATCTTCCTGGAGTTCGACGATTGGGGCTTCAAGATCTTGCTCTGCAAGCAGGCGAACTCAACCCAACAGGTGTTCTTCTGCAACGTCCACCACCGCTACTGATGAACTGATGTCTGGTTGTAGGGGCAGTATATTGGATGCCCCTACTGCTTTTGGTGACAGGGGTGTGTACCCCTGTCTTAAGTACTAACCAGGTGTACATATTGCACGTGATGAACTACCTAATGGTGTTGGGTGTAAGTTAAACCCGGTTCTTTTGTGCTAGGGGGTGTACCCCTGGCGTAAGTACCTGTTAATTACGTAGTATGCTATTACTTCTGCTCTGATTGTGTTTCTGTTGTTGTTGTTAGCATTGCTTCTCTACTTGTTCTTGGTCTTTCGTTGTGTGCTAGTAACCTCGGCCGATTTAAAGTGGTGAATAGATCGGCTCTCAGTACATCAAAGAACGGAACGAAACACCATGCACTTGTTGCTACACGCCCAGAAATGAAGGACGTAGCCAACCAAACGCAATTTCACTTTTGACCCCCTTCTCTAATGATGTCTAACAAAAAACTCACACAACATGAACGTGTATCATCTGAGTAGGGTCAGGCGCTGGCCGGCCTGCCCCATACAGCCCCAAAACAGCTGCAGGCTACCAAACGCACCCATATTGTCCACCTATCCGTAGGCGTGGATCAATCTCACTTGTATTGTACATGTGTTGGCAAAACTACTTTACGAAACCGGTCAAGGGAATTTGTTTCTCCAAAAAAAAAGGGCTCCATGGGAGAAGCTCATCTCATTCTCTTCAAAATAGAATGAGAAGTGGTCGATCCTAGTTTTAGTCCCTTCAAAATCGACTGAAAAATCGGCCTAGGAGTATCTGCACATTGTGTGAAATTATACCTTAGTTTTAGGATCCTGCATTTTGATAAAATCTGTCAGCGCATTTTCTTTCTACGGATTACGCAAAATATGGCAGTGTCGTCACCCCACTCTTATTTGTTGCTGGTTTGTGGGACATCCCCATCCTGCTCACCACTTACCACTCATTCCTGCCGCTCGGGATGTTGAAAGTACAAAAGCACTTAAATCATCTTGTTTTGGATGTTTGTTAACAACACACTTATCATCTTAAGTGTGTTGATGTTTTTCAGGTTCTAATAATTATATTTGATATGGTGGTGATGAGTATCAAAAAGGACAAAGATCAATGTGGTTTTCGTTCTGGAATTTCATTCCAGGCCGGAGTCTCCGGTCTCCCAGACCGGAGTCTCCGGTATGAAGCTTCGCTTGGAACAATCTATGTTGTGTTTCAGGTGTCACCCGCTGGACTCACTTCGGAGACTTATCGGAGATACACCGGAGTCTCTGGTGTGGGTTTGTTTGTAAGAAGAATCCGTGCTGCACGATTGGTGTCACCCGCTGTACTCCCTCCGGAGACTTACCGGAAACACTCTGGACTCTCAAGACCTTCACACACTCGTGCTGCTTGCTCGATCACAGACAGGGTCTACGTGGAGGAGTCAAGGATCAAGCAATGTTTACACCGGAGTCTCCGGTATAGCGCACGGAGTCTCCGGGCCTGTTGATTCCCAAGAAGGAAGTGAAGCTGGAAGTGGTGGTGTCACCCGCTGGAGCCACTCCGGAGACACGCCGGATTCTGCCCGAAGTCTCCGGTATGAAGCCGGGCGAAATTCTCAGACCGGAGTCTCCGACCTTTACACCGGAGTCTCCGGTGTGACTTTTGCAGAAAGGTCTCCAACGGCTCTAAAATTGATGAGGGTTATATATACCCCCTCTCCTCCAACTACCTCCATCTAGCTCGTCCAGAATAGATCTCACCATTGCTAGAGCGCACCCACCTTGCTAGATCTCCCAATCCCTCCACCCAAAAGTGTTGATATTCGAAGGATTGAAGGAGAAGGCCCTGATCTATGTCTTCACCAACCGGATTTCATTTCCCCCCTCATTTGTTTGAGGGGAACTATTCTAGGGTTTCCTCTTGTGGAGAACCTAGACATCTTGTCTATCTTGGTGATTCTTGTGATTATTGGGAGCCCCCAATTTGGTTGTGGGTGTGTGCCCCAAACTTGTTCGTAACGGACTTGATTCCCGCCTCAAAGGGGACCAATAGTGGAAGGTGGACTAGGCCTTTGTGGCGGGGTTCATCGGAGAATAGGGTGAGGCCTTTGTGGCGTTGAGTAGGCCTTCGTGGCAAAACTCACACCCCTCCAACTAGACGTACTCCCTTAACAAGGAGGAACTCGAGAATACATCGTGTCTCCGTGTGCTTCCTATTGGTTATCTCGTTCCCTTATCCTTTACTTGTGTTTGTATTGCATTTATTGTTGTTCTTGTCATATAGGTAAATTCACCTTAGTTGCATTATCTAGAGAATTTAGCTTTGTGTCAAGCCTAATCTTGAAGAAAAAATAAAATTGGTCGTAGCACCTATTCACCCCCCCTCTAGGTGCCCTTGGCTTTGAGATCAAGCAATTGGCTCGTGGACCAAAAGTTGTATCGTTCTATGATTGGTTCTTTGATTAACCTTTGTGCATCTAGATTCGATAGCGTTTTGAGTCTAGGTGTGTGTGTGCAAGGTATCAAGCGGCTCTAAGGAAAGCCACTTGGTGGCGGTCCATAGGATCTTTCGGTATTTGGTTCATACCTCAAGGTTTGGTTTGTGGTACCCAATGGGGGCACAATTTTATCTCAAGGGCTACATGGACTCCGATTCGGGCGATGATAAAGATGATAGGAAGTCTACTTCCAGGTCTTGCCAATTTCTTGGTAGGTCCTTGGTGAGTTGGTCTTCCAAGAAGCAAAATTGTATCTCTCTCTCCACCGCCGAAGCCGAGTATGTGGCGGCCGCTAGTGCTTGCACTCAATTGCTATGGATGAGGCAAACCATCAAAGAGTATGATGTTCACTTGGATAAGGTGCCTCTCATGTGTTACAATGAAAGTGCCATTAAGATCGCCTACAACCCCGTGCAACACACAAGGACGAAGCATGTTGAGTTCTGTCATCATTTTATCCAGGATCATGAGGCAAGAGGTGATATTGAACTAGAATATGTCCCCACCAAGGATAATCTCACGGACATCTTCACGAAGCCACTTGATGATGCAAGATTCATGTTCTTGAGGAATGAGCTAAATATCATCAATTCTAGGAGTTTGACTTGAAGATCTTGCACACACCCCTATAGTTGATACGTGTTTGGGTTTAGGTGTAGGCATGGACATAGGGGGAGTGATATCCTAACACATTGGGTTCTCACTCCCCCCATTATGCCCAAAGCAAAAAATTCATTGTTATCTCTCTTTTTCTAATGTTGAATTGTGAGCTTCAATGTCGAGAATTGGCAATGCACCCAAGATATATCTTCGCGGTGACAGACCATAATCACATGGTGGCTTAGGCCACCAACCTCTTATTTTGAAGAGTTGATTCTTAATTGGTTCTTATTTGGCTTTTATTTGACTTTTTCTCTCTTTTTGAGTTTTGTCGTATCTATGGAAAACATACTCAAATTTTGGTGTGTTAATGTTTGTTCTTGAAATCTTTGAATATGAATTACCATCCCTGTTGTTTTTTCTAATCCCAAGCCAAAATATTCCCAAAAGAAAAGTTCCAAAGCCACATGCATGTCCCTTCCATTTTCTGGGAGTTTTTGGAGTGTGGGTCCGGAGACTCCGGTCTTTCACAGCGGAGATTCCGGTATGTCCGGAGACTCCGGTCTGGCGGTTTCAGCAGAATAAAAAGGGGATCTGGGTGGTAGGGTTTCTCATTCCCTACCAACCACCCCGACCCCCAAACCTCCATCTGCTCCGCTGCCGCCTCCAAGACTCCCTTCGGCCGCATCTTGCCGCCAGAATCCGCCCCCCAGCGCCTCCCTCAACTCCCCCACGTGTTCCCCCTCCAAGGTAACGTACATGGCCGACCAGGGTGGCAAGGGTATCCCCTCTCCCCTCCTTTTCCTTGCATTCATCTAGGTTTTGTTCTAGATGAAAGTTTTTGCGAGAGTTGGTACTTGTGTATTGCTTTAGAACCACCCTAGGTTGTTTTCCTCCAGTAGAAATCATCTAGAGAGTACTTGGTACAATGTTCACAGAATCTAGATCTCAGATCTGTTGTCAGTCCGGAGACTCCGGTCTCAGTACGGAGATTCCAGTCTCCCAGACCGGAGACTCCGGTGTAGATTCTCTGAACTTTGTCCAGAACCTTGTGATGATTTCTTCTTTCATCCAGTGGACATGTATGCTTATCTACTGCTTTTTGGTTTTGTGTTATGTTGTGTTATGTTTTCAGGGAAAAGGACTAAGTCATCCACCTCCAATCCTAACATCTCCGCAAGGAAGTACCGTGCTCATGCTCGCAACTATCCAGTCGCCGATCCGGATACTGGAAGGGTTTCTCAGAGGAGGACCCTTGATGATGAGCGTCGTCAGTAGGAAGCTGACCAAGAGCGACAGAGGCGTGAATTGGCGAAGAAGGCCAGGTTTGACAGGATCACTACAGTGGTCAAGATGAGCAAGAGGGATTACAGGATCATGAGAGGAAGACCTTTCTTCACTATGGCTCGCCCTGCTGAGAGCACCCACTACTGGAGGAGCGAGTCCGAGCTTATTCAGAGGGAGATCTATGCTAGGGTGAAGCATCCTGTCTGTCCGCAGCGGGTTCTTGACTTGGAGGCATTGGGCAGTATGGAGTACTTTGAGGAGGAAGTGTGGATCACTAGGAAGCTGGGGCTTGAGCCTCTTGTGGGCATTCAGCAAAACTACAATGTGAAGGTCATTCAGTAGTTCTTTGCCACTGTCACCTTTGAAGAGGATGAGGCTGTTACCCTGACTTGGATGACCGGGCCGAGGAAGTGTTAGTCTTCTATCCAGAGGCTTTCTGAGCTGCTTGGTTACCCATGGGGTGAAAATGTTGGTCAGCGTATGCATATCCATGGAGTGGCCTACAACAAGAAGAGGATGGCTCCTATGTATGAGAATATATCGAGCACATGCACTGCTAAGGACCTCAAGAGGGTCTATAATATTATTCTCTGCCTCCTCCGCAACAACTTTCCTCCCAAGGCCGGGAATGTGGATGCTATCCGTGGAGGGATAGTCAACTTGCTCTATCAGGCTTTCTAGTGTCACTTGGGTGGTCTAGATGGTCAGGGATATGAGATCGATGTCATGCATTTCATTAAGGAGGAGATGTATTCCGCCATGATTAAGATCAAGAAGATCCCGGTTTATGCTCCCTATGTGATGATTCTCATTCTTGATGAGTGCCCAGGTCTGGACTGTGAGACTGTGCATACAGTTGGCTCTCTTCAGGTGCTCTCATCTCACTTATCTGATGAGGACACCCCCCCATGGATGATGATGAGGGTGCTGCTCCAAGGTCTATGAGGAAGAATGCGGATCCTCCCTCTCATCGTTCTAGCAAGGAAGAAGCTCAAGATGAGATGAAGAAGATTTCTTGGTTTCAGTGTAACATTATTTGCATGAAGATTTGAAAGTAATGTATGGGCACCTAGAGGGGGGTGAATAGGTGCTACGACCAATTTTAATTTTTTTTTTACAAGTTTAGGCTTGGCATAAAGGTAAATTCTCTAGATAACGCAACTATGGTGAATTTACCGATATGACAAGGATAAGAACAAACACAATGCAAGTACAACTAAAGGAGGAAGGGAACAAGGTAACCGATATGAAGCACGCGGAGAGACGATGTAATCCCGAGTTCCTCCTTGTTAAGAGAGTACGTCTCGTTGGAGGGGTGTGAGCTCGCCGCGAAGGCCTACTCAACGCCACAAAGGCATCACCCTATTCTCCGATGAACCCCGCCACAAAGGTCTAGTCCACTTTCCACTATTGATCCCCTTTGAGGGAGGAATCGAATCTTTTACAAACAACTTGGGGCACACACCCACAACCAAATTGGGGGCTCCCAACAATCTCGAATCACCAAGAGTAGCAAGATGCCTAGGTTCTCCACAAGAGGAAACCCTAGGCTAGATCCCTCAAGCTAATGAGGGGGAAATGAAGAACGGCTCGGTGAATATTGTCACGACCCCGGACCCAAAGATATACATACTGTTATGTGCTCCTAGCCATGGACTCACAAGGGCTTCAGGGTTACCAGCCCCGGCCGCAACAAACAACGGCAGGTAGACTGGATTCATCGGCACGTAGTCCGGATCCCCAGTCTACTACTCCTTGTATCCATGCTAGTCATAACCAACTATGCATATCAAAGCGTCCACGAATAGAATGAAACTGAAGGAAACGGGACCAAAGCTATACAGAGATGCTATGTGTCCAGAAAGTGCAACACAATCGAGGGTTACTGGGGTTACCTCGCCCCAGGCCGATCACATCGACAGGAAGGCTCGGACATGGATCATCGGCTCCACAACCCCTCGACTGCGACAACTATGCAGGCATAGACAAAACTGTATAACAATGAGCTCGAAACCAACAACCGATCAAAGCAGTACTCTAAACATGAAGCTTTATTAAACAGGTGTTACTAGAGTGTAGCTTACAAGCAGAGGTCACACAACCCAACATTACATCAGACAACGGAAGGCAAACTATGTTGCTAGTCAACAAGAACCAAAAAGGCCTAAGAGGCCGCAACATAAGGCGACGTCCCAGCCCATAGATTTTAGGCTGCTACATGGGAACCCCAAACTACTCGTCGATGTCCACGTTGAATCACCACCGATGTGAGATCTTCTCCTGAACCAAAATTAAGCAAACCTGAGTACGGGAGGTACTCAGCAAGACTTAGTTAACCTATTATATATCTACTATCTTTTAGAAAGAGTTATGAAGGTTATTTTGCGTAAAGCCATCTTTGTTTTCCAAGTTGAGGGAGAAACAACACGTCTCATAGAGTATTTTGAAAACAGATGAGAAAGCTAATCAGCTACTGATATCATCATCTTTTAATCCACCGAAACATATCAGCACCTCGTGCTTCAAAGATCACCTCCTCCAGTTGTTCCACACTATCCCATGCTACAAGGTAACCCCTCTCGGCGTCTCCGAGGAGGCATCCTTCAATCGTTATCAGCAAGTTTTAGTCATTCCGTTTAAGTTGTCTATGATCACAAAATCCGTCACCAAGTCGTCTTTAACCGCAGACACGGCTTTTCGAAAAGATTTAACCCTGCAGGGGTGTACAACTTTACACACACGTACCAACCGACTCTTAGTGCCACCAGGGTTAGCACTAGTCCGGGAAGTGCCGGCAGAGGGTGGTCGATTCCCGGCCTTTACCTTGTCGAACCATATCCATGAGTCAACCCAAACAGGGCCACCCCGTCAATAGGGAGTTGGCCACCTCCTGACGGCACCTGTTCTATGAGTCGGGAACAAGATCCGTGTACGTCCATCACTTGTCCCGGTCACGACCTAGTTTTCTCCAAAACATTTTCCGACTCACACGCAGATGGAAAGCTCAAACTACGTGGCTCATGGATAAGGTTAAACAAGTTAGTTAGCCGGGCGGTGTTCATCGGCCCACGTGTGGCTGTACGCTCAGTCTTGGCTCGAAGGCGAGAACTCGCTCCTAGGGGCATGAACAGGACAAAACGCCACAACCCATTGTGGCCTCACATCCATGCCGTGATTAGTCAAGTTATCAAAGGTAACTCAAATCATAAACACCTGACATGGTAGATTCACGTATTGACCAGAATCATCAACTAGGCATGGCTAAGCAAGACTCACAAGGTTTTAGCGGAGCGCGCACAAACAAACCTATAGCTGCTAGGTGAAGTGGATCAGGATATCTAGGTTATGCAGTATATAGGAGAACTCTATCTACTGACATCAAATAGTTTGGAACCGAATGCAAAGTACGAGATTCAAATCACTTTGAAATCATATATGAGCAGATAAGAGGTTATGCTTGCCTTGGTTATAAGAAAATTAGATAAAGATCTTCAGGAATAAGTGCTTGACTTGTCGGTTAAGATCAAGTATTCGTCGTTGGATTGCTGGCCTTCTCTTCGGAGTCACGTTCTACCGAGGGGGAAACAAACACCGAAAAAGAAATAACAATCAACATGGCATCGATGCAATGCACAACATGTATGCATGATCAAGTTAATGCACTAAAATAAAGCCCTGGGCATGATCGTTGGGTTGCTAGGGTTCATATGTCAGTTATGTAGATTTTCTGAAATTTGCCCGAAATAGACCCCGGAGGGGGTTTCGGACGATTATGGAAGTGAGTGCAATTTAAAGTGCTCAAATGGGTTTGAAAACATCATAACTAGTTTGTACTTGTCATTTTGAGCAATTTGATATATAACTTTTAATTTTCTAATTTTAGTGAATAAAAACTTATTTTTCTATTTTAAATGAATTAAACCACATTAAATAAAGGCCAAAATTCAACTTTGTCAAATATATGTGGAAATGACATTTTTGGATAGATCTCATTTTTCTGAACACAACCATATTTTTATTATATTTTTTTGACTTATATTTTTGTAGATATTGATTTTCTAAAATTTAACCATTTCCTGTAATTAATAAAAGGAGGTGGGGCCCATGTGTCAGGTTTTTCTTTTATTAAACATTTTACATAAAAACATGACACGTGGGGCCAGCTGACTCACGCTGACGTCATCATGACGCCAGCGGATGGCCGGCTGTGCACGGCCGTGGTCGCCGGCGGCGATTCCCGCAACGGAATCGAGCGCCCTCGGGCTCTTTCGAAAGCCCCGGACGTGGGCGACCAAAAGGTGGCGGAGCCTCCACGTTTGGTCCACCGGCGGTGAGCCGGCGAGCAGGGACGGCAGCGACGGCCACGGGTTCCGGCCGAACCGGCGATTCCGGCCACGGAAGGAAGCGGGGAGGCTACCGGGGGATGCGGGAGCTCACCCTGAGTGCGTTGAAGAGGACGGCAGGGTCGAAGGAGGTCGGAAACGCCGGCAATGGTGCACGGCGGCGCTCGGACGGCCGCGAGGAAGACGGCGGAATTCCGTCGATCCCGACCATCCCGCCAAACAAAACTCGACGGGGGGGGGGGACAGAGGAAGGCCTCGCGGAGCTCCTGGGCTTCTCAGACCGGCGAGGGGGGCAACGTAGCGGCGGGGACAGGGGATCGCCGGCGAGATACGGGTTCGGTTAGGGTTAGGGTTCGTTCACGATAGGAGATACAGAGAGGGAGGGGATGCTGCGTGAGGGAGAGAGAGGAGTGCGGGGTGGTCTCTCCTCGCCCTTATCCTCGCGAAAGGAGTAGCAGGAGGTGGCGTAGGCGGCGTCGGCGAGCTTCTGTCCTTCTGGTGGGAGGAAGACGATAAAAGGCATTTTTTTCGGAAAATCCCCTGGCTTTTCTAGAAACTACAAACTAGTCCTTTACTTTTTAAAAACAGGACAGAAACAGGGTTTTTGAGGGCCTTTTTGTGAACAGAAAATTTGGCAAAAATAGTTTTTGGAAACCTCACAAAATTTCCAACCTTTCCATATTTTTGTTTTGTGAAATTGAATTACTTTTCAATACAAAATTTTGGAACCCCTTTTCAGTACTATTTGCTGGAATTTTCTCAAACCATTTGAATTCAAGTTTTAAATTGGTTCAAACATGATTTGAATTTTTGTTTGATGCATGTATGAGATGAACACACACCACACACCTTAAGGTAGCTCAAATTTGGGATGTTACAAATCTACCCCCCTTACAAGAATCTCGTCCCGAGATTCCCGAAGGAGAAGAAAGAAGGAACACCGGTTTTGAACGATCTTCTCGAACCTTACGGTTCTCTTGTTGAAGAGGTTGATCCGTAGCACCTTGAAGTATTGAACGGATACACCTTAGGTAGTAGGGAAACTCTTCGGAAAAGATCTTCACGAAGATAGAGTATCTCTTGGCTAACTCAAGACAAAGATGTTCACAAAGAACTATTGAGTTAACAGGCATGAAACACATCAAGATAACGGAGGGAATAAAAGATTGTTTCAAGTTTCTGGACGATGGTTCTTGGAAGGACTTAGGATATGAACTTTGCACAAGACTGTAAATCCTTTTAGAAAAAGAACGGTTGAACAACTTATGACATCGAGGTTTCTTCAAACACATAACCAAGATGAAAAGGATTGTCTTGGATACCACAACGTAATATCCATAGACGAGAGAAAACACGAGAAAACACTGTAACTCGTGAGTCGGAGAGAAAATTTGATACAGAATCATGTTCACTCTTCGGAGTGGACACGAAAGATGAAGGAACTTTCATTCCGTTAAAGTTTGTCGAAAACTTTATCAAAGATTGGAATGTTACTTCATGACAGAAGATGAGTACCCAAAGAATGTTGGAACACCGTAGTTAGGGAGGAACTTCTTGGTCACACCATAAGGATGAGTAACCAACAGGGATTGAAACACCGAAGGAAAAATAGGGAATCTCTTTCCTGTTGTGGTTTGGACGTAGCAATACATCTACCACGTAGTTAAGATCCCACGGCTGGAGTGACTGACAAATTCACACAATGCGTGAGATGAACAGAGATTCAAGTACAAACAACTTGAGGAAGGAAACTAAACAAAGGTGGTTACAGAACACCAAGAGATGTTCTCCCGATGAACTTGTTTCCACTGAAACAAAGGTTTGGAGGATCAACGAAGAGACATTGGAAGAATCAACTTCCAGGTTCTGCTGGATGTTCTAGATACCGACAGTAGGCTCACGACAAGCCTTCTATAGGTACTCAAGTGAAATTTGAACTTCAGTTCAGAAAAACGGTAACAAAAACTTGTTAGAATGAACCACACCAAAATTCTTACGAAGAGTGGCGGTTCTTACGGATACCAGGAGATATGACATTAGGCCTTCCGGCTAGTTGTATCAACCACCACATCAACCATGCCGGATTCTCAAATGGGCCTATCTCAATACTCCTAAGGAAACACCAACCATCGTTGCTGCTTGAGATTCAGCTCTGGTTAGTGGAAGGAAGATTCAGAATCAGCACATCTGATCACAGAGGTTACACCAGTTACTAACGAGATACATTTACTAGATTCTCAAGATATGGACTATGATGCCACGCTCAAGAGGATGAGCGAGATTGCAAAACTCATGTATTAGCAACTTGCGAAAGACGGTTGCACCTACATGACTTACTTGCAACAAAACACATCGGAGTTCTTGTTGGGAAGATGACTGCGAAGATAACAAAGTTCTTGGACTTCTTCTCTTTCACGGAAGATCAGTCAGTGGCTGGGTGTGGATGTAACTTTTTCAAATAAAAGGAGCTAACAACCTACCATCTCAAAAATAGTCCACACATGCACGACCGACTGGGGATTATTCCCGAAGGAACAAGAAAACTCTACTCGAATCCATGGCGACAACTTTCACCATAAGCACATGGAACGGAGTAAGTCACTTCGAACATCTGGAACACAACTTTGCGACGACACAAAGATAGTGCTCAAGAGTTTCCAACATTAGTGCCAATTGTTCAACATGAACCTCTTGCAACTCGGAGAAAATAGGAATGTTATCGATGGGCTCGACAACACACTTATCAAAACACTCCAAGAAGAGGGGTTCATATGATATATGGACAAGGCAGAGCATTGGTCAGACCAAAGGACATGAAGGTGTATTCAGACCAAACACCAAGAGTGATAACACCGTAAAGGTATCCTTGGATCTGATCTTGATTTGACGATAGCCCAACTCAAATCAAGAGGTAGAGTGATAGCATTTACGAAAAAGAGATACTATCATGCTTCAACATAGAAGAAACTAGACATCCCTTAACTAAGGATCAAGTTAGGCAGAGCTTTTGTCTTTCAACTCTCCAGGATGTTGTTTAAGCTTAACCAACTAGTCCAAGGTGTCTAGCGTAGTTTCTTGCAGAGAGGAGCAATTCATATTACCCCTTATTTAGACATAACGGTCAGGTAATAACCTGGTGATACTTCTAGAAAGACAACCAGAATATCACAACCTACCGTTAGGTCTAGGAATTTGAAAGGAGGCTTGCTTTTCAAAGAAACTGATATGATCTTGAGAACTTTGGCATGAACCTAACTCTCTGACCAAGGATATGCACCGGAATGGACGGGTTTGGTAACACAGCCAACTTCAAAAAGAGGCTGGATGACCAGTAGTGCTAAGAAGGATACAGATGTTTCTTAGAATTTCCAAAGCAACAGAAGTTGCTAGGAATATCTGATACACACATCAATGCACTGACCCATCATACTCAAGCATTCAAACTTGGAGGAAGGGGGTGAATACGGTAAGAGCATCACTTCATCAATGAGGCCATGAAACTTAACACAACCTCTTGATATATAAGAGTGTGATACTCGAAGGTGGAGCAGAACAGAAGCTAATGAAACTTCTTTAATCTGTGGATTACAAAACTTTGACCTGGTCCTGGAGATGAACGAGGTACTGGAGTTTGTTTCTCCTGGCATTCCAAGGTGGAATGTTCTGACGGAAAACAGGAGCAAATGCATTGGAAGACTCCAACACACATAGGCAACTTGGTGTCCGAACCAACGAATGGAGATTTTAGGCAACTGGAGGGTAGGAACATGCTCCAGAGAATCCAGAGATCACGTTGATTGCACACGGTAGTACTCAGTTGTAAAACCCATGCTAAAAGAGAGGTATAGCTGAGTCAAGAACAAAGATATGGGAATCATAAAGAACACTCTTGTTGTGATCCCTTTTTGGTTCCAAAGGAGAGCCTACGGCTATGAGAGTTGGAATTTCCTAACCACCCTGAGGTAAGACAGATTCCTCAGGATTCAACGAAACAGAACTTGGGTTAAAGGTCAGCATCCTGTACTGATGGCATGAGCATCACATGGTTATGAAACCACATGACTCAACTCACCGCAATTCAGCACATTCCGGGACCTTCGGTTCAAGTCCAAGGTTGAAAACATTGAAAATGATTAACTACTATCTTAGTGCCTTGAAGGACACTACGAATAGCGATTACGAAGTATCTTTCAAAAGACAGCGTAACTCCGGACGAATTTGGGCAGAGGATAACGGATACATTCGAGATGGAGAGCAGATCTCGAGGTTCAGGATTTTGAGATTTTTGAACATGTAAGAATGTGGAAACCACACAGCTCTAAGAGATTAGAATGGAAGGAAATCTCCCATTTGAAACGAGAGATAACGGAACACGGAACACACACGACTCTAGAACTCATAACTAGGTCAACTTGGGTACAAAACGTCTTGCCAGAGAAGGCACCTAGGTTTTGAATGACTAGAAGAGATAGCAAAACCTTTTCAAATCCAAAACAGGTAAGATGACCCAGAGTTTAGAACGATACCAGATACGGAGTAAAAAGAATCCTAAGTAGGTTTTTCACAATCCATTTGGAATTTTCAAATAGTTTTCATAAACTCTAGACTCAACATCGACCAAGCAGTAAGGTTTTCCTACAGGCAGTCCTGCTCTGATACCAAGACTTGTCACGACCCCGGACCCAAAGATATACATACTGTTATGTGCTCCTAGCCATGGACTCACAAGGGCTTCAGGGTTACCAGCCCCGGCCGCAACAAACAACGGCAGGCAGACTGGATTCATCGGCACGTAGTCCGGATCCCCAGTCTACTACTCCTTGTATCCATGCTAGTCATAACCAACTATGCATATCAAAGCGTCCACGAATAGAATGAAACTGAAGGAAACGGGACCAAAGCTATACAGAGATGCTATGTGTCCAGAAAGTGCAACACAATCGAGGGTTACTGGGGTTACCTCGCCCCAGGTCGATCACATCGACAGGCGGGCTCGGACATGGATCATCGGCTCCACAACCCCTCGACTGCGACAACTATGCAGGCATAGCCAAAACTGTATAACAATGAGCTCGAAACCAACAACCGATCAAAGCAGTACTCTAAACATGAAGTTTTATTAAACAGGTGTTACTAGAGTATAGCTTACAAGCAGAGGTCACACGACCCAACATTACATCAGACAACGGAAGGCAAACTATGTTGCTAGTCAACAAGAACCAAAAAGGCCTAAGAGGCCGCAACATAAGGCGACGTCCCAGCCCATAGATTCCAGACTGCTACCTGGGAACCCCAAACTACTCGTCGATGTCCACGTTGAATCACCACCGATGTGAGATCTTCTCCTGAACCAAAATTAAGCAAACCTGAGTACGGGAGGTACCCAACAAGACTTAGTTAACCTATTATATATCTACTATCTTTTAGAAAGAGTTATGAAGGTTATTTTGCGTAAAGCCATCTTTGTTTTCCAAGTTGAGGGAGAAACAGCACGTCTCATAGAGTATTTTGAAAACAGATGAGAAAGCTAATCAGCTACTGATATCATCATCTTTTAATCCACCGAAACATATCAGCACCTCGTGCTTCAAAGATCACCTCCTCCAGTTGTTCCACACTATCCCATGCTACAAGGTAACCCCTCTCGGCGTCTCCGAGGAGGCATCCTTCAATCGTTATCAGCAAGTTTTAGTCATTCCGTTTAAGTTGTCTATGATCACAGAATCCGTCACCAAGTCGTCTTTAACCGCAGACACGGCTTTTCGAAAAGATTTAACCCTGCAGGGGTGTACAACTTTACCCACACGTACCAACCGACTCTTAGTGCCACCAGGGTTAGCACTAGTCCGGGAAGTGCCGGCAGAGGGTGGTCGATTCCCGGCCTTTACCTTGTCGAACCATATCCATGAGTCAACCCAAACAGGGCCACCCCGTCAACAGGGAGTTGGCCACCTCCTGACGGCACCTGTTCTGTGAGTCGGGAACAAGATCCGTGTACGTCCATCACTTGTCCCGGTCACGACCTAGTTTTCTCCAAAACATTTTCCGACTCACACGCAGATGGAAAGCTCAAACTACGTGGCTCATGGATAAGGTTAAACAAGTTAGTTAGCCGGGCGGTGTTCATCGGCCCACGTGTGGCTGTACGCTCAGTCTTGGCTCGAAGGCGAGAACTCGCTCCTAGGGGCATGAACAGGACAAAACGCCACAACCCATTGTGGCC
The DNA here is from genome assembly GCA_028641055.1 of Alopecurus myosuroides. NCBI lineage: Eukaryota > Viridiplantae > Streptophyta > Magnoliopsida > Poales > Poaceae > Alopecurus > Alopecurus myosuroides. The sequence goes on from CM054061.1 coordinate 41,375,439, forward strand.
TCACATCCATGCCGTGATTAGTCAAGTTATCAAAGGTAACTCAAATCATAAACACCTGACATGGTAGATTCACGCATTGACCAGAATCATCAACTAGGCATGGCTAAGCAAGACTCACAAGGTTTTAGCGGAGCGCGCACAAACAAACCTGTAGCTGCTAGGTGAAGTGGATCAGGATATCTAGGTTATGCAGTATATAGGAGAACTCTATCTACTGACATCAAATAGTTTGGAACCGAATGCAAAGTACGAGATTCAAATCACTTTGAAATCATATATGAGCAGATAAGAGGTTATGCTTGCCTTGGTTATAAGAAAATTAGATAAAGATCTTCAGGAATAAGTGCTTGACTTGTCGGTTAAGATCAAGTATTCGTCGTTGGATTGCTGGCCTTCTCTTCGGAGTCACGTTCTACCGAGGGGGAAACAAACACCGAAAAAGAAATAACAATCAACATGGCATCGATGCAATGCACAACATGTATGCATGATCAAGTTAATGCACTAAAATAAAGCCCTAGGCATGATCATTGGGTTGCTAGGGTTCATATGTCAGTTATGTAGATTTTCTGAAATTTGCCCGAAATAGACCCCGGAGGGGGTTTCGGACGATTATGGAAGTGAGTGCAATTTAAAGTGCTCAAATGGGTTTGAAAACATCATAACTAGTTTGTACTTGTCATTTTGAGCAATTTGATATATAACTTTTAATTTTCTAATTTTAGTGAATAAAAACTTATTTTTCTATTTTAAATGAATTAAACCACATTAAATAAAGGCCAAAATTCAACTTTGTCAAATATATGTGGAAATGACATTTTTGGATAGATCTCATTTTTCTGAACACAACCATATTTTTATTATATTTTTTTGACTTATATTTTTGTAGATATTGATTTTCTAAAATTTAACCATTTCCTGTAATTAATAAAAGGAGGTGGGGCCCATGTGTCAGGTTTTTCTTTTATTAAACATTTTACATAAAAACATGACACGTGGGGCCAGCTGACTCACGCTGACGTCATCATGACGCCAGCGGATGGCCGGCTGTGCACGGCCGTGGTCGCCGGCGGCGATTCCCGCAACGGAATCGAGCGCCCTCGGGCTCTTTCGAAAGCCCCGGACGTGGGCGACCAAAAGGTGGCGGAGCCTCCACGTTTGGTCCACCGGCGGTGAGCCGGCGAGCAGGGACGGCAGCGACGGCCACGGGTTCCGGCCGAACCGGCGATTCCGGCCACGGAAGGAAGCGGGGAGGCTACCGGGGGATGCGGGAGCTCACCCTGAGTGCGTTGAAGAGGACGGCAGGGTCGAAGGAGGTCGGAAACGCCGACAATGGTGCACGGCGGCGCTCGGACGGCCGCGAGGAAGACGGCGGAATTCCGTCGATCCCGACCATCCCGCCAAACGAAACTCGACGGGGGGACAGAGGAAGGCCTCGCGGAGCTCCTGGGCTTCTCAGACCGGCGAGGGGGGAAACGTAGCGGCGGGGACAGGGGATCGCCGGCGAGATACGGGTTCGGTTAGGGTTAGGGTTCGTTCACGATAGGAGATACAGAGAGGGAGGGGATGCTGCGTGAGGGAGAGAGAGGAGTGCGGGGTGGTCTCTCCTCGCCCTTATCCTCGCGAAAGGAGTAGCAGGAGGTGGCGTAGGCGGCGTCGGCGAGCTTCTGTCCTTTTGGCGGGAGGAAGACGATAAAAGGCATTTTTTTCGGAAAACCCCCTGGCTTTTCTAGAAACTACAAACTAGTCCTTTCCTTTTTAAAAACAGGGCAGAAACAGGGTTTTTGAGGGCCTTTTTGTGAACAGAAAATTTGGCAAAAATAGTTTTTGGAAACCTCACAAAATTTCAAACCTTTCCATATTTTTGTTTTGTGAGATTGAATTACTTTTCAATACAAAATTTTGGAACCTCTTTTCAGTACTATTTGCTGGAATTTTCTCAAACCATTTGAATTCAAGTTTTAAATTGGTTCAAACATGATTTGAATTTTTGTTTGATGCATGTATGAGATGAACACACACCACACACCTTAAGGTAGCTCAAATTTGGGATGTTACAAATATGTAGATCGGGGCCTTCTCCTTCAATCCTCCAACGATCAACAAGTTTGGTGGGAGGGATTGGGAGTTATGGCAGATTTGGTGAGCTCTTAAATGTTATTGAATGCTAGAGGGGAGAACTAGAGCTCAAGGAGGAAGAGGAGGGGTATTTATACCCCCTCCTCAAATCTAGCCGTTTGGTTGAAAAACTGGTACCGCAATATCCGGTCCAAGTTTGGACCGGAATATCCGTTCGGGATATTCTTCAGATCTGCTTCGAAATCGTTGACCTCAACCGGATATTCCGATTGCCTCTGAATAATCCGGTATGAAAAATACGGCTGGCTTCTGTCTTGCGCAGGCACCTGAACCGGATATTCCGGTTGCTCCGGAATAATCCGGTTCACTTCTGTGAGATCCAACTTCATTTCTTAGCCGATTTTGAGCGGAAACTTCCTCAAGCGGAATATTCGGTACAATATGAATAATCTGGTACCAATATTACGGCTCCTCTCTGTCCCGAACTGGACAGAAAACATCCTAACCAAAATATCCGGTTTCCCGGAATAATCCGGTTAGAATAATCTGGTTCCTCATTGTCCCAAATCACTTAGCCCAATCTTCAACGATCTTTCGGTGATCGATGCCGATGTTAAAGATAACACCTGCACCCTAAACAACTCGATAAATAATGTACTTAGTATTGTTAACTAACACACAGAACACCGGGAAAACGAAATGCACTTTCAATTTCCCCCTTTTTGGTGTTAGATGACAATACTAATATTTGCAATAAAACCTTGACAAGTACATGTTTGAAACAAAATTGAAATGTATCCCCCTATCTATATGCACATATTTTGTTTGCCTCAAATGCAAAAAGTGCAACAATACAAGGAGAGCAATTTCCAACAAGTAGCAAACATGCTAAAGTAACAATATAGCCAATATGTTGAGAATAAGAGAGAAATATATACCTTGTGCGTAGAGATGATAAAAAGAATACCCAAGAACATATAAGATAGATAAACCATGATCCATGATAGCCAATATACAGAGTCTCACAACACATAATAACACATAGTTTTAAACGAGACAATAAAAGGAAATAGTTCACGAATAAGACTAAATGGACACAAGCTCTCAAGAAATGCTAAAAGCATACGCTTGTGCCCGAAACCCATGCGAATCCCCGTAGGCCTACTACTACTTCTCCCCCTTTGGCATTGAGACACCAAAAAGGAGATAGGTAGTGGTGCTAGCGTCCCAACAACGATCTAAGCATCGGAATGCTCAGACGACTCTCCAGCTGACGTATCAGAAGCACCCTCAGCCTCCCTCTCCAGATCCTCGTCCTTATCCTCATCTTCCTCATCAAAACCATCTCCATCATAAGCACGGGAAGAAGCAGTTGTGGCACGAAGAGCCTCTTCAATCCGCTCCCAAGGGGTACGGTCTCTGGCAGACCACCGAGAGTAGGACTGTGGAACAAGAGGGGCAGGAAGATCACCAGAAGCACCACTCACATGGTGAAGGATCTGACTCTGAGTGATAGACATAGTTGTGTCCCTGCGGTAGGCCTGGTACTGCTCCTTGTGGATATGCACCTTAATGCAAAGCACGTTGCGCTGAAACCAGGAAAGCTCCCTGATATTGCGCAGAGTGGTGGAAGGATCAGGCTGAGGAGCACTAGAAGGGGCCACACCTCCCCTAGAGGAACCACCCTCAAAAGGAGGAACATGAGCAGGAACAACCTTCTTCCTCTTGATATACAGCCTCTTGAAATGATGTTCTTCCTTGGGAAACTCATTAAACTCCCTCTTCATTGTGTCCTTGATAAACATCATGATATATGGTCCATAAGGTATGGTGTTCCCACCAATCATAGCATTGCGCAACTCATGAAAGATGATATCCATGACATCCACAGTATAAGAGGCATTAGGATCCTCATCCTCCATACACTGCTTAGCCAAAATGAGAAGGTTGCACAAAGGACTGGTGAGAGCATCATTGTTACCTCCACTGGGCACCAAGAAGGACTGGAAGAGGCGCACGAGCTTATCATAGAAGGGGAGGAGCCCTTCCAGCTTCCCAATAGTGAACCCTGGAGCATACATATCATCCATGTACCTCTCCCGCTGTGGTCTCTCCACCTCATGCATACGGTGATCAAGTGGAGGATGAGAGCTGTGCGAGTACCCAAGAACAAGACCCAGCCTGTGGAATGGAGCCTGACAAGGAGTGGACTGGGTCATCCACTTCCGAACACAAGGAATACTGTTGTCAAACACCACTATGGACATGAACTGAACAACAAGCTCGGTGTCGTAGGGGCAGCGCGTCTCCAGAAGCCTCACAAGACCGAACTTCTCTATGATACTAGCAGCATCAGCAAACTCTTCCTTATCCCTGATCATCTGAAACTTGGTAGGATGCATCTGACGGATAGGAAACTTGTAGTCGGAGTAGATGTCTGCATAGATATAGAACTGCTCCAAGCACCAGAAACGAGCATCCTCACACTCCACATCACGGGGAGTGTTTTACCAATCCTTCTGCCTTATCTGAGCATAGTCCTAAGTGGAGATATATGTCTTGTAGTTCTGCCTACATGCCTTTCCTTTCTTCTTATTTGATGGCTTAGAGGAGAGAGTCTTGCCCTTGGCAATAGCTTTCCTTGGTAAGCGAGCATCACCGGGATCCTCATCACTAGTGTCCTTATACGAAGGACACTTGCGAGGGCCCAACTTGTCAGCGTGAGAGCTACTTGTGAAGAAGAAATATAGAGGAAGCAATAGGGTTAAGTGCACATATGTCAAACAATGGAGGAATCATACGTAAAAACAATAGGGAGGATTCCATGGTATGATCGAGAATTAATTCTAGTTAGGATCAAACTAGTACTGATGAAATTCGGGACAGAACTCAACTGGATATTCCGGTTCAGTTCTGTACCGGATATTCCGAGTGCGTGACAGAACACCACCAGATATTCCGGTTTAAAACTGAACCAGATATTCCGGCTGCTCGACAGAACACAACCAGATATTCCGACAGCACGAAACCAGCACTAGATTGATTCTAAACTAGAGTTGAAAACTAGATAGGTGACATGTGAATCTAACCTATTGTCTCTAGCATGCATAGGGTACCTTAAGGAGCAATCACTACCAAGCATTGTCAAGTAAAACACAAATCCATGGAGGGGTAGGGTTATGGCACCAAGATTCAAAGGATTTGAACTTTACCGGCGTCCATAGATGAAGATGCTAGGATGGAAACGCTCCCAAGGAAGAGGGGAACAAGATCCGGGCAAGAACTCGTAGATCCCGCGGAGGAAGTGGCCCGGGAGGCCAAGAATCAAGGTGTTGGCACTTTGGTGGAGAAGAGGAGTTGGGGAAGAAAAAGGCAAGAACTGCCTCTCTCCCCGTGCCCCTCCGAATAAGTGAAGATGCGTCGGACTGGATATCCCGGTTCAAGTTTGAACTGGATATTCCGATACCACCCGGATATTCCGGTTCAAAACTGAACCGGAAATTCCGGCTACCATCTGATTCGAAACTTCCTAGTTTCAATGGATTAAAAAATGTGCTAGATAGAGTTTGGTTTTTGGGTAGAAAGGCTTAGGATAGAAACACCAAACTAGAAGTAGTACTTATCTCACTCTATTGCAAGAAACAAACAATCAAAAGACCAATTGAGAGAGATTTTCCTACGAAAACACTTAGCGAGGGAAAAACAAGAGAAATGTAATGAAATATCGAATAAACCCCAACTAAGATCCAACTCTTCACAAAGAAGAGGCTGGTGGCCTAAGCCACCATGTAAGAGATCATGGTATGACACCGCGAAGATATATATTGGGTGCATGGCCAATACTCGACACTGAAGCTCACAATTCAACATTAGAAAAAGCGAGATCATAATGAATTTTTGCTTTGGGCATAATGGTGGGAGGGAGAACCCAATGTGTTAGGATAACACTCCTCCTATGTACATGCCTACACCTAAATCCAAACACGTCACAACTATAGGGTGTGTGAAAGATCTTCAAGTCAAACTTCTAGAATCAATGATATTTAGCTCATTCCTCAAGAACATGAATCTTGCATCATCGAGAGGCTTCGTGAACATGTCCGCGAGATTATCCTTGGTGGCGACATATGCTAGCTCAATATCACCTCTTGCCACGTGATCCCGGATGAAATGGTGACGAATCTCAATGTGCTTCGTCCTTGTGTGTTGCATGGGGTTGTAGGCGATCTTGATGGCACTTTCATTGTCACACATGAGGGGAACCTTCTCCAAGTGAACATCGTACTCTTTGAGGGTTTCCCTCATCCATAGCAATTGAGTGCAAGCACTTGCGGCGGCCACGTACTCGGCTTCGGCGGTGGAGAGAGATATGCAATTTTGCTTCTTAGAAGACCAAATCACCAAGGACCTACCAAGAAATTGGCAAGCCCCGGAAGTAGACTTACTATCATCTTGATCACCGGCCCAATCCGAGTCCGTGTAGCCCTTGAGAGAGAATTGTGCCCCTTTGGGTACTGATGCTACACCTTGATGGTGCCTTGAGGTGCCAGAAATTCTTTGCTATGGATGGTGTGTTGGGAACCCCAAGAGGAGGGTTTGATGAGTGTAGCGGTAAGAATTTCCCTCAGTTAAGAACCAAGGTTATCAATCCAGTAGGAGAAAGAGGATCTTCGGAAGGTTGATGCCACTGACGGTGGTGGTGGCGCCTCACCGGTGTTAGCAACAACGCGGAACCTGCACACAACACAACCAAAATACTTTGTCCCAATGGTACAGTGAGGTTGTCAATCTCACCGGTCTTGCTGAAAACAAAGATTAGGCGTATAGTGTGGAAAATAGTGTATGCTTGCAGTAAGTAAAGAAAACAGGGAATTGTAGTGGTTCGTTTAATAGTGTAGGAAAATGGACCGGGGGTTCATAGGTTCACTAGTGGTGTCTCTCCATAAAAGATAGCATGCTGGGTGAACAAATTACAACTAGGAAATTGACAAATAGAGGTTGCACCGTAGTGCACATTCATGACATGATGACTACTATGATATTTAGTGTGGGCATTACAAAAATATACATAGACCGTAATCCAACTGCGTATATGACTAATAATCCACCCTCAGGTTATCGCATTAAGTTGCAAACAACAGATAATCGCATTAAGAAATATGTGTAATGTAAGCAATGATTGTGCACGCGGGCACTCACACCGCTATTTTCTCCCTAGTGGCAACAACATATCCTCTCCCGTCACGTTTCTGTCGCTCGAGCCAGGCGAAAAGGATGCATGAACCCAACTATCGAGCATAAATACTCCCTCTTGGAGTCACTAGCAACTACTTGGCCAGAGCAACCACTACCAATGAAAAGCATGCAAGATCACAAATAACATATGAAATAAAGACTATAATCAACTTGGCAGAATCTCAATATTCATCGGATCCTAGCAAACACAGCACATAGAATTACATAAGAACAATCTCGATCATGTTAGGCAGCTCACAAGATCTAAACATTGAGGCATAGGAGGAGAAGACAACCATCTAGCTACTACTATGGACTCGTAGTCCAAGGATTAACTACTCACGCATCACTCTGGAGGCACGCATGGTGAGGAAGAGGCCTCCAGTAAGGATGTCCTCTCCGGCAGGGTGCCGGGAGACAGCTTTAGAACCCCCTGATCTAGGGTTGACGACGATGGCGGCTGCAGAACTTTTCGTGGATTTTTTTATCAAGTGCCTAGGGTTTTCCTTTGGAAGGGAATAAATAGGCGAAAGGGCAAAGGCAGTGGAGCCCCACACCACCCCCAGCGCGTCCAAGGGGGGCGCGCCACCCTATGGTGTGGGCCCCCCTCCGGGTCTCTTCGAGACTCCGTGGAACCTTCGGGAATTCTAAGACTTCCGGGCTTCAAATTTTCCAATTCCGAGAATATTTCTAGAACAACTTTTCTGAAACTAAAAACAACAGAGAACAGGTAACTGCCACTGTGGCATCTTATCGATAGGTTAGTCCGGAAAATCGATAAAAATGACATAAAGAAGGGAGAAAACATTTAGCAATTGGCATAATATCATCATGGAACATCATAAATTATAGATACGTTTGAGACGTATAAAGAATCCCCAAGCTTAGTTCCTACTCGTCCTCGAGTAGGTAAACGATAAACAATATAATTTCTAGGATGATATGCTACCACACAATCTTGATCATAAAAATGTAAAGCAGAGCATGTAAACTGAGATCATAGAACTTTACCACAAACATGATGAATAGAACTTTAATAATAAAGCATAGCAATCACTTTGCATCATGAGAAGTATCTCAAATAAAAGATCATGAATAACAATGCAAAGAAAGGTATACGTTTTTTCAAGTATAGAGAAAGCATGGCAAAGTGGTATTTCACCAGTCCTTAAGAGTGGGACAAAACATAAATGCCAGAACACCTTCAAAATTCATGAGGGAGACTAGAACAAATAATTTGAGAACAAGCAATAACACATCATGAATCAATTAATAATGTTTCTGGGACAAATGCACATAAAACTCAGAATGGCAAAAATGCTCTATCAACTGTGCATAAAGTTAGAAGATGGAGACTCAACATAAAAATAAAAGAAAGGCCCTTCGCAGAGGGAAGCAGGGATCACTCATGTGCCAGAACTTTTATTTTATTAAAGAGAGGTATTAAAAGTTTGACACTCCTCCCATCCATCTTTCACAAACCATGGCTAACCGAATCCTTGGGGCCTGCCAACAATACAGTACGTCACAAGCCAACTAGATTTCACAAGAGCGGCTCCCATATGAAGGACGCAATTGGTATAGAAGATCATCCCTCTTTCTCTTTTGTTTACACAATTATGCTTTGACTGATAAATCAGGGGCAAAATAGTGAAGAGATTTTGTGTGTATTAATTTGGGGCTGGGCACCCCGCTGCCAGCTCTTCTATCAATTGGATAAGCGGATGAAGCCACTAGTCCAGGGTGTGAAATCGAACCAACAAGTGAGATAAAGATTCTCTATTTACGTCCTCATGAGCAAAAACAGGAACACAAAGCAGGAGTAATTTTGAAGGTTTTAAAGGTAACACATGAGCAATTTACTTGGAGTGGCAGTTAAATACCACATGTAGGTAGGTATGGTGGACACAATGGGAAAACTTGGTTTTAGGGAGTTGGATGCACGAGTAGAATTCCATACTTAGTACAGGTGGAGGCTAGCAAAAGACTGGGAGCGGCAAATCAAGAGAGCATAAGAGCCATAATCATGCATAGCGACATAAACATCATTAATCAAAGCATAAGCGGTATCACAAGTTCAAAAACTAAATGATCATAGAGGCTATTAGTGTCTGGTTCATAGTCATAAACATGGTGTAGGCATGCGCCAAGTCAACCAAATAAAATATTCAAAAGAGAATACCACAAATTTATGCTTCAATATGACAAGAAGAACTCATGATTCTTTCAATGGCACATTAAAAAATCTTAGCTATTTGAGGCTAATCGTGCTACTCAATAACCACAAGGCTTTAAAACTAAAATAACATCCAACATGATATTAAAAAGTTCTAGCCACAGTCTATACAAGCTTCTACTTGCACCATTAAAAATTCTACTTCAAACAACAGTTTCTTTTCCCAACAAGCACCATACAAGATATGTTTTAACAAAAATAGACTACATTGTACAGCAAGAAAAAATGAGATTACTCACATTACACTACTAAAACTAACAGCTCTTAGATAAGAGATGCATGCAAAACAGGAGCTAAATAAATGCAGCAGCTAGACAAAGATTAAGAATACAAAGTATCCCCATGAAAAAGCGGAGCGTGTCATTATCCAATAAAACAATGCTGGGGTCAAACCAAGCTTATTGCAAAATAAAAACAAACTGAAAGCAAAAATAAAAGACGCTCCAAGTAAAGCACATAAGATGTGACCGAATAAAAAAATATAGTTTTGCTAGAAGTGACCTGATAATTTGTCGATGAAGAAGGGGATGCCTTGGGCATCCCCAAGCTTAGATGCTTGAGTCTTCTTGGAATTTTCTGGGATGTACCATCGGGGCATCCCCAAGCTTAGGATTTTCACTCTTCTTGATTACGTCATATCATCTTCTTCTCTTGACCCTTGAAAACTTCCTTCACACCAAACTTCTCAACACTCTTCATTAGCAACGTTAGTGCAATCGAAATAATAAATTCACATGGTTCAGTTTCAACACAAGCCTAACACTCATAAACACATTAGATAATGTCACAACTTCTTTCAAAACTCTTTTTCTCAAAAGAACACCAAAAGAAGCAGATTAAGATGCAAATGCAATTATTGGCAGAAATCTGTCAAAACATGACAGCAGGTAAAGATGATTTTTTTTCGAAAATATTATGTTGCTCAAATAAAAAAGTGTTAAACTAAGAAAAGTTTTGTATATAGCCCAGGATTACGCACAAACAAATCCAGGTCATTTTGAATTTTCTGTGATTTTATACGAATTTAACAGTGGACAGCAGAAATCTGTTTCCTACGCAGAAATCCGAAATATAGTCTCAACTTTCCACTAGAGGCTTTACTTGGCTCAACAAAGACACAAAAGAAAAGATACAGCGGGGTTGATAAGGAAATAGAAAACACCCAGGTGCAAAGAAAACAAAAAGAAACGATGAAAACGGGGTGGAAAACGGAGAAATAAAACGGGTTGTCTCCCGGTAGCGCTTTTCTTTAACGCCTTTCAGCTAGGCATAGAAAGCAACTCAAGTATTTTCAAGTGAAGAAGCATCAAAATTAAGCTTAGAAATATCCTCAACAATGAATTGTATTTCATCTATAGAAGTTTTAGATGTCCCTTTATCAGCGCTTTTAGGCACACTACTTTCATCAAATGGGTTTGTAGGAACAATCCAATCAAAGTTCATTTCTAGAGCTTCAAGCATTCCTACCAATTTAAAGGGTATTGGTATTTTATTTTCCTTATAATTGGCTTTACCCGGTGTGCTATTAACATCTACACATGAGCCTGATATCTCAAATCGGTTAAAAACTTTTCTAGCCTCAATGGCAACATCACCAAATTCCTTAAACAAAGTTTCTAGAATAAACTCTCTCTTTTCGCTATCCTTAATGTTATCAAGGTTGAGGAACATTTGTTGCATTATGGTATTAAGGTTAACAAACCTAGCTTCCAGCATACGAACTAGAGATGCTTCAGCGGTTTCATAATCTGGAGCAAGTTCAGCTAAGGATCTATCCTCAAATTCTTTGTGCTTACTAACATAATTAAAAAAATCTCCAATATTATCTTTCCCAATTATATCACCGCTACCTATTGGTACGTATTTCAAGGTAAACTTGGTTAGAATCATGATTAGAGATTAAACTAAGAGCATAAAACAATAATAACAGCTATGAAGTACACTATTTTTTTGTGTTTTTGATATAAACAAGCAAAACAAGACAAAAAAATAAAAACAAGACAATAAACAAAATAAAGAGGTTGAGAGTGAGAGACTCCCCTTTCCAGAAGACTTCTTTCTCCCCGCGAACAGCGCTAGAAATTCTTTGATGCTACACCTTGATGGTGCCAGAAATGCTTTGCTATGGATGGTGTGTAGGGAACCCCAAGAGGAGGGTGTGATGAGTGCAGCGGTAAGAATTTCTCTCAGTTAAGAACCAAGATGATCAATCTAGTAGGAGAAAGAGGATCTTCGGAGGGTTGATGCCACTGACGGTGGTGATGGTGCCTCACCAGTGTGAGCAACAACGCGGAACCTGCACACAACAGAACCAAAATACTTTGTCCCAACGGTACAGTGAGGTTGTCAATCTTACCGGTCTTGCTGAAAACAAAGATTAGACGTATAGTGTGGAAAATAGTGTATGCTTGCAGTAAGTAAAGAAAACAGGGAATTGTAGTGGTTTGTTTAACAGTGTAGGATAATGGACCGGGGGTTCATAGGTTCACTAGTGGTGTCTCTCCATAAAAGATAGCATGCTGGGTGAACAAATTACAGCTAGGCAATTGACAAATAGAGGATGCACCGTAGTGCACATTCATGACATGATGACTACTATGATACTTAGTGCGGGCATTACAACAATATACATAGACCGTAATCCAACTGCATCTATGACTAATAATCCACCCTCAGGTTATCATCCAAACCCCCTTCGGTATTAAGTTGCAAATAACAGATAATCACATTAAGCAATATGTGTAATGTAAGCAATGATTGTGCACGCGGGCACTCACACCGCTATTTTCTCCCTAGTGGCAACAGCACATCCTCCCCCATCACGTTTCTGTCACTCGAGCACAGGCGAAAAGGAATCATGAACCCAACTATCGAGCATAAATACTCATTTTTGGAGTCACTAGCAACTACTTGGCCAGAGCAACCACTAGCAACAGAAAGCATGCAAGATCACAAATAACATATGCAATAAAGACTATAATCAACTTGGCATAAGTTCAATATTCATCGGATCCCAGCAAACACAACACATAGAATTACATAAGAACAATGTCGATCATGTTAGGCAGCTCACGAGATCTAAACATTGAGGCATAGGAGGAGAAGACAACCATCTAGCTACTGCTATGGACCGGTGGTCCAAGGATGAACTACTCACACATCACTCTGGAGGAAGGCATGGTGATGAAGAGGCCTCCAATGATGACCTCCTCTCCGGTAGGGTGCCGGGAGACAGCTTCAGAACCCCCCTGATCTAGGGTTGACGACGACGGCGGCTGCGGAACTTTTCGAGGATTTTTGATCAGGTGCCTAGGGTTTTCCATCGGAGGGGAATAAATAGGCGAAAGGGAAAAGGCGGTGGATCCCTGGGGGCACCACACCACCCCCCGGCGCGGCCAAGGGGAGGGCGCCACCCTATGGTGTGGGCCCCCTGAGGCCCCCCTCCCGGTCTCTCCGGGACTCCGTGGAACCTTCGGGAATTCTAAGATTTCCGGGCTTTGAAATTTCCAATTCCGAGAATATTTACAGAACAACTTTCCTGAAACTAAAAATAGTAGAAAACAGGGAACTGGCTCTGTGGCATTTTGTCAATAGGCTAGTCAGGAAAAACCGATAAAAATGACATAAAGAAGAGAGAAAACATGTAGCAATTGGCATAATATCATCATGGAACATCAGAAATTATAGATACGTTGGAGACGTATCAGGTACCACAAACCAAATCTTGAGGTATCAACCAAATACCAAAAGATCCTATGGACCGCCACTAAGTGGCTTTCCTTAGGAGCCGCTTGATACCTTGCACACTGTCGTGGAGTGGAGAAGACAGATGCCATGGGATGGCTAAAGTGTTGGGGCCGATGGACGTTGTAGGTATTCGGGGAGGGATCGCACGTCGAGTAGACGCGCTCAGAAACACAGTAAACACCTTGATCTACCCAGGTTCGGGGCCCCCGTGTGGAGGTAACACCCCTACTCCTGCCTATCTCTCTGTATATGGTATATCCGGGTAGCCGCAGTACAAATCAGGATCTCAGCCGAGTAGCCACTCTCTAGTTCTCTCTCGGTGTAGGACTAAGGGGCGCAACAAATGCTCTCAGGGCAACCTCGTCCTCGCGCAGGAGGGGGCTGGGCACCTTATATACTGGTGCCCAGCGAGTAAACAATACTTAAAGGTACACGATTAGACAACACCTCTGTGACAGGAGAAGCACGCTTCCGTGTCCCTGCTGACGCCGTTGCGGGAAGTCGTTGCGCCGTCCGGTTGACAGGACTTGTCCACCCTGTCAGTCTCACAGAGTAGGCCCCTGACATGTCATGTCCCCCTATCAGTGACAAGACAAGACAGGTGCCCACCCTCACTGTACCCACGCCGTAGCGCATATAATCATGCGTCTTGTAAGTTGAACCGCACGCCTCTATGGCTGCGGGATACGCGGGATCCCGTCAGAACGGCTCCATTGACTTTGTGCCCGAGTAGGATGGAGGCTCATCTACTCGGACCACCTGATCTCTACTCGGACGATTCCAAACTTCCTCCTTATCTTCTCTTGGCCTTCAATACTTATTACCGAGTAGCACCTACCGGATAGCTGATACCCGGGTAGCCGCCTACCTGGCAAACAGTACTCTGATATCTGTTTTACCACCTCGCTTACCCCTACTCGGGGGTAGCCCCCAGACAATAGTCCCCGAAGCTGGTAGAGTCCAGTGAACTTGTTCATTGGGCCCTGCCAGCTTAAACCAAATTGCCTTCGTGACGCGGTCTTCCCGAGTTGCTTCTCCAATCGGACATCACAAGTCCATGCTCGAACTTCTCTGAATAATGTCTTGACAGAGATCCGCTAAGTGCCGAGTAGAGCACGCAACGCAGAGCTCTGCCGAGAACCCAACACTTAGCGGAATTTTCCACTCACTCCCGCTCAATCCAGATCAAATCCATCTTCTCGTGTCAAGTGAGGGCACGTGTCACACGCCCACGCCCCTGACGCCTCGGTTCTGGCGTTTCGACGTGTCACGCGCCTGCCACTGCACCTGGGGCCCACGGCCCGTTAGGTCACCTCGATCGTGTACTCGAGAGCCCACGACCCGAGTCGTGGGATCAATTGTGCCCGTTATGCGCGCATTTTCGCTATATGCGTTTCTAACGGGCAGTTAAGCCACACCGCACAATCTCTGCCACGATCAATCCGCTAGTAACGGCAATTCGCGGACGGAATAAATACCTCCACGCCACCCAAATCATCTCTTCCCCTTCGCAGCGCTTCTTCTCGCCTTCGCCTTCGCCGTAGAGCATCGCGCCACCGCGAACTCTCCACGCACCACCGCATCAAGAGCAGAGAGCAAGGATTCCGGTGCGCCTCCGTCGTCATCATCAACCCCAACTCCGACGAGCTTCCGCTTCTCCACCAGCAACGGCACCGCCATGGATCTTGCACGCGCCGCCACGGACCAGCACGAGGAGGAGATGGCGCCGTCCCGCGCCGGCTGGGAGGGCTCGGACGTCACCGCCGCTAATTGCCAGTGGCTGGTGAACACTCGCCGCGTCCCTCCCAGCGTGATATGCCGTCCTCCCGGCGACGAGCTCGTTCCGGCTCCGGAAGCCGGTGAGTATGTTGTATTTCTTTCTCACTTCAAACGCCGCCTAGGCCTTCCCATTTCCATGTTCTTCTCCGATTTCCTCCGCCATTTTGGCCTCCAGCCACACCATCTTCCTCCAAATGCCATAGTCATGCTATCCACCCACGCCACCGTCTGTGAAGCCTTCTTAGGCGTGTACCCAACAGTCCAAACTTGGGCTCGTTACTTTTTTCTCCGCCAACAGAGCGTATCCAGGCAACCCCCTCGTTCCACGCGTGATGACCCAGACCGGTAGCGCAATGATGCTGCAGCGTAGCACCGGGCACCACCCGCGGGTACTCGGGTTGGAAACTGTGCGCAAGTGGCAGCGGGGCTTTCTATACGTGAAGAATGTCCCTCTCGAAGAAGGAAAACCTGCTGAGGACCGAATTGGGCTTCCCAAGTTCGAGAATGCGCTACCCACCAAACAGAACTGGGGGTATAATCCCAAGAACACAGTGCCTGACGTCGTCCAGGTAGAGAAGCGCCTGACGCAGCTGGTAGAACAAGGACTTCTGCAGGATGACCCAATTGCCTGCTGGATATCGCGCCGAGTGCTCCCGCTCCAGGACCGAGCACACAAGATGTGCTACATGGGAGGCCCTCGGGATTGCACCCGGACCACGACCTTTGAGCTTAGCAAGGCGAAGGTGGCCATCTGGACCAAGTCCATCATTCGGACTACCCTCACCGAGAACTGGGCTTACTGCTTCGTGTCGTATAGCCGCACCAAGCCCATCCCCAAGTTCAGTTTTCTTCTCTGCATGCTCAGTACTTGTGCTTGGTACCGAATAGACCTCCTCTTAGCTTCATATGCTTTGTGTTTGCACGCTATGCCGGATAGAGCTCCTCTGTTAATACTTAGCTTGATATGCTTCATGTTTGCATGCTGTTCCGGGTAGAACCACTTAGCTTGATATGCTTTATGTTTGCATGCTGCTCCGTGTAGAACCACTTAGCTTAATATGCTTTATGTTTGCATGATGTTACGAGTAGAACCACTTAGCTTAATATGCTTTATGTTTGCATGTTGTTCCGAGTAGAACCACTTAGCTTAATATGCTTTATGTTTGCATGTTGTTCCGAGTAGAACCACTATTCGTTTACCTCCTCTGGTCCTTAGCATTTAGTGCTTTTTGTTTGCATGCTAGACCGAGTAGTATACCTACTCTGCTGAAATTCAACTCACTGTGCTCTATGTTTACACAAACAGAAATTCTATCGCCAGAAGGACGAAGACCAGCTCATCTTCGAGGCCAACTGGGAAGCAGATAGAACAGAGGATGACGAAACCGCTTATGACATCCAGGACACCCTGTGCATCCCGCATGCTAGTCAGGACGGTAAGTCCCGAGTCACGGGTTCTATCCGGGACTGGTCGGAGGATGAAGAAGGTGACTGGGTTCACCTCTTTACTTTCTTGCACTGTTCATGACTCCCTCTTTTCTATTCTGAATTCTTCCTTCTTTCTGTTGCAGAGGAGCCTGAGCTGGAAGAGATGGAGGAACCCGTGGATGCCATTCCGGTATCCGTGGCTGCCCCCACCACCACTAGAAAAAGAACGGGTAGCGGGGCATAGGATCCCCCTGTCAAGAGGATCAAAAAGAAGCCCGGCGTCAAGGCGGGAACCAAGACCAACTTGCGCAGGAAGCGCCCCACCATTGACGGGTAAGTCTTCCCGGGTTGCTGTCTACTCTGTTTTCTCCCTGGCTTTCTTCCTTGCACATTTTCTGATCTCCTTTCTCTTTTACTCATTTCTTTTCAGTGATGCTCTTGATGCCGATGCCACCGCCGCAGCTGCTCCCCGAAAAAAGAAAGATCCACCACGAGACCTCATGGAACTTTCTGACGACGAAGAGGACCGCGTACCAGAGAACCGGACACCGGCATCCTCTCCCCCCCCCCGAGAAGATCCAGAACTTGGCACCCAGAACGCAGGCGCCGAGACGAACACTGCCGCCCAGGACAGGGGCGCCGAGAAGGATACAGAGCGCATCGTTGAGCAGCCGCAGCCCAGCCCGCAGCCAGCTTCTCAGGAAGCTAACAATGCTGAGAAGCCACCAACTCCTCCAGCTGCATCAGCTGAGGAGGCCACTGATCACGCTGCCGGGCAGCGTCAAGAGGAGACCGCCGAGCATCCCCCCGAAGACAATGCTGCAAAGCAGCCAGACCCTGCTGCCGAGCAGCAGGTAGAAGATAATACTGTACAGCAGCCGGACCCCACTGCCGAGCAGCGGGTAGAAGATCCTGCTGCCGTGCAGCGAGTAGAGGACCCCGTGGAGGATCCCTCACGTGAATACGTGGTGCAGCCGGATGCCGCATCAACCAACCAGCCGAAGGCACCGCCAACTCGCCAAGTACCTCCGCCTACTCGCCAGGTTCCTGCACCGTCCTCCAATAAACAGACAGCTCCTTCTACCGCCAAGGTGGTCCCGCAGGCGACCAGGAAACAGCCTCCACGCGGTGCCTCGCAGGCTAGCGCGCAGCCAACCGGACAATGGCCAACCGTGCAAAAGCAGCTGTCCTTTCAGCCAACCGGACAGAAGCCAGGCGGTCGACCCGCACCACAGCAACCTCCACCTGCGAAATGGCCGCTTAACAAGGCCCGGAAAGTCAACCCGAACACCACGATGGTGCAGTTTGGTCCTGAGGAGGAGCAGGATTCCGCCGCAGGCGCCGGCGAGACTGAGAAGGCTCCTACATTCCCAGAGTATTGGGTTCAACCGCATGAGCGCCACAAGATCAAGATGACCCAGGAAGCTGAGCGACTAGGCGCCCTGAAAGAGCGAAGAGCCGTATCCTGCTCCAAGTCCAAGGGGAAGACAGATTCCCTGGTTATCAAGGAACTCACTTCCCGTGACGAGCATGACGAGGAGCTCCCTTAGG
Organism: Alopecurus myosuroides; assembly: GCA_028641055.1. NCBI lineage: Eukaryota > Viridiplantae > Streptophyta > Magnoliopsida > Poales > Poaceae > Alopecurus > Alopecurus myosuroides. The sequence goes on from CM054061.1 coordinate 41,393,494, forward strand.
AAGGCGTTGCCGCCATTCTGGACCGAGTAGGCTTCATGGAGAAGTTCTTGGACAGCAAGAGAATTGGCCACGCCGCCTGGGACGGTACCGAGCTGTGGAACCTTGACAACTACCAGACCGAGTGGAACAAGGCCGACATTGGCCCTGTTAGCGTAGCTATGGCCGGACCAGTACTCTGGCCAGCAAGCTGTTTGTTGCTCGCAAAAACCTCGAAGACATCAAGCAGAGCTATGTGGTAAGCACCTCTTTTCTTTTTTGATCTTCCCGAATTGCCAGATTTCGTCTTCACCTCTTTTCTCTTACCTACTACTCAGTCCCCGAGATTTGGGCCGAGTAGACAAAGCTCCAACGAGTTGCCTTCTACTCAGGCCAAATCTTCCAATCTCATCTATTTTCTTTTCTCTCTGCAGGATAGCCTCCAGGAGAGGACCAAGGTCTTCCGCCAGCTCCTGTGGTCTCACCGCCAAGTGCGGGACAGGAACCGGGAGCTGGAATTCAAGAAGAGCGAGATGGACGCAATGGAGAAGAACTCCATGGAAAGCGCTATCAAACTGTCCGCTATGGAATGTAAGCTTTTAGCATCTCAGTTTGTGCGTTTTTTGTTTACGCCCGTTTTTTGCTCTTTTGCTCAGTCGTTGTCATCTCTGTAGGTGAGCTTAAGGCGCTCGTGGATAGGCACCAGGATTGTGAGGTCATGGCTGCCTCCGCGCAGACTACAATCTCCAGACTGGAAGGTGAGCTACTCCTTCTCTGTTTCCTTTACCTAATTTGCTACTGCCTGCTCCTTTTGCTAACTTGCTGCTCTATCCGCAGAAGAATGCAAGAAATTCCGAGAAGAGCACCAGCAATGCCTCACTCCAGCAGAGGCACATAACCAAGTGCAGGTCCGTGAGGCCGAGTTGGAGAAGGAGCGGGAGGCCGAGAGGGCGGAGTTTGAAAAACTCCAGGTTGATCTCAGCAACGCACTCCAAACTGCCATCAATGCTGTCCGCGAACAGCAAGATTTTGAGAAGACAGCTGCTGCCGAGAAGAAGAAACTCGAGCTAGAAATCAGAACTCTGAAGGGAAGGAACCAAGCTCTCGAGGTCGCAGTCAGCGAGTCATGCCGCCTCCAGGATAAACATATCCGAGAATCAGATGACTGGAAGATCACGCTGGGGGCCCTTGTGCTGGAAATGGAATGTGAGTTGCCGCTACCCTTCACCATTTTTGTTTTTTACTTTTCTGTCTTCTGCTTCTCGGTTACTCGTTTTCTTCTCGGTTACTGTTCTGATCCAAACTATCATTTCCTTACCCGGATATCCTCCCTGAACTCCATGTTGCTAGTGAAACTGCCATGGACAAAGCTAGAAAGGCCAGGGCAGCAGCCGGTCTGAGTGTTGATGATACCTCCAGCATCGACGATCATCTCGTCAACCTCAAGACCCAAGTACGCTCCCTCAAAGGCTTGGGTACCTCCATGGTATCCACTGCAATCAAGACGCACAAGCTGTTCTGGCCCGACCGAGCTGTCCAAGAAACCTTCCGCGACATAGCAGCCAACCTGGACCATGTTAAAGAAGAACTGAAGAAATGGCGCGCTTCCGCAGCTCAGGCAGGAGCAGACGAGATCCTCCACTTCATCTTATCCTGGTACGAGAATCTGGACCTCGAGTAGATTGGAACTCGCCGAAATGGCTCCAAGTGGACTGCGCGTCCCGAGTGCGTCTCACGCCGGAAAGCAGTGGTATACGAGATTGCCTCCTACGCTGAGCCAGCATATACATCGACGGCCCCACTGAGCCGGATACAGATGTTGGTGAGGAGGAAGACGAGGAGGAAGCCGAGTTCAACAAGGATGCTGGCGAAGACCACGACCAAGATGACGAGGGTGCCGGTGAAGACCACGGCCAAGATGGCGAGGAAGCTGAACAGGAGGAGTCCGAGCATGGAGAGGCCGCGCAAATGGAATCCGAGTAGCTTGGTGGCGCGGAGGACTCCGGGATGGAAGCCAACCTGGAGACCGAGCAGCCGCAACCCGCCACGCAGGAGGCGGTCGTCACCACCGAGATGGTGATTGACGACCCTGCTCCCGAGCTGCGCGTGACTGGGGCTGCGAACTCCGTGCTCTACCCTCTTCCCAGTGCCTCCGTTACTCAGGCCTCCAACAACTCTGCATCAGAGCCCATCTCCAACACTCCAACATCGTCAGCGGCCGAGCCTACAACAACAACAGCTGCCTCCGAGCCAGTGGCGCCTACCAGCACCAACTCAGATACCACTACCTCCACCGTTGTCTAAGTTCCTACAATTTCTTTATCTAAAACATTTATCAGATCCCCGGGATGCCGGGTGCAGATGTAATCAGAATACTTATGCTTCATTTCGATACTCAGTTTTATTTTTTTTCACTTTTAGCAAGACTGGCTTGATGCCGGATTGCGTTTTAATGCAAGTCCCCGAGTTGCATTTCTCATCCACTTGTCTTTTTGTCTTTGCTCTTACCAGCCACTTGTGGCTTTTTGGTAGTCGAGTCACAAGTGTTCAAATACCAAGTTTCAGATACTCAACCACCTTGAGATTTGAATTCTAACGCTGCCAACCACTTAGCCGAAAAGGAAACCAGAGAAGTAAATACACCCTACTCGGTTGCTACACTTTTCTTTTCCTTAGCAATTTTTCATGTGCTCATTGACCTTTGGCTTGTTCTCTTGCTTGCCATGAAGTCGGGTTGCGGACATCAGCAGAGTCGAAGAGTTGGCCCTTGGGTTTAAACACATTACTAGATATGCGCATAAAATTCTAACTAGATCAACCGAGTAGGCAAAGGAAATAAAATAAACAACACAGGGCAAGGTTTTTGCACAGGCAGTCCCCGAGTTTGAATTCGGAGTGCCAACTTGAATTTTAACTCGGTTAAGGAGATACATACAACTTTTGCTCATGAATGAAAACAGCAGAGTAGAGCTACATTCCAGGGTCGCTTGGATTCCTCTCCATCTCTATCCGGCCTGTTCTTCTGTGGTGCCTGTGCGTCAACTAGATAGTAGGCATTATTGTGTAGAGCCTTGCTCACAATGAAAGGCCCTTCCCACGGAGGGGATAGCTTGTGCATCTCGGCCGTGCGCTGCACGAGCCTAAGGACCATGTCTCCTTCTCGGAAAACCCTTGGGTTTACTTTCCGGCTATGATAACGCCTCAGGCTTTGCTGATAAATGGCTGAACGTGACAGAGTTAACTCTCTTGCTTCTTCTAGCAGGTCAACGTCATTTTCTTGAGCTTCTCTCGCCTCTTTTTCAGTGTAGAGTGTTCCTCTGGGCGAGTCATGCTCTAGGTCAGTGGGCAACACGGCCTCAGCTCCATATACCAGGAAGAATGGTGTGTATCCGGTTGATCGGTTAGGGGTAGTCCTTAGACTCCACAACACCGCCGGCAACTCGTCCAGCCAACAACCAGGGGTTCACTGTAATGGCTCAATTAGCCTTAGCTTTATTCTGGATAGGACCATGCCATTAGCTCTTTCAACTTGGCCATTCGAAGCCGGATGCGCGATTGACGCAACGTCTAGTCGGATCTGCTTCTCTTTGGAGAAACTAGCAAAGGCTCCCTCAGCAAAGTTTGTTCCATTGTCCGTGATGATTCTGTGCACGTAGCCGTATCTCAGAATGATATCCTTCGGGAAGCTCTAAACTGTGACTCCATCACACTTCCGAATAGGCTTGACCTCAATCCACTTGGTGAATTTATCAACCATGACCAAGATGTCAGTCATGTTGCCTCTAGCTGGCTTGAAAGGACCTACCATATCCAAACACCAGACAGCAAATGGCCAAGTAATGGGAATGGTCTTCAACTCGGATGCTGGCATATGAATCTTGCTTGCAAATCTCTGGCACCCGTTGCACTTTCTCACTATATCTTGAGCTTGTCACAAAGAAGTGAGCTAGAAGAATCCATGCCGAAAAGCCTTGTTGACCAGAGCCCGAGAAGAGACGTGATGCCCGAACTCTTCCTGGTGTATCTCTCTAAGAATTTCTTCTCCTTCCTCTGGCTCAACGCAGCGTTGCAGCACGCTAGTAGGACTCCTTCTGTGCAGCCCCTTGTTGATAATGGTGTATCCCTTGGATCTTCTCTGTACTTGCCTGGTTGTGACCTCATCACTTGGCAATGAGCCATCCGTTAGAAATGGTAATATGGTCAGAGCCCAACTCGGTGTCTCCCGGATGGGAAACACCGGTTCGTCCACTTCCATTGGATCAGCTGCCATGACCTCTTCCGAGTTGGAGATGAGTCCCCGAGTACTGAGAAATGATCCCCTCAATGAACGCAACAGTCCCCGAGTTGAGTGAAGCAGTCCCCGGGTTGGAGACGCTAGTCCCCGGGTTGGAGACGACAGTCCCCGGGTTCTCCTTTGCAGCTTGCCAATCAATCTCCATGGGAACAGTTTCCGATTCTGGTAGAGATGGAATGAATATGGATTCTGAGTTGGGGGATGGCTTGATGGATGGCTTTCTCAAATGCTCCAAGGCAATCCCAGCCGGGATAAACTGCCGAGAAGACCCCAACTTGGACAGTGAATCAGCTGCATCATTCTCAGCTCGGTGTATATGATGAAACTCACAACCCTCAAAGGACCCAGTCATAGTTTGCACTAGAAACCGGTAGGATGCCATGTTCGCATCCAAGGCATCCCAATTGCCTCACACTTGCTGAACCACCAAATCCGAGTCGCCATAACAGACACTGCACTGAACTCCGATCTCCTTGGACACTCTCAGGCCATGTACCAGCGCCTCATACTCGGCCACATTATTGGATGCCTTGAAATGGATCTGCAGCACGTACTTGAGTTGACCTCGCTTGGGTGACGTAAGCACTACGCCAGCACCTAGCCCTTCTTTCACTTTGGAGCCATCAAAATGCATTTTCCAGAAGTTGGTTTCCGGCAAGGGAGGATCGTACTGCATCTCGGCCCAATCCACCAGGAAATCTGCCAGAGTTTGTGACTTGATTGCTTCTCTTCTCGCGTACAGAGGGGTGTACGCGGCTAGCTCAATTGCCCACTTGGCTACCCGGCCGCTTGCATCCTTGTTACCCATGATCTCCGAGATGGGAGCAGTGCTCACCACTATGATGGGATGCTCTTGGAAATAGTGCTTGAGCTACTTAGCACCTAGGTATACGCCATATGTCATCTTCTGGTAGTGCGGGTAGTTTTTCTTGGAGCTGGATAGCACCTCGCCGAGAAAGTACACTAGTCGCTGCACAGTCTTGCCTTCCTCTTCTCTTTCCACCACTATCACCACGCTGACTACCCGGTTAGTAGCTGCGATGTACAACAACATTGGCTCCTTGGGTAGCGGGCTTGCCAGGATGGGAGTGCTACCTAGCATGGTCTTGAGTTCTCTAAAGGCCACATCAGCTTGTGATGTCTAGACGAACTTATCACTCTTCTTCATGAGCTGATAGAGAGGCAAGGCCCTCTCGCCCATTCTTCCTAGGAAGCGGCTAAGGGAAGCCAAGCATCCGGTAAATTTCTGCATATCCTTCAGTGATCTCGGCAAAGACATGCTCTCTATAGCTTTTATCTTTGAAGGATTGGCCTCAATGCCCCGACTGGATACCAAGAAGCCGAGCAGCTTGCCAGCCGGGACGCCAAAAGTGCACTTAGTCGGATTCAATTTCATCCTGTACTTGCGCAGGCTAGCGAATGTTTTCTCAATATCACTAAGCAGAGTATATGTTTCTTTCGTTTTGATGACAATGTCATCTACGTACACCTGCACATTCTTGCCAATTTGGTCATGCAAGCATTTCTGCATGCACCTTTGATAGGTATCCCCACCATTCCGCAACCCAAAGCACATAACAAGATAGCAATAAGCCCCGTACGGGGTAATAAAAGCAGTCTTTATTTGATCAGCCGGATTAAGAGGTATCTGGTGAAAACCAGAGTAGGCATCAATTAAAGACAAAAGCTCGCACCCGGCAGTGGAATCGATCACCTGATCTATGCGGGGTAGCGGAAACGGGTCCTTGGGCAGGCCTTGTTCAGGTCGGTGTAGTCCACGCACATGCGTCATGCCACCGCGGCCTTGGGGTCCTCCTTCTTCTCAACCATGACCGGATTGGCCAGCCAATCCGGATGCAATACCTCCATGATGAATCCACTTATCAGCAGCTTGGTGATCTGATCACCGATAGCCTTCCTTCTATCATCACCAAAGCGGCGCATTGCTTGCTTAACTGGCTTGGCGTCTGGACGCACATGCAGCGAGTGCTCAAGCAACTCCCTCGGGACACCCGGCAGGTCCTCATTGGACCAGGCAAAGACATCCCGATTCTCACGGAGGAAGTGGATGAGCTCGCTTTTCTATTTCTCGCCCAACCCGGCGCCAATGATGGCAACACGGTCTGGGAACTCAGGGTCCACCTACACTTTCTTGGTTTCCTGGGAGGCCTGGAAAGCTGCTCCATATTGAGAACCCGGCATGCCAGGCATACCGACTTGAGCTGCTTGAGCCATAGCCACCACCTCATGTATCTTCTTCTTCTTCTCAGCAGCGATGACCAAAGACTCTGCCAGCAGAGAACCAGCAGATGCGCACTCCAGGGAACGCTTGTAATCACCCGAGATGGTGATGACACCATTGGGACCAGGTAGCTTCATCTTCAGGTAGGCTGCATGGGTTGAGGCCATGAACTTCGTGAGTGCAGGCCTACCGAGTAGAGCATGGTAGGGGCTCTGAAGGTCAACCACTTCGAACTGCAGGTACTCGGTGCGGCAGTTCTCCCTGGTGCCGAATAGCACATCTATCCAGATGCGGCCGATTGGAGCTCAAGACACTCCCGGCACAATGCCATGAAAAGTGGTCCTGCTGGGAGGCAGCATGTTCTCGGCAAGGCCGAGCTTCTCCAGGGTATCTCGGTACATGATGTTGATGCTGCTGCCATTGTCAATCAGCAGCTTGCTGAACCTGACATTCTTCTTGGTCCCCAGGAAGGTGGGATCCACCACTAGTGCATATGTACCCGTATTGGGCATCACCTTGGGATGATCATCTTCGGACCAAGTAATTTCTTGGTCGCACCAGTGCAAGTAATGCAGCACAACCGGGATCACTGTATTCACCTCCATCGCACGCCTACGCTGCGACTGCTTGTCTCTGGCTCGGTGGTGAACACCATGTAGCTCTCACGGTGCTCCTGGTACTGGTTGCGATCTCCACCACCATCATTGCCGTTGTTGTTGTTGTTGTTGTCGTTGTTGTTTCTGTTGTTGTTGTTGTTGTTGTTGTTCCTGTTGCGGGTGTAGTAGTTGCGGTTGTTGCGGTTGTTCTAGTTGCAGTTAGCTCCCTGAGCCACTTGATTCACATTCTCCCTTCTTGGATTCATAGCCGGCCTAGGAGCAGCTGCCCGGATAGGCTGCACATTGGCATCCGCAGGCGACAGAGGAGGAGGAGGGGGCAGCTGACCAAAGCCTTCACTCTGGATGCGGTCCCACCAGCTGCACTGCCGGGTAGTGTGGTTGGCTAGCCTACTCGGATGCCGAGTATGGAAGCTGCATGGTCCGTCCTTCATGTTCTCAAAGATAAATCTCTGAGCATCTCCGGCTTCCGGGTTGGTGTTGCCTTGCTGGGGAGCATTGTATGGCTTCTTGAAGCCTTGGCCCTGATTCTGGTTCTGCCTGTATTGGGCTCCAGCAGTTTTTTGCCTTTGGCTGCTCCCAGCAGCCTCAGTGTCTTGGTTCACAGCATTCACTTGCTCAGAACCATACCGAGTATCGGGACGGTCATCTCTGCACTTGTTGCGGAAGTCTTGGCGTCTGCCGCCATCATGGTTTCTTCTTCTTGGCTCGAAAGCATCGAGCAAAGGCTGAGTAGGGTCACCGAGTGCATACATATCAGCTATCTTGAATGTTTCGGCGAGCGTACTCGGCATCTCTCGCTGCAACTTCTGCCACAACATGCTACCATGCCTGCAGCCTTGAGCAAACCAGGTGATTGCCTGTGACTCGTTCACGCCCTCACAGGTGTTCCTCAATGTGCTCCACCGAGTAAGGTACTCTCGGTCAGTCTCCTCTTCCCGCTGCTTGCAAGCTGAGAGCTGCTGCGGCCTATTCGGCCTCTTGTACGTGCTGGTGAAGTTGCTGATGAAGGCTTCTGAGAAGTCAAGCCAGCAGTTGATGCTGTCCTTGGGCAAGTTATTGAGCCAGATCTGGGCAGGGCCCTCATGCATCTGTGGGACGTATCTCATAGCCCATCTCCGGTTGCCGCCTGTAATATGCACAGCGGTGACATAATCATTCAGCCAGTCATCCGGCTTGGTGCTCCCATCATACAACTTGGTCCCCCTGGCCAACTGGAATTTGTTCACGGCAGGCTCTCCCATAATCCTATGGCCAAAACAGCTTGGGCCGGGTGGCCCCCTCTTCTCGATCTGCTCGAACCGGTGAATCCGGTCCAACTTGTACCTTGCATCGCTGAGTTCCAGCATCCTGTCACCCAAACGATCAGTGACGTCCCTCGGATCAGCGTACCCGGCCATCTCCATTGCCGAGTACCCATCATCATAGCGGTCTGGCTGCACAGGACCGGGTTGAGCAACTGGGTTAGCCGCTGCCACAACTGCTCGCGGCTGCTCAGCTGCCCGCGGCTGTACCCTCTGCTGAACCGGGTTGGCAGCCTGAGGCCGAGATGATCCCGCTCGATTTCCTCCTTGTCCCTTGCTGTGAGCTTTAGTGGCTTGATAGCCTGGTCCTGCAGAGTTGTGATTCTGGCCGGGCTGCCGCGCTACAGTGTGCTGTTTTCCGGCGACAGCCGGGTCGTACACCTGCATCTGTTTGTTTTTTCCAGAGTTCACACTCTGATCCCTCTCAGTGCCGGGAAGCGGCGATGAGGCCTGATCCATAGATATGACCCCATGCGAGTGAACAAATTGGGAAGCACTGGCTCCCGGATTGGATTTTCGGAAAGCCTCATTCTGCCAGCCAGCCTCTAGCACTAGCTCATTAAGCCTGTCCTGCTGCCTAGCGCGCGCGTCACCAGTGAGATGCGGCAACTCAGCAGCGACTGCCTCTGCATCCCTAAGAGTTTTGGCGGGGAACTATATTTTGGCCTATTAGCAGTGTTCAAACTAGCAGATTGACTAGCGGCCCTACCATCTCTAGCTAGCTCAGCGCCCAAGTTGCGACGAATAACGCCTATCTTGCTAGGCAGCCTAGAAACAGGAGTAAAGCCATGCGCTCTATTGTACTCGTTTTGGTCTAGGTTAAGCTCAAGCCTAACCTTTTCCAGCTCCTGGGCCTCCGCGAGTAGCGCTTGACACTGTTGCTCGAGTTGCACCTTCAACTCCATGAGCTCCGTGTCGGTGGGAGGCGGCATGCCCAGCTGCTCGGTGGCTCCAACGCGAGCAACCGGTATAGCCGTTTGACGTGGAAGAAGCCACGTAGCCCGGAATATTCCGGGGCATCTCGTAGGGCTTGTGACCCCTGGCCGCATGCTGCTCCTCGATGACCTCAGTCGCAGCGGCCGCGCCTTTCCTGACATCGATAGACGGGCCCGTCATCATCACCTCCATGTTGTCCGCAGAGCAGCCAGCAGGCTTCCCGCGAGCAGCGAGTACAGCAGGAGGATCATCCGCGACGAGCACCTCCTCCGGGAACTCGCGGATGACGGTGGTGGCGACGTAGACCAGATGCGCGCCAAAGGAAAGGACCGAGCCGCCTGCCGGCACGGGCCTGCCGCCGAAATCGCCGGCGTTGTCGGTGACGAAGTCGAAGGAGCCGAATCTGTGGACAAGGCCACATACCACGCGCTCCCCCGATGCAGAAATCGGTCCCGTCCGAATATGAACCCCAGCCAGCGCCGCTGCTGGCCCCAAGGTGGGCGCCAACTATCGTGTAGTGGAGAAGACAGATGCCATGGGATGGCTAAAGTGTTGTGGCCGATGGACGCTGTAGGTATTCGGGGAGGGATCGCACGTCGAGTAGACGCGCTCAGAAACACAGGAAACACCTCGATCTACCCAGGTTCGGGGCCCCCGTGTGGAGGTAACAACCCTACTCCTGCCTATCTCTCTGTATATGGTATATCCGGGTAGCCGTAGTACAAATCAGGCTCTCAGCCGAGTAGCCACTCTCTTGTTCTCTCTCGGTGTAGCACTAAGGAGCGCAATAAATGCTCTCAGGGCAACCTCGTCCTCGCGCAGGAGGACGCTGGGCACCTTATATACTGGTGCCCAGCGACTAAACAACACTTAAAGGTACACGATTAGACAACACCTCTGTGATAGCAGAAGCACGCTTCCATGTCCCTGCTGACGCCGTTGCGGGAAGTCGTCGCGCCGTCCGGCTGACAGGACATGTCCACCGTGTCAGTCTCACAGAGTAGGCCCTTGACATGTCATGTCCCCCCTATCAGTGACAAGACAAGACAGGTGCCCACCCTCACTGTACCCACGCCGTAGCGCATATAATCATGCGTCTTGTAAGTTGAACCGCAAGCCTGTATGGCTGCGGGATACGCGGGATCCCGTCAGAACGGCTCCATTGACTTTGTGCCCGAGTAGGATGGATGCTCATCTACTCGGACCACCTGATCTCTACTCGGACGATTCCAAACTTCCTCCTTATCTTCTCTTGGCCTTCAATACTTATTACCGAGTAGCACCTACCGGATAGCTGATACCCGGGTAGCCGCCTACCCGGCAAACAGTACTCTGATCTCTGTTTTACCACCTGCCTTACCCCTACTCGGGGGTAGCCCCCCGACACACACACACCTACACTCAAAACGATATCGTGCCTACATGCACAAAGGTAAAGCAAAGAACCAATCATAGAATGATACAACTTTTGGTCCACATCTTTACCATCCGGATTGCGCTTGAGGTGGCATTTGACTTGCATAGGTGAAGGCTTCATCTTTGCACCTTTGAAATTAAACCTCTTGAGCATGTCTTGGGTGTACTTGGCTTGAGAAATGAAAATCCCACGAGCCAATTTCTTGATCTCGAAGCCAAGAAAGAATTTCAGCCCTCCCATCATGGACATCTCAAACCTGTCAGTCATAAGATTTGAGAACTCATTGTTAAAAGCTTGGTTAGTTGATCCAATCATAATATCGTCCACATAGAGTTGACATATGAAAAGCTCTCCCTTTACCCTTTTTGTGAAAAAGGTGGGGTCGATCTTCCCCACTTCGAAACCACAGTCTACCAACAACTCTCTAAGGTGCTCATAGCACACACGTGGTGCTTGTTTAAGTCCATAGAGCGCCTTATCAAGTTTGTAGACATGTTTAGGAAAGTTGAGGTTCTCGAACCCCGGAGGTTGCTTAACATATACCTCCTCTTTTAGTGGACCATTCAAGAAAGCACTTTTTTACATCCATTTGTTGAAATTTGAAATTATGCGAAGATGCATATGCAAGGAGGATACGGATGGACTCAAGGCGAGCCACGGGAGCATAGGTATCATCAAAGTCAATGCCTTCCACTTGAGTGTAGCCTTGAGCCACCAATCTTGCCTTGTTCCTTATGACAATGCCATTCTCATCTTTCTTGCTCTTGAATATCCACTTAGTGCCAATAACATTGTGGCAATCTTTGGGCTTCTCAACTAGCTTCCAAACTTTATTACTCTCAACGTTATTGAGCTCACCATGCATAGCTTTAACCCAATCGGAGTCCTCAAGAGCTTCAAACACTTTCTTTGGTTCCACCATAGATATATGAGCTTGATGCTCACTAAAATCTGCCAACTGCCTTCTTGTGGATCTTCGAGTTTGAACATCTTCCAACACTTTGTTTTCTTGAGCATCAATATTCTTAAAAGATCTTCTTATCTAGCACGATGGTCTTCGATCTCCTCATTATTGCGAGGAGGAATCACTTGATCATCTTGATCATTTGGGTCCCCGTCTTGACCAACTTGGCCTTGATCATCATCATCATCATCATCATCGGCAGCATCAACTTCTTCAATACTAGCTTCAACTTGAGGAGAGGAGGATGAGGATGGTTGATCTTGGCCTTGATCTTGACTAGCATGAATGATAAGAGTGGTTGCATCTTGCATAGTAACTTGATCAATAAGAGGAGGGTCTTCAACATGTTCTTGGTTACGTGCATCACTTGGATCCTTGGCTTGTTCTTCTATTGTAGAGGAGGGCTCCACTTGGGTAGAGCATATTCCTTCTCGAGTCGCCATAAGGTCTCCCTCAATGGGGCGGAAAAATCCCACACCCATCCTTCCTATGGCTTCTAGAGGAATTTAAACATCTACATTAGAAACATGAAATTGCGCAACTTGGGAGCCATCATTTTCCTCGAAAACCACACTACAAGATTCTATGAAAATCCGAGAGGCTTTGTCAAAGACTCTATAAGTGTGGGATTCGGCACCGTAACCAACAAATATACCCTTAATAGTTTTGCATTCAAATTTAGACGACCTAACACCCTTGATCAAATAGAAGCACTTACAACCGAATACACGGAAGTAGGAGATGTTGGGCTTGTTGCCAGTGAGGATCTCATATGGAGTCTTTCCCAAGCCCTTGCGGATGTATAGGAGGTTGGAGGAGTGGCATGCGGTAGAAATAGCATCCGCCCAAAGATATTGGGGAGAAGAGTACTCCGCCAATATTGTCCTTGCCATATCCAATAGAGTTCTATTCTTCCGCTCGGCCACACCATTTTGTTGCGGGGTGTAGGTGGCGGAATATTGATGACGAATACCCTCATCACTAAGGAATTAATTCAAAGTGTAGTTCTTGAACTCGGAGCATTATCACTCCTAATGGACATGATTTGGACACTATGTTGATGTTGCACTTGGTTGGTGAAGTCGATGATGGTTTGTTGGGTCTCACTCTTCCACTTGAAGAAATAGACCCATGTGTATCTTGAGTAGTCATCAACAATCACCAAGCAATACTTCTTGCCTCTAAGACTTGCCTCGGGCACGGCACCAAAGAGATCAACATGGAGAAGCTCCAAGATCCTCTTTGATGAGATAATAGTCTTGGCCTTGTGGGTGGCATCATGCATCTTTCCTTCAACACATGACCTACAAACGCGATCTTTGGAAAAGGAAACATTTTATTTTAGTCTGAGGATAAGGCCACCTTTGTGAACACTTTGCAAAGTTCTCATGTTGACATGGGATAAGCGGCGATGCCACAACCACCCCACATCCGCCTTTCCGAAAAGACACGTTGATTGAGAGTTGGTATACTTCGAAAACTCCACCACGAACAACTCATTTTCAACATGTCCCATGTATGCGACATCAAGATTCTTGCTCCTCAAAAGGACCACAATATCATGATCAAAGAAGACGGAGAAACCCATCTTCCCTAATGAACGAACTGAAAGTAAATTGTAACCAAGGGATTCAACAAGCATGACGTCCACGATAGTGATATCAGGAGCAATCACAACCTTAGCAAACCCCAATACCTTAGACTTGGACTTGTCTCCATAGGTGACGGTTGCATCAATATCATTTTGAGCGCAACTCCGTCACAAGTTCTTTGCTTCCGGTCATATGACTAGTGCATCCAATATGAATTATCCATTTAGACCCACCGGAATAATAGTCCTGCAAAAGATCATTGACTAGAGTTAGGACCCGAGGAGGGTCCCTTCATGTTAGCAACAAGGGTCTTTGGAACCCAAATGGTATAGATAATGTAACCCTCAATTGGACCAACATATTTATCTTGCACAACACCATAATAATCAACATATAAGAAATGATGTGGATTGTTAGTTCCCGCGGAAATTCTACGAGTAGTGTTGTCCCTCATGACACCACTACTTGAAGCAACACTGCTAGCTTGTGCGGGTGTGATACGAGTAGTGTTATCCCTAATGACAACACCACTCGACGCACCATTGTTGGTCTTCTTCTTGGTCTTCTTCTTCTTCTTCTTGTCAACATAGACAAGACCTTACTTGCCCACTTGTTTCCTTGTAGCACTCATTTGTGGTCTAACAACAACCACATGAAGGCTAGGGGCAACCATTTGTGGGATAGAGACGCCTTTGCCCTTGAGCCTTGCTAGCTCTTCCTTCAACCTAGCATTTTCCTCAATAATATTTGCATGATCACAAGAAGAAGTAGAGGTGCTAAGGTTGTTAAGTTGATTAAGTTGAGTTTGAAGTTGTTCATGCAACTCTTTGAGGGAAGAATGTTGACTCTCCAAAGCCTTGTGAGCCTTGCTTAGTTTTCAAACTCCTCGGTTAGTTTACCATGACCAACACCAAACTCAACCTTATCCTTTTTAGCATTTTTATGTTTAGAAATTTTAAGGTCACGTTCCTTAGTGATATTAGAAACAAGTTCATTCTGTGACTCTTCAATAGATTCTAGTTCCTCCTAAAGAGAAACTCTGCCATCATGCTCTTCCTCAAGAGTCATAGAGAGAAATGCTATCTCATCCGCATCCCTTCTTTCGATCTCACCTTTATTCTCAAGAGCTTCATGGGCCTCTCCCAATTGGCTCATGAGACGATCAAAGTACTTCTTGGTCTCCCCTTGTATGTTAGTGATGTCTACGCACGCTTCTATTCTTTTAGACAGTGTTGGGCCTCCAAGTGCAGAGGTTTCTAGAACAACAGCAAGTTTCCCTTAAGTGGATCACCCAAGGTTTATCGAACTCAGGGAGGTAGAGGTCAAAGATATCCCTCTCAAGAAACCCTGCAATCAAGATACAAGAAGTCTCTTGTGTCCCCAACACACCCAATATACTTGTCAGGTATATAGGTGCACTAGTTCGGCGAAGAGAGAGTAAAATGCAAGTAATTTGGATGATAATAAGTGATAATAGCAATCTAGAATAAAAATGGAAGCAAGCAAACATGTAGAAGAACAGGCGGAAAACGGTGTTTCCATGCTTGGAAATAAGGCCAAGGGCTCCTAATTTCACTAGTGGACACTCTCAACAATGAAAACATAATTGAATGCATAAATATCATTTCTTCACTATTGATGGGGGGATAGTAACCCAGTAGACCAACTTCAAGGTGTAACCCGGCCCAAACGACAATTGGATAGGATCCGGCTAAGGGTAAAGGAAACTTCTGGAAGGCCCAAGGTTTGTAGGCCCCGCAACCCGGATTGTGGGTTACGGTAAGGAAAGTTAGGGTTTGCAAGTAGAAGTTCGAGTAGGACTCGACATGTGCCTTGAAGGCTAAGCCAGGGGGGGAGGACGGTGCTTTATAAACCGGCCCCTAGGTTTAGTTCGCCAGAGATTCAAGTCATAGTTGTATCACCAATTATTGAGTATCCAGTATAGTTCATATTCGAGATCCGGCGAGTTGCTCTCCGGTTCTTAGATCGCTTTTTGCCATGTCTTCCTTCGAGCTAAACCCTCTCCCAAATACCTGTGTCGACTTGCCCCAAGATCAGTTACCCCAGGTAACATCTGCCGTGATTATCCCACGACAGTTGGCGCCCACCGTGGGGCCTGCGTCCAAAGGTGTTTACATCACGGGAGAAGCTCGGAAGAGCATGAAGAACCTCATCGTCGGTGAGATTTACGTCGACGGCCAAGGAGAGAAGATGGTGGACGATTCCGGCTGGGGGCCAGAGTCGGATCACCTCGAAGCCGGATCCGTCGTGACAATCGGCCGCATCAACGTCTTCATCGGTATGGTATGTACTTCCGGCTCGAATCCTGACAATCTTGGATCTGATTCTGTGTCAGGAGAAGCTACCTACATTCAATCGGAAAGAGAAGAATCGGTCGGAACAACAGGTCAGATAAAAGAATTCGCCGAGAAGTGGGAACAGTCGGAAGAGTTGGTATGGACCCCGCGCGATCGGGTAGAGAGAGAAGGTGATACCGAGTCTATCCGGGATCTATTGGAGGATCGATATGAGGAGGAAAACAGCGAAGAAGAACGGCATGAATTCATGCCAAGCATCACGCACCGGGTTGCGGTCTACACGGCTCCCGCGGCCAACGTAAATCAAGAGAGCGTGACCGCGGCCGCAGTCGGGACGGCTCAGGCATTGAATCAACAACAGGGTACAGCTGACCCGGTTCTGGTCCGGGTTGAGGGAGAGTCGGCATCGGTTACCAGTCGCGCACCGGAGGAGGAGATGCGGGCAAACATGTTCGGATTCCAAGCAAACCGGACACCGGGGGCGGGTCCTTCAAATCCGCGCCACCCGGCCCTGTTCGATAATAATTTGATTTTAGATCCAACCGTCCTCGCTACAGTGATCGCTCCAGAGAATGCGGTGGAGCGGGTCAGAGAACTGGATGTGGCTCGTCGCGCATTGGAGCAGCAAAGAAGGCAAGTGGAAGCAGAGAGACAGGGGATGGCCACACGGCAGCGCGAGTTGGATGCGTTAGAGACTCGGCTCCAGGAGGAAACGTCTAGAGCGCATCAGAGGCACCAGACCAGGCTACCAGCACCGGGCGGGGTTATTAATCCGGCAGCTCTGTTTATCACACCCCAGGATCAACCAATCCCAGCGGTAAACCAGGGAACCGCACCCCCACCAGCGACGGCAGTTAATACAGCGGGAATACAGCCGGCAAATGAGCAGGCCGGGTTACTCCCGCCGCAGGCTAGAATTGCACCCGACAATGAGTTACCACCGCCATCACGATTTCGCACACCAGCAGGTCATTACAACAATCCCATGGACAACGTATATGCAGCGACACTCGCCTTGAATCAGATCCCTGTGAGAGAATCGCCCCATGCCGAAGTGACCCGGCGAGCGATCGATCTACTACACACAGCGGTGGCGCAGCAAGCCAATTATCCAGACCATAGAAGCGGGATGCATGGGACACCGTACCCCAGTCAGCAACAGGGCAATATTCAAACAAATTCAGCACGGCGGAGGGAAGAGCAACAGCAAATGCCGCCCCCACCTCATATCCAGACAGCACCAGCAGCACCGGCCGCGCAGGCGATTGTGGACAGCTCCAGGGCCAGAAGGGCCGGGGCCGGGTCTGTAGCACATGAGTTACCGGTGGCGCCGCACCCCGTGGCACCCCCCGCCGGGTCACATGTTTCCCGAGTAAGGCCAGCCCCAATCGCCCTGGCGGGACCAAAGTGTCTCTCGGACGACATCAGAGCGGAACCTTACCCGGAAAAATTCAAAGAGCCGGGGAAAGTAGTAAATTATGAGCCAACAATGGATCCAGAAACATGGTTGAGCAGTTACGAGATGGCAATGTCAATTCGCAATGCATCCGAGAATCTTCAAGCCAAGTTCATGTACTTAATGATGTCAGAGGGAGCAGCAAAGTTATGGTTCACCAATCTGCCGGAAAAGTCAATCAAATCCTGGGAAGAATTAAAAACCGCATTTGTCAAGCACTTCCATGGAACGTGCCGAAAGCTGTTTACTATTGACGATCTAGAACGATGCGTTCAGAAGAAGGGCGAGTCAGCGCGCAGCTGGGTACGCCGGGTTATGGAGATACTCCACTCATCCACAGATATTCAGCCCAAGGATGCGCTACAAGCTATGGCGAAAACATGTAAGTACGTTCCTTTAGTGCAAAAGTTAACTCGCATGAAATCTAGTAGGAATGCAGCGGAGGTAACAATGGGAGAATTGATGGATGCGTGCAACAAACACGCCGCAACGGACACCATAGAGGAGGAAATTGATGACAAGAAAGCAAAAACAAACACAAGTAGCAGTGGGAGAACCGGCAATGGATCGGCGCCAAGTAATAATGGAAATAGCCAGAACAAGTGCCCGTTTGAAGGGAATTCCGAGTTTGTAGCTAACACGGAGGCCGGGTCTTCAAGACCCAGATCTGAAGGGAATTTTAATACTGGAAATCACAGTGGGGGACATTACCAAGGACCTCCAAGACCAACCAACAGTTGGGACATATTTAGGATGGCATGCCCGAAGCATAGCAGGAACGGCAAGCCGGCTAATCACTCCTTGGAGCAATGCGCCGACTTACAGAGATGGAAGAATGAGGAAGTAAATAGAGCCATGCGAGGAGCGGGTCGGGGAGGAGGCCCGGGTCCAGGTGGAAATTTGGGCAACGGTCCACCCCCAGCCGGTAACCCGGCAGCAGGGAATCGAGGCAATAATCAAGGGGGAGCAGGAGGTTTTCAAGCTAACCCCAAACAGTTGGGTCAATATCACGTGCACACTACTGGAGGCCCTAACAAGGATAAAAAGATATTGAAACAGGCGGTCAATTCAGTCTCTTCCGCCGTTCCAAGATATTTGAGGTGGTCAGAACAGGAGGTAACTTGGAGCAGAAGGGATCACCCGGACAGAGTTGATCACCCGGGAGTTTTAGCATTGGTAGTGGCACCACAGGTCAATGGGTATGAGCTGAAAAAAGTCTTGATGGATGGAGGAAGTAGTATCAATATCCTATACTGGGAAACTTTTCTGCGCATGGGCCTAAAGGAATCTCAGTTGCAAAAGAGTACAACAGTTTTTCACGGGATAGTGCCGGGTCATTCGGCGTGCCCCGAAGGAAAAGTGGCGTTGGAAGTAGCTTTTGGGGAGTCAAAGGACAATTATCGAGTCGAGTGGCTTACTTTTGAGGTGGTTAAGTTGCGCAGTCCCTATCATGCATTGTTTGGAAGGCCGGCTTATGCTAAGTTCATGGCGAGACCGTGTTATGTGTATCTACAGCTGAAAATCCCGGGTCCTAAGAAGACCATTACCATACACGGGAATCGAGACATAGCGGTTGAATGTGATGAAGGGGATGCGGCAATGGCTGAGCAAGCCTGCAGGAGAGAAGAGCTCAAGCATTACCGATCGCAGGTGGACCTAGAGGAAAGGACAATGTCAAAAAGGCCGACTTCTGAAGGGAATAAGGCAAAAAATAGGACAGAGCAAGATCCTAAGATGGTGGGCTTCGTCAGGAGCGATCCGTCCAGGCTGACTGACAGGGAGGAGGAAGCCATACCGCCATCTATGGCTAATCGTGCCACAAGGACGACATACCCGGATTGGCTAACAAACCCGGTACTCATCATGAAAGGAACTAGCGAATGGAGAATGTGCATCGGCCATGCCAACGCGAGGCCGATTCTCAGGAATAACTAAAGCAGTGTAACGGACAGCAGGTTTCATACGCGCTCTTTTCCTACCCAGGGTACCTAAGGGGACTGGAAGGTTTTTAACGAGGCGGCCTGCTGACTCAAACTTTTCATATCAATAAAAGAGATGGTTTTCAAGTCTTATCATGGTCTTTGCTTCAGTTGCAAGTAAGTTAATGTTTGTTATCATCAATACATCAGTATCATCAAAATAGGTTGCACGTACATAGGTCTTTGGGAATTGAGCTGCTTAAATAGTAGTCACAAACCCGGAGACCCGGCCTTGATGCCTATGAGTTATGAGGGCCGATTACTCGCAAGACGAGTACGGCTGCAATCTTATAACCGGACGAAGGAGCCAAATTTCTTGGTTATTCTTACTTAAGCTCGATGTGACTCGCAACAAAGTGGCATGATCTGTTCACTTACGATTACAATCAAACTATGCAGCCCAATGGGACCTGCTTGACCCTGTTTTTCGTATAGGTGCAACAACATGGTATCCACGCGAAAGCCGGCTTACAGTACAAGATAATCAAAAGGGTCATCTAAACCACAAGTCCATGCAGAGTACAAGGCTAAAATAGCCGGAAACTCAACAAGTATTAAGCATGACTTCAGTATTTACGTGAAGGGCTATTGGTTGTCAGCTTGGTAAAGAACGGTTTGTCATCTGAGAAAGGCCACGCCCCCTTGGCTCGTACTTTGGGTCATGGGGACTGGGGACTTCGAAACAGAAGCAAACTGTTTAGTTACTAAAGCTCGAAAGCCTTGGCTACCGAGTCTTGGGGACTTAAAGAAAAGCCCTCTTATCAAAACCCACGACACTCGGTCAACCGAGTCTCGAAAGGGGAATCGAAAATAAACAATCAAGTATCGAGAATAAGCTTAAAACAAGGATCGAGGTTATCAAAAGCCGGGAAAGGCACAAAGTTATCAAGCACAAAGTCACAGTATCAGTATCCATGGTGCACAGGCGCACTGCCAAAATCATATCAGTTTTGAAAGCACGAAGTACTAGACATTATCCTACTCAGCATCCTGGGAATGGTCTTCCGGGTCTGCGTCTTGGACCTGCTCCTTGGCCTTTCCAGCAGCTTTACCCGGACTCTTTGTATCAGGACGGACAGGTGGAGGAACAGCTGGTGTAGAGGAAGACGGCCTTAAGCCTAACTCGGCTTCTCTCTTCGCAGCTTCCTCTTTCCTCCTGGCCAGGTCAGTCTCCCATCTTTCCAGCATGTCAAAGGGAGGGGGTGCCTCCGCTAGAATAGTCTTGCCGTCAGAATCGTACGCGCTCATGATTGTGTCCAGGTCTATCTTATCGGCCAAGGCAGTAGCCGGGTGGCGTACGTCGGATTGTATAACCTTGAAGTCCTTGGGTGTAAACTTGGTCCCGTCAGCCTTGAATTCTGGAAACCCGGATGTTACCTTTGCCGGGTCAAGCTTAGGAAAATAAGCTTTCGCCAGAGTGAAGGCCCGGGTCATGCCGATTCGGCACGACGAACGCTTCCATATTTCAATCCATCCAGGCACGGTTGAAAGGGCTTGCATAAGGTTCTCTTCGCCTGGATATACCTCGGAAGGCCATTTCACGGCGTCCAGTAAAAGCTTTGTGCCGGCAAAAAACGTCCGGAGAACAGTCTTTAACGTTTTAGTCTGAGCAATGGCATTATCTTCTGGAGCAGCAAGGTTAGCACCTGCAATTGATACACAAGAAATAATATCAATAAAATCGACTATCATAGCAATAAGGTAGAAGTATGCAAGTTAGTCGCAAACAAAAACTTACTTAGCAAAATGCGATAAGTGTCCGCGACCTGGTTCGACAAGTTCTTCAGCGTAGTCTGGGCATCATTGTACTTCTTTTTGTATTTGGAGACGTTCTTTTTCAAGGTCTTCATCTCCGCCTCAAGGGTTTCTCGGCGCTTCACTTCAGCAAGCAGGAGCTGCTCGGTCTTGAGTAGCACCTCATCTGACCGAGTAATCTCCGCCTGCGAAGAATGAAAGAAAATGTAAGACGGATATCATGACAAGCCGAGTATTATATGAAGTACCGAGCGTAATTACAGCAAGTTATGCTCGGAACTTGGGGACTGGGTGTATAGTAAGAAATACCAAATAAAGTTACCTGATGTGCTGCAGCCATACGCTCTAGGATGTTTCCCTCTGAAGCCTTCATGGCGAGGAGAGCGCTCATCAGCTGGTTAAAATCAGCGTTACCCGAGTTAGAGGGCTCGGGTGCCTGGGAAGTTGGAAAAGGAGTTTTTCTTGTAACAGGAGGCGGCACCCGGGTCATCCGAATGTCGGAGTCTGGTCCCCCTCCCGCGTTCGAGGCTGTCCCCTTTTCCTTCTCGCTCGCGTGCGAGGCTATTGGATACCCGGTGTCTTGCCTAGCCAGTTCCGTTGGCGACGCTCGCTCATCGCCAGCTGTGGTGAAAGCACCGTCAGTCGGATTATTTTCAACCCGGTCCTCAACCTCCGTGTCTTCTTGGTCACTAACGACGGCTGTGGCTCTGTAGAAAGTGCGAAGGTACGGTTAATCCATGATTATGAAAAAGGCGATAAAAGTTCGGTATAGTATCAGGAAAAGGACTTTACCCGAGGTTCACCGGGAAGTCCGAGGGAAAGCCGCTGCTAGACCCGGAAGATACTGAAAAATACCAAGCAAAGTGTCAGATTACTTTGTGAGGGAATGTTTGGGAAAAATTCTTGTGTATGGTGAATACCAGTATGTCGAACTGGAGGCGATGAGGTACCCGGGTTAAGGGTCTCGTTACCCGGATTGTTCCGGGTCACTCTACGTTTGGGCGCAGGTGGCTCCTTCGGTTAGGACCCAAGGGATGATGACAGGATTAGCTCGTGAATGATATCATGGAAACGCAAAATTAAGCACAAGGAAATGAAATGAAACCTGGAAAACGATTCCTTGGGGTTTTCTTTTGGATCCGGCTTTAATTGCTGGCTCCGGTTCATCTTCATCACTAGCAGACTCCACCTTCCCGTCCGTTTCCTCCTCCTCGTCTTGGTCTTCTTGTTCTGAAAGTAATCAAGATTATAGTGTGGAAATAAGAAGTAGGGCATGACGTATTCAAGGGGACTAAGTATGTGCCTTCGTCCGAGTTAACGGCATCCCCTTCTTCTTCCGGGTCTCCGGAGTTAGGAGGAGTACCTGCCTTCCAGAAGTCACTGTCGGCCTGAGGTGGAGACGGCATAGCAAGGATTAACAATTGTATCAAGAGGAACGAATAAAATTAAAACTTGTTAGAATTAGGTCCTTACCGCGGGGGCCGGGTTCTCGAGGGTGAAAGGTTCTAATACGGATATGTTCCGGATCACCTCGAGCTTTTCCGTCAGAAAGCCCTTGATTGTTTTGTTGGCATCACTAGGAGCGAAATTGCTGGTGGAGTATCGGATCGGGTCTGTGGTTTGCCCCGAGTATTCGCACATCAGTTTTGTGCGAATGGAGTTGGGTTGGATGCGGAAATCGACCCAAGTCTTCACCAGGTTAAGCCCGATGAGGCCTTGGGCAGAAAGGATGGAGATTCTGGCTAATAGAGGTAGGATTTCTTCTCTTTCCGGGTCAGGGGCAAACCCATTGAAGGCTTCGGAAATATCAAGTTGACCCTCCGAGTAACCCGGCAACTTCTTTTCGCCGGGTGGGGAGGTGTCCTGGCAGTAAAAGTATGAGAGCTGCCAGTGCTTTACGTGGGAGTTGAGGGTGAGAGGAGGCATTAAGGAGTTCTTGCGGCGTTGGATGGAAACCCCGCCGCAAGTAAGAAGTGCACCGTCGCCGCTTTCGCGGCACGGTTTACACTGGAATAGTTCGACGAAGAGGGCCAGACTTGGCGGAGTGCACAAGTAAGACTCGGAAAGAACGATAAAATGAGTGATGTTTAAAACGGAGTTGGGTCCTATGTCGAAGATGCGAAGGCCATAATGGCTTAAAACGTCGCGAAAGAAAGGGTGACCCGGAGGCCGGAAGCCCCGGGTCACATGTTCAACAAAGCATATTACCTCGTTTTCTGCCGGAGTGGGCCGAGTTTCGTTACCCGGCACCCTCCAGTGGATAATTTCTTGAGGGGGGAGAACCCCTAGCTCGACCAATTCTTCTAATTTGGCCTTGGTGACCGAAGATCGCGCCCAGTTGGCAGATATAGAGTTCGTGGTCTTGGCCTTAACCGGCTGCTTTCCTTGCCTCTTGGGCGCCATAGGGTTGACCTGAAAAAGCGTCAATAGAAAGGATGTGAGCAATAAAACACGGAAACGGTCAGTTGACTGAGCGCTGGCAAGCGGTGTCAAGGTAGCCCAGAAGTTAGACATGATCCGGGTATTACTTTACTAAAGCAAGGTACGAATTTTCCGGGTGTCGCACGTTATTGCAAAACTTGTAGGATTTTATGCATGGATAAGTGTTTGAGGAGAGTAAGCAGTCGCCCGCACATCTATTGTGGGCAAGTAAGCCGGAAAGGAAAGATTTTCCGGATAATATGAGCAAAGGCGGAAAATTTAGGTGACCCGAGCTTAGATTGGGAATTCCATTTCTAAGATTGTGGCCAGTTTAATAATTACAAGTGGTAGGAGAGTGAATTAGACTGTGTACCTTGTCTATTTGAATGAGCTAAAGTGGACCCTAGTAATTTAATTCGGCACGATCCGAGAAATCGCGGGCGACTCGATTTAGATCTAACTTAAGGGAAAATTGAGAAATTGCGAGGATGAGTTAGAGGATGTGAAGGACTTACCGAGGGGGATTGAAGCGCAGCTTTTCGGAGGCAGATGGCGCAAGTTTGGTGCCCTTTCGCGGTTTCTGGCGGGCAAACTGGAGGTTTGGCGGCGGATCTGGGCGGCGGAGCGAATCGCGCGGTGGCGGAGCGCAAAAGGTGGCGAATGGGCTCCGGTGATACGTGCGGGGCTTCCGTGGTGGTGCGCTGAGAGTTCGAACTCGAAAGGAGGAAGGAAGAGGAATGGGGGAAATAGGCCGTTGGAGTTAGGGTTGCGCTCAAGGGTGTATTTATAATGGTTTGGGTGGTACAGCCTAGCTCAACGGGCGGAACCCGGGAAATACGGAGAAACGACTGCCCATTTTGAAATTTGTGGGACGTACTTTAAAGCATGAAGGGAGAAGTTCGGATGAAAAGGAAAGGGAGATTTCCTCTTTGGTATCATAATTAATTATCGAGAAAAGTGTGAAATCATGGAGTTTTCTATTAAGACCCATACTTGGAAAATTGGGGAAAGCCTTTGAAGGAGAGCCGGGTTACTGCCTGGACCCCATGAAGTTGGCCCCAGCCATTCGTCAAAGTGTTGTGACTCGGCCTCCATGTGCTTGTGCGTTTGATGTTTCTGCAGGGAATAGCCAGCGCTTCGAAGAATGAATCTCGGAAGCCCAAGCTATTCTGGGGACTACTGATGGGGGGATAGTAACCCGGTAGACCAACTTCAAGGTGTAACCCGGCCCAAACGACAATTGGATAGGATCCGGCTAAGGGTAAAGGAAACTTCTGGAAGGCCCAAGGTTTGTAGGCCCCGCAACCCGGATTGTGGGTTACGGTAAGGAAAGTTAGGGTTTGCAAGTAGAAGTTCGAGTAGGACTCGACATGTGCCTTGAAGGCTAAGCCAGGGGGGGAGGACGGTGCTTTATAAACCGGCCCCTAGGTTTAGTTCGCCAGAGATTCAAGTCATAGTTGTATCACCAATTATTGAGTATCCAGTATAGTTCATATTCGAGATCCGGCGAGTTGCTCTCCGGTTCTTAGATCGCTTTTTGCCATGTCTTCCTTCGAGCTAAACCCTCTCCCAAATACCTGTGTCGACTTGCCCCAAGATCAGTTACCCCAGGTAACATCTGCCGTGATTATCCCACGACAACTATGCTACTCCGAACCACTGTCCGGTCGAATAACAAACACCAATCATTATATAGGGATGTAACAGCACTCCTCAAGTCTATATTCCCTATCTAGGGCACCCCATGCTATCACTATGAGCGCCCTAAATTAGTACTAAGCAAACGCCACAATTTCATAGGTTCATCTTCCAACACAAGATATAGATATCATGCTAAACCACACGGTGCACACACTGTCACCTTTACACCGTGATCAAAGTGTTTACGTAGATCTCGTAACAAAACCACTTGAGTAGCATAATACATGAGGAGAAACATCTACTAGTTCAACTAGATACAAAGCTCATGATCACATAAAGATCACACCATGGGAGAGAGAGATGAACCACATAGCTACCGGTAGAGACCTCAGCCCCGGGGGAGAACTACTCCCTCCTCATCATAGGAGACAACAATGGCGATGGAGATGGCGGTGGAGTCGATGGAGATGGCTTCCGGAGGCACTTCCCCGTCCCGGCAGGGTGCGAGAACAGAGATCTGTGCCCCGAAACTTATCGGCGGCAGCGGCGGAGCTACGGATGTATTTTGTGGAAAAGGTCGATTCCTCTAGGGTTTATGCATCGGGGAGTATATATAGGCGAAAGGGCGATGCCGGCGGGTGGCCAGGGGGCACACACCCCTAGCTGGCGCGGCCAGGGGGGACCCGCGCCACCCCATGATGTGGCCACCCTGTGGCCCCCCTCCGGGGCTCTTTGGGACTTCTGGAAGCCTCCTGGACTTCTAAGATTTCTGGCTTTCGTGGGGTCCAATTCCGAGAATATTTCCAGAACAACTTTTCTGAAACTAAAAACAGCAGAAAACAGGGAACTGGCTCTGTGGCATCTTGTTAATAGGTTAGTCCCAGAAAACGTGTAAAAATGCTATAAAGAAGGGAGAAAACATGTAGCAATTAGCATAATATCAACATGGAACATCAGAAATTATAAATACGTTTGGAGACGTATCAAGCATCCCCAAGCTTAGTTCCTACTCGTCCTCGAGTAGGTAAACGATAAAACAAATTAATTTCTGAGGTGACATGCTACCACACAATCTTGATCATAATATGTAAAGCAGAGCATGTAAACTAGGATCAAATGAACTAAAGCTGTGATCTAAATTTTATATCAATAAGTAATGCATAAACAAAGAAGAAAGAAGTAAAACTTTTAATGAATCAATACTAATAGACTATCAATCGTGCAAAGTTTATTAGAGATGATTTAAGCTTTCAAGAACATGAATATCATGCACGTCAAACGATCTTCACAACCCCTGTTAGGATCAAGTCAAGCTTTCCACACGACGCAATGCTTGAATCTTAAACTATTTGCGCAATAAAAACAAGCAAGTGTTCTGCGTTGGTCCCTGGCACCGGGATGTTATGGCAAAGAGAACACTATGGGGGGTTTGTAAGGTCAATGGAAGAAAGGCTCACAAATCTGAAAGTGTTCATTAGACAAGAGAAAGTATTACAACCGAAGCTATGCAAGGAGTAGGGATTGCCACACAACGGATGAACATAGAGCTATAAGTGTATGAAAGCTCTCCAATGGAACTAGTGGGGGTGCATCCAACTTGCTTTCTCACGAAGACCTAGAGATCATTTGAGGAGGCTCATCATTGGAATATACAAGTCAAATTCTATAATGTAAAGTTCCCCACATAGTTATGAATCATAATAATATGAAAACTCTTTCCAAACTGAAGTATTGGTTCTAAACATGAAGCACAAGTGTGGTGTAAAAAGGATAGTGATGCGCCCCCTCTCTCTTTATTCTCTCTTTGGCCCTTTCTTTTTGGGCTTTTTCATTTTTTATTTATTTATATATCCTCACCGGTAGGGGAAACATCCTATATTACAATGAATCATCACACTTTTAGTACTCATAACTCATAATGGAATATATCTGATGTATCCAACTGCATGCTCCTGCCAGTGTAGCAGTATGCATAAATAAACATGAAGCTCATCATCAAGTAACATAATGGAGGTGGATGTTGTGCAGCAATATATCTCGGAATGGCTATGGAAATGCCATGATAGGTAGGTATGGTGGCTGTTTTGAGGAAGAATATATGGGATTATGTGTATGAGAACAAAGTCCTCCCACGGGATTTGGATGCACTCGCGAAGTTTGCACCAACTCTCAATTTGAGAAAGAGCAATGCACAGTACCGAAGAGGCTAGCAAATATGGATGGTGGAAGTGTCAGGAACCGCAACATAGACTCACGAGTTAAAAGGTTGCAGCAAGCAAATCATCTTACAAGGCACAATGCAAATCACTCCAAGAGGGTCCGTGGCAGTGACAAGTCACTGTTAGCTACCCTGACCGTAGCGCGTAACAAAAGGCCGATCAGAAATGTATCACTCGTAGCAATCATATACCATTGTTTCTATCAGCTGGTAATTTAAGTGT
Organism: Alopecurus myosuroides; assembly: GCA_028641055.1. NCBI lineage: Eukaryota > Viridiplantae > Streptophyta > Magnoliopsida > Poales > Poaceae > Alopecurus > Alopecurus myosuroides. The sequence continues at coordinate 41,420,844 of CM054061.1, forward strand.
GGCACATTTTCAAGTTTCTTAGACCAACCATTAAAAGTTTATACTTACTAGTCCTTCCCATTTATCCATTAAGCAAATTAATATCTCAAGACAACAACAGTGATTCAACTGAAGCAGTTTAGTGATCTACAAGACCATGCGAACTTTTCCACTATACCAACTACCAAATAAGTATTTCTATTCCCAACCAATAACATATATGAGACAACAAAAACTCTCTATAAGCATATAGCAATGAAAACTAGAGAGTACTAACAGCTCTAAATGAGAGATGAATGCAAAACAGGAGCTAAATAAATGCAACAGCCAGACAAAGATTAAGAATACAAAGTATTCCCATGAAAAAGCGGAGCGTGTCACTCTCCAATAAAAGAATGCTGGGTCCAACCAAGCTTATTTAAAAAATAAAAACAAACTGAAATTAAAAATAAAAGACGCTCCAAGTAAAGCACATAAGATGTGACCGAATAAAAATATAGTTTCACTGGAACGACCTGATAATTTGTCGATGAAGAAGGGGATGCCTTGGGCATCCCCAAGCTTAGACGCTTGAGTCTTCTTGGAATTTACTGGGATGTACCACCAGGGCATCCCCAAGCTTAGCCTCTTCACTCTCCTTGATCACGTCATATCATCCTCTTCTCTTGACCCTTGAAAACTTCCTTCACACCAAACTTCTCACAATCTTCATTAGCAACGTTAGTGCAATCGAAATAATAAATTCACATGTTTCAGTTTCAACACAAGCCTAACACTCATAAACACAGTAGCTACTTTCACAACTTCTTTTAAAACAATTTTTCTCAAAAGAACACCAAAAGAAAGAGATTAAGAAGCAAATGCAATTATTGGCAGAAATCTGTCAAAACAGGACAGCAGGTAAAGACGATTTTTTCTAAAATCTTCTGTTGCTCAAATAAAAACGTGGTCAACTAAGAAACGTTGCATATATAGCCCAGGATTATGCACAAAAAAGGTCAGGTCATTTTTGAATTTTCTGTGATTTTATACGGAATAAAAAGTGGACAGCAGAAATCTATTTCATGCGTAGAAATTCGAAATCTAGCCTCAACTTTCCACTAGAGGCTTTACTTGGCTCAACAAAGACACAAAAGAAAAGATATAGCGGGGTTTCTAAGGGAATAGAAAACACCTAGGTGCAAATAAAACAAAAGAAAACAAAGGAAAACGGGTTGAAAACGGAGAAATAAAATGGGTTGTCTCCCGGAAGCGCTTTTCTATTAATGCCTTTCAACTAGGCACAATGATTTTTTTTTTAAAAAAATGCTCACATAAGAATAAGAGTTGAAACACAATAAGAGAGCATCAAGAAGCAAAAATAAAACACATTTAAGTCTAACCCACTTCCTATGAAAAAGAATCTTGTAGAAAAACAAGTCAACGAAGCACAAAGTGACTAGCATAGAAAGACAAAATAAGTGCAACTTCAAAAATTTCAACATAAAGAGGGGAAACTTAATATTGTTGAGATGCATAAAACCATGTTTACCTCTCTCATAATAACTTTAAGTAGCATCATGAATAAAATTAACAGTATAACTATCACATAAAACATTCTTATCATGAGCCACATGCATAAAAGAATTAATACTCTCCACATGAGCATAGTCATTCTTATTAATAGTAGTGGGAGCAAATTCAACAAAATATCTATCATTATCATTCTCATAACCATAATCATCAAACATAGGAGGCTTATTGTAATAATTATTAATTTTCTCCTCAATAGTAGGTGGACTGAAAATATAATATTTATCAATGTAATCATCATAAAGAACTCCAACATGATAGACAAGTTGTATATTAGGGAGATGATTTTGGCTAATCCCTCCATAACTATGAAAAGTTTCATAAGGATAATTGTAATCATAGCCTATGTTATAGCATCTTTTATAATAGTTATCCAATACTGGAGGCATAGTATCATCATAAGCAATATTATCATTTTTACTAGAAAGAGATGTATCAAGCATATAATCATCAGTAGCAAAAGGATTTTCAAACACATCATCCACAAGATCAGAGCTTTCTTTATCATCATTGGAAGGAACATGGATGGTACTAATGGTACAACAATTGTCATCCTTTTCAGAATTGGTACCAAACAGATTTTAAATATCAAAAGTAGTGTGTTTCTCCTAATCATGATCACTTTCATAAATAACAGGCATAGGAAAATCATCGAGTTCAGACTTATCAGCATAAGCTGTAATATGAGCAACATGCTTAGGGAGAGATACCGTTACCTCTCTCCTTTTACTCCTCTTATTCTTCTTCTACTGCTTACTCTCTATCGGAGGGAGAGGCTTGAAAGGAAGCTTCTCCACATACCCTGGTTTATTGTCAGAAACAATAGCACAAACCTTGGAGGATTCCTCCTCTTCATTAATAAGATGAAAACAAATATTAGCCCTGTCATATTTTGGTAAAGTGTCCTCTTTTATAATATTTTGTATGTAAGTATTTGCATGGCAATTTTCAACACAATAAAGATGGCATTCATGCAAGACACTATTCATATTAAAAGCACTCATATCAATCAAAGAAGTTTTCCTTAATAACTCTTCACACCCCAAAAATAATGCAAGTTCATCATGCTCATTAGGGGTGATCATGTCATCACAATACAAACTTGCAGTACTCATAGGATTCGAAACGCTACTATCATGGCTTGAGCATTGAAAATTAATATGACACACTTTACAGCAAAGTTCACAAATAAAAGGATAGAGGGCACAATTGTTTTTTACCAAGATCATCTAAAGCCATGTCCCACTTTCTAGTTTTTTCATTCATATGATGGATGCAATATTCTTCTACAGTTTGATTCTTTTCACAAGGTCTAAGTGCTCCAACAAAATTAACATGCTTATAAGAAATAGTACTTTCAGAAGTTTGAGCATGTCCAGTGCAATCATTAATCATAGTTTCATATTTCATGCAAGTGTCTTTAAACGGTACATGATGTATGCCCCCATTTGATTTAGGAACATTAATATAAGAAGCAAAGGATCTATACCAACCAATAATCATTTGAGGATCAAGACCATATTTAGAACTAAGCTCTTGAAAATCAGCAGTTTCAGCAAAAGACTTAATGCAATCATACTCATAGTTTATACCTGATTCTTTACCTTTGTCGTTATTCCAACCTTCATTATTGGTTTCAATTGTTTCAAGAAGATCCCATTTAGCTTCAACCTTCTTACTTGAGAAAGAACCCTCTGAACATGCATCGAGATAGTCCATGTAATGTCCTGAAAGCCTTGCATAAAAATTAGTAACAATTATTTCCTTAGGAAGATCATGGTTAGGACGTTTAAGTATTAATGTTTTCAGTCTTCCCCAAGCTTGAGCAATGCTTTCTCCATCACGAGGCCAAAACTTATAAATGTAATTTCTATCTAAATACAGTTGATGAGAGGAATAAAATTTAGAGTAAAATAGATATTCAAGCTCCGTCCACTACAAATGATGAGGATCATCTAGCAGATCATACCACCCCCTTGCTTTGTCCTTAAGAGACAAAGAGAATAAACCTCCTCTTAACTTGGTCCATTGAAATACCTGCACACTTGAAGAACCCGCATAATTCATTTACAAAGAGTAAATGATCACAAGGATGGACAGTTCCATCTCCAAAATAGCAGTTATTCGTGACACGTTCAACAATTTTCGTAGGCATTTTAAAAGGAACACTTTCAGAAGGAGGATTTAAAATATCACAAGCATCATTAGATTTATCACATATGGGAGATAAAGTATCATAAGAGCAAAATTTCTCCTCTAAAGCTGGGGAAATAAAAAGCTTATAGAAACTAGCTTCCCCAAGCTTAGACTTTTCCATAGTACTAGAAATAATGGTATCCAAATAATTAATGCTAATAACATAGCTACTAGAATGCAAATAAAGCTCTCTCATATTTTTGTTGTTTTCCATTAAGACTAACTAGTAAAAATAAAAACAAGCAACAAGTAAAAAATAATCCTAACTAGTGAAAACAAGAAACAAAAAGATATAATTGCAGAATCTAAAGGAAATAACTTCGAGCACTCACACCCGAGGATGTGAGTACCTTTTACCTTACCTTCCCGGCAATGGCGCCAGAAAAGAGCTTGATGTCTACGCACGATTCTATTCTTGCAGACAGTATTGGGCCTCCAAGTGCAGAGGTTTGTAGAACACAGCAAGTTTCCCTTAAGTGGATCACCCAAGGTTTATCGAACTCAGGGAGGTAGAGGTCAAAGATATCCCTCTCAAGCAACCCTGCAATCAAGATACAAGGAGTCTCTTGTGTCCCCAACACACCCAATATACTTGTCAGGTATATAGGTGCACTAGTTCGGCGAAGAGAGAGTAAAATGCAAGTAATATAGATGATAATAAGTGATAATAGCAATATGAAATAAAAATGGCATCAAGAAAACATGTAGTAGAACAGGCGGAAAATGGTGTTTCAATGCTTGGAAATAAGGCCTAGGGCTCCTACTTTCACTAGTGGACACTCTCAACAATGAAATCATAATTGAATGCATAAATATCATTTCTTCACTATGCTACTCTGAACCACTCTCCGGTCGAATAACAAACACCAATCATTGCGTAGGGCTGTAACAGCACTCCTCAAGTCTATATTCCCTCTCTAGGGCACCCCACGCTATCACTGTGAGCGCCCTAAATTAGTACTAAACAAACGCCACAATTTCATAGGTTCATCTTCCAACACAAGATATAGATATCATGCTAAACCACACGGTGCACACACTGTCACCTTTACACCGTGATCAAAGTGTTTACGGATATCTCATAACAAAACCACTTGAGTAGCATAATACATGAGGAGAAACATCTACTAATTTAACTAGATACAAAGCTCATGATCACATAAAGATCACACCATGGGAGAGAGAGATGAACCACATAGCTATCGGTAGATCCCTCAGCCCTGGGGGAGAACTACTCCCTCCTCATCATAGGAGATAGCAACAGCGATGGAGATGGCGGTGGAGTTGATGGATATGGCTTCCGGGGGCACTTCCCCGTCCCGGCAGGGTGCCAGAACAGAGATTAGTCCCCCGAAACTTGTCGGCGACGGAGCTACTGATGTATTGTGTGGAAAAGGTCAATTCCTCTAGGGTTTATGTATCGGGGAGTATATATAGGCGAAAAGGCGATGTCGGGGGGTGGCCAGGGGGCCCACACCCGTAGGTGGAGCAGCCAGGGGGACCCACGCCACCCCATGGTGTGGCCACCCTGTGGCCCCCCTACGGGGCTCTTCGGGACTTCTGGAAGCCTCCGGGACTTCTAAGACTTCTTGCTTTCGTGGGGTCCAATTCTGAGAATATTTCCAGAACAACTTTTCTGAAACAAAAAACAGCAAAAAACAGTGAACTGGCTCTATGGAATCTTGTTAATAGGTTAGTCCCGGAAAACGTGTAAAAATGATATAAAGAAGGGAGAAAACATGTAGCAATTAGCATAATATCAACATGGAACATCAGAAATTATATATACGTTTGGAGATGTATCAGTTAGACATAAAAGGTTCCAAAGAGATAATTTCATCTTCTACTCTAAGACTATCATGATTTTCAAGTTCACTTGGGGTCTTAGAGTTGGGAGAAGGTGATACCTCCGAGGCCTTAGCCATGAAGAACTTGGCATTTGAGTGAGGATGATTCTCATTAGGGGATTCAAAGAGAGATGACGATGATGGAGTTGAAGCAATAGCAAGAGCGGCCACGTCACTTTTGGTTTCTTCATCACTTCCGGAATCATACTCCTCTTGAGTCACTAGCACAAACTTGGTGGGGGACTTCTTGTTGAATGGTTTCTTCTTGAAGTGAGGTTTCTTGTAGTCAACTTTTGACTTGTCCTTGCGAATGAGCTTGCCACCATGGAGTTCTCTATTTTCATAGGGACATTCCGCAATGAAATGGTGCTTATCTTGACAATTGAAGCAAGACCTCACTCGTTGAGTCCCATCATTTCCATAGCGAGACTTGGTATTCTCCTCAACATATGCCTTGGCCTTGGGAGGATTCCTCCAAAAAAATTGCACGGTGAGAGCAATGATATACTTGAGCACGGGATCATATTCTTGATACTTCAATGGAGCCAACTCCTCATGGCCCTCTTCTTCATACTCAACCTCTCTTGACACAACCTTGGCCTTCACAGCAACCTATGCCCCTTTTTGAATTCCTATGGCCCTAGCACGGTTGTCAAGAGCATTCCTGGTTTGCACTTGATAGGAGCACCTCTCTTGCATAACTAGGGTTGAGGTCAAAGAAGCAAATTCATGTCTTCCTTGAATTCACTTCAAGTCCGCGGTCTCAAATGAAATGAGAGCAATCATGTACTTCCTTTTGATCCAAGAATCATCAATGTACTTGGCACCAACATTGGAGAATGCGGTGGCAAGAGTCTTGAGCCTTCGGTACATGTCTTCATGGCTCTCTCCATCATGCATATAGAACCCTTCGACCTCATTGCTCAAGGCATCATACCTATTCCTTTTCATTCTTTCATTTCCCACAAACATGACGACAAGAGCGTCCCATGTTTCCTTGGCGGTGGAATATTGTTGAAGATGCGGCATGTGGTTAGGACCCACGGCTTGTTGAAGAATTGACAAGGCGTTGTAGTTGAGTTGACAATCTATAGCTTCTCTTCTTTTCAAGTTCTTGGGGTCATGAGGCTTGTATCCATCACGGGTGACCCTCCGACGATCTATACAAGAAGAGTTCAAGTGAGTTTCCATGTAATATTGCCATTCACGAAAAGAAAAAGCATCAATTTTAGGTGGATCTCCCCTAGGAATTATAAGAGGATGTGGGACAGCAGGATTGGGAGAATAACCTCCTTTGACTGAGTGATATTCTTCATCTCCTTCCATACCCTTATTGGTGGAGTTGTTAGCGGAAGCATTTTTAGATGGATCACCATCATGCCCTTTCTCAGCGTCATCCGGAACTTCGTCTGGAGGAGGTGAAGTAGAGACGACTTTCATGAGTTGCAACACGAGTTGTCACAATTCATCGATTTTTTTTCTCCATGGATGAGGTCAATGGATTTTTCAACTCATTGAGATCATCAATAGAGACTTGCACCGCGGAACCGGTGGTCTCCGTTTCATCTCCCATACTTAACTCTTAGGCGGTTAAGCCCGATAAAAGAGCTGAGGCTCTGATACCAATTGAAAGTAATGTATGGGCACCTAGAGGGAGGGGGTGAATAGGTGCTATGACCAATTTTAATTTTTTTTTACAAGTTTAGGCTTGGCATACAGGTAAATTCTCTAGATAATGCAACTATGGTGAATTTACCTATATGACAAGGATAACAACAAACACAATGCAAGTACAAGTAAAGGAGGAAGGGAACGAGGTAACCGATATGAAGCACATAGAGACACTATGTAATCCCGAGTTCCTCCTTGTTAAGGGAGTATGTCTTGTTGGAGGGGTGTGAGCTCGCCACGAAGGCCTACTCAACGCCACAAAGGCCTCACCCTATTCTCCGATGAACCCCGCCACAAAGGCCTAGTCCACCTTCCACTATTGATCCCCTTTGAGGCAGGAATCGAATCCTTTAAAAACAACTTGGGGCACACACCCATAACCAAATTGGGGGCTCCCAACAATCTCGAATCACCAAGAGTAGCAAGATTCCTAGGTTCTCCACAAGAGGAAACCCTTGGCTAGATCCCTCAAGCTAATGAGGGGGGAATGAAGAACGGCTTGGTGAAGATATAGAGCGGGGTCTTCAACTTCAATCCTCCAAAGATCAACAAGTTTGGTTGGGGGATTGGGAGTTATGGCGGATTTGGTGAGCTCTTAAATGCTATTGAATGCTAGAGGGAGGAACTAGAGCTCAAGGAGGAAGAGGAGGGGTATTTATACACCCACCTCAAATCTAGCCGTTTGGCTGAAAAACTGGTACCGGAATATCGGGTCGAGATATTCTTCAGATCTGCTTCGAAATCGTTGACCTCAACCGGATATTCCGATTGCCTCTGAATAATCCGGTATGAAAGATCTGGTTGGCTTCTGTCTTGCGCAGGCACCAGAACCGGATATTCCGGTTGCTCCGGAATAATCCGGTTCACTTCCGTGACATCCAACTTTAATCCTTAGCCGGTTTTGAGCAGAAACTGCTCAACCGGAATATCCGGTACAATATGAATAATCCGGTATCAATATTCTGGCTCTTCTCTATCCCGAACTGGGCATAAAACATCCTAAGAGGAATATCCGGTTTCACGGAATAATCTAGTTAGAATTATCCGGTTCCTCATTGTCCCAAATCACTTAGCCCAATCATCATCGGGAAAACGAAATGCACTTTCACGATTGCTGTCCACAAGGAGAACCATGAGGCCTATAAGAAGAGGCGTCAGTTGAGGAAGATGGTCACTAAGCTCCAGGACCATGCGGGTATTGGGGCTACTCCTCCTCTTGAGAATCCTACCGAGTATTTGACCATGTCCTATGAGAACTGGAACACCCACAACTTCCGGTGGGGTGATTTTGAGGAGGTCACTCCGGCTCCTTCCTCTTCTACCAACCTTGGCAAGGGTCCTATGACTGAGGAAGAAGAGTAGGCTGAGGAGCATACCGAGGAAGAAGAGGATGAAGAGGAGTATGAAGAAGAAGATGAGGATGAGGAGGGAGAAGGCACAAACAAGAATGATGATGGAGATGATGAGGATGACTCATCCTTTGGGGTGCATGTAGTTGCTCTTTGCCCTTTTTGGTGTCTTGATGCCAAAGGGGGAGAACTAGCTATAGACTTCTCGGGGATTTGAAAGGGTTGCTTTGGTTTGATTTTATTCGCCTCGAAACACAAGTCTTTGGATCTGATTTGCTTTTATGGCTTGTGTTCCCTTTATCCTAGTTGATTTCGATTTATTTCCTAGTGGACCTTAAATCTATGTTTGGTGAGACTACATGGTGAAGCTATCTTATTATTGTGCCTAATGTTGCTTTACCTATCTTACTTATGCATGTATTTATTGTGTTCATTAGTAGTTGTGCTAGAGGGCATTGTTTGTAAAACATAGGGGGAGCTCACGACTTAGTTGTTCGAGAGCCCGTCTATTTTTTATAAACATAGCCCAGCTATGATATTCATTGCAAATATGTGTGTTGTCATGAAACACCAAAAAGGGGGAGATTGAAAATGCAAATGCACTTAAAACATCTTGTTTTGGATGTTTGTTAACAACACAAGTATCATCTTAAGTGTGTTCATGTTTTTCAGGGTCTAATAATTATATTTTATATGGTGGTGATGAGTATAAAAAAGGACAAAGATAAATGTGGTTTTCCTTCTGGAATTTCATTCCAGGCCGGAGTTTCCGGTCTCCCAGGCCGGAGTCTCCGGTATGAAGCTTTCCCGTGGAACAATCTGTGCTGTGTGTCTGGTGTCACCCACTAGACTCACTCCGGAGACTTACCGGAGATACACCGGGGTCTCTGGTATGGGTTTGTTTCTGAGAAGAATCCAAGTTGCACGATTGGTGTCACCCGCTAGACTCCCTCCGGAGACTTACTGGAAACACTCCGGAGTCTCCGGACCTTCACACACTCGTGTTGCTCGCTCGACCAAAGACAGGCTCTGCGCGGAGAAGTCAAGGCTCAAGCAATTTTTACACTGGAGTCTCCGGTATGGTGCACCGCAGTCTCCGGACCTGTTGATTCCCAAGAAGGAAGTGAAGCTGGAAGTAGTGGTGTCACCCGCTGGAGCCACTCCGAAGACACACCGGATTATGTCCGGAGTTTCCGGTATGAAGCTGCGCGAAATTCTTAGACCAGAGTCTACGGCCTTTACACCGGAGTCTCTGGTGTGACTTTTGCAGAAAGGTCTCCAACGGCTCTAAAAGTTATGAGAGGTATAAATACCTCCTCTCCTCCAACTACCTCCAACTAGCTCGTCCAAAATAGATCTCACCATTGCTAGAGCTCACCCACCTTGCTAGATCTCCCAATCCCTCCACCCAAAAGTGTTGATCTTCGGAGGATTGAAGGAGAAGGCCCTGATCTACGTCTTCACCAACCGAATTTAATTTCCCCCCTCGTTTGCTTGAGGTGAACTAGTCTATGGTTTCCTCTTATGGAGAACCTAGACATCTTGTCTCTCTTGGTGATTCTTGTGATTGTTGGGAGCCCCCAATTTTGTTGTGAGTGTGTGCCCCAAACTTTTTTCTAAAGTACTCGACTCCCGCCTCAAAGGGGATCAATAGTGGAAGTTGGACTAGGCATTTGTGGCGGGGTTGAGTAGGCTTTCGTGGCGAAACTCACACCCCTCCAACGAGACGTACTCCCTTAACAAGGAGGAACTCGGGAATACATCGTGTCTCCGCGTGCTTCCTATCGGTTATTTCGTTCCCTTATCCTTTACTTGTGTTTGTATTTCATTTATTGTAGTTCTTGTAATATAGGTAAATTCACCTTAGTTGCATTATCTAGAGAATTTACCTTTGTGTCAAGCCTAATCTTGAAGAAAAATTAAAATTGGTCGTAGCACCTATTCACCCCCCTAGGTGCCCTTTACTATCCGTTCAGATGTCCCCGCAACCATGCAAAATCTCAGGCCGCTGCCGTCTGAATCTACCATTTCCGTTCGTTCCTTGACCCCTCGCCGCCTGAGATGGTTGCCTCAAAAGATCAATGTCGATTAGAGGCTGCCAAGAGCCCTATGTAATTGTCGGCGAGCCTGTGGTCCTTCACGAGCTCTCTGCGCTTGGTTAGTGCATCGCTGCTGGAATTGGTCGCACCCCCTCTCCCTTCCGGCCCCTACCCCACTCTCGCCATCTTTCCTTGACCTTCGGCGACCTCCGCCGACCAAAATCAAGCCCGGCAATCAATAGATGCGCCTCCCTTCCTCCAAACCCTCGGATCTTAGGTTTCAATTGCTTTCCAAATTTTAGAGCATCTCCACCGGCACCACCCAAATGGCCCTCCAAAGGCCCAATGGGGGCCCGGACCAAAAAGACCCGCCACATCGGCACTCCCCAAAGGTGTCCACCCGCCAAGTTTCTATCCAGGCTACCCAACCCACCCGCCAAACTTGGGGGCCTGCCTGGCTGCATGATGGCCTTAATGCCCTCGTTGGTAAACCCCAAGAGAAAGGTTGTGAATAGTGTAGCAGCAAGTTTTCCCTCAGAAAAGAAACCAAGGTTGAATGGACCAGTAGGAGGACAAGTAATCTCTGAAGGTTGATGCAGCTGAGGTGTGAGGGTGCACTACCGGTTCAGCAGCAACGTGGAACCTAAACAACATAATAAAATCACTCTGTCCCAAGGAAGCAGTGAGGTTGTCAATATCACCGGTTTGCTGAACACAAAGAGGTTAAACGTATGGTGTGGAAAACGGTAGGAACAATATGAGAGTAGTATGAAAGCAGTAGGTGTTTTGTCAGTATGAGGAAAATGGACCAGCGTCCATAGTTCACTAGTGGTGTCTCTCCGTGAAAGATAAATAACATGTGTGGTGAACAAATTACAGTTGGGCAATTGACAGAAATGAAGGCTGCATCGTAGTTTTCGCACCCGGACTTCTAAAGGATACTCGCAGTTCCGTTGAACAGTAGTTGATTGGATTACGGGGCTTACCGGCAACCGCATCTCTTACGAGTAGGCCAACACACGTATGTGTGACAACCAACCCCTACTGTTCATCGTCTACGTAAACCATCCCATAGAAATCAGGATACTACCATTGACGTACTTCATACCATGCACACATGGTACGTCAACGGCGTTTAACAGAATGATAACACAACATATCTCTAGGACACAAAAGATGGAAATAAGTTGCAAATAGCTCTCACTGGAGAGAGATATCAAATACAATCATCCAGAGGACACATGTCCCAACATAACATCATTACATCGCAGCGGAAGCATTCAAAAGGTCTGAGTACAGACAAATCCAAATAGGCTTAAGAAGCCGGAAACGAAAAGACGGAGCCCATCCACGATGTCTCGGATCCTGCCCGGGTCCGCTATCTACTCGTCAGCAGCCTCGTCAAACTCCACGTAGTAGCCGTCACGGGGATCCTCGTAAGCATAGTCTGCGGAAACCACAGCCCCAAAGGGGTCAGTACATAAACGTACTGGCAAGCAAGACTCACAGTTCACCAAAGTGTAACCCATCAACACCAAGCACAGATACTGTGGGTTCAACGGAAGAAAGGGGTGATGCAAAAGATGCGGCAGCTGGCTGCACTAACCAACTACAGAACATGATACAACTTCCGGCTAACAGAAAGGAGATAAGATAGCGTATCGTAACCAACTATAACTAACTCCAACCAAACCCATCCTGGATCTCGCCCCTTATCCAAAGAAGCAATCCGAGGATAACTCACACAGTTGGATTAATGATGGGTCAAGTTATTGTGGCAATAAGACTATTACTAGTCAAGTTATCATTAGTTAGGTGTAAGTTGTTCTGAGTACTTGTTAGCCAGTACTTTCACCAAGTCAACCATAACCGCGGAAAACACGGCTTCTCGAGAAGATTTATCCCTACAGGGGTGCACCAATTTGGCCGTACACGTAAGAATATCCCGCCAGACGGGAATCAAATCCACCAAGCGAGGCACTCTACACAACTCAACTCTTCGTCGCATCAAGCCCAAAGAACCACGTGTTGTGCGTGCGCGGCTAATCGAGCCCCACGAAGAAAAGGGGACCCTCGTAGCACTCTAAGACCACGCCGCCCAAAATGCCGACTACAAAAGTTCCACCCTGGCCTCGGGTTCGTACCTGCATATGAGTGCATCAAATGGAAAGCCCGAACTAAGTGTGGCGATTTGGACGAGATGCAAATAGAATCAAATTGAGGGGGGCGCCCATACACGCTTCCCACATGCGGATAGTGCGCTCATCATGGATCAGTAGACAAGACCCTTTTCCTAATTAGGGTCGACACTAGCAGGCCTCAAAACCACACCGGGCCTCCTGCCGGTGCCTTATCAGCAATTTATTATTACCTCAAAATTAACAGGTTGTTGTTTAACATCGAGCCCCAGAACATAATAGAAATATAGTAACAGAAAGTAACGGGTAAGAGACTCGAGCAAAAACAACCCTAAGCATGCTAGTAAGACACGGGCAACAAGCAAAGGGGTTATAGGTGTGGAGGTGAGGCTATATCAGGGTTAAAGGATAACATGTGATAGGTTCGTAACAGAAGCAACGATTCATAGGGCTAGCAGAATAGACAACGGAAAGTATCGGTATCCAATGTTGAAAGGAACACAATGGTTCATGTGAGTGAATATTTGCCTGCAAACTCAGCAGCCTGGTACTGAGCTAGATCCTCAGAAGGGGTGTCGTAAGTATCGTCTGTATCAACGTCGTCGTCTATCCGAGAAGAAGCAAACAAACAATGCAGAAAGATAAACAATCAATATCATGGCATAGTGCACAATCATGGGATGATGCATGTCAATTTAACTGATGCATCAAAATAAAATAGTTGACATGGGAAACAATACATGATTAAATGGACCCACATGCAATTTGGGTTGCATATGGAAAAGGTCCATGAATTATGGTTGAAACAATTGTTTTATAACTAACCAACAGGTGAAAGTGGTTTAGTATGATGCATGGATGAGGAAAACAGCAAAATAACAACAATAGAAACAATTTAAAATAGGGTTTACCAAGTTTAGAAATTTATTTATTAAGTTGGAGAATTTTGGTTACTTAAAGGTGTTACACAAGTATTTGTTGTTTTCACCAATTCAAATTGTTCAAAACAAATAGAAAAATTCATATTTGAAAAGAACACAAAATTTTAAGTGGATTACATGTTTCAATTATTGAAAAAGGAATTACAATGATTTAATTATGCATTAAACAAGTTTAAATAAGATTTAAATGAATTTAAAACAAGTATGAATATTATTTGAATTTTATTTTTTCAAAACATAAATTCAAATTCATATTTGAAAAGTTTATGTTTTTCTGGTTTGAAAACATATTTTACATGTTCAAAAATAATTTAATTTGAGCAAGTTATGAATTTTGCAAATTTAAATGATTTAAACAAGGTTTAAATTATTTAAGCAATTTTAATTATTCAAATCATGAAACAAAATTTATATTTGAAAAGGTTGTTTAAAATAGCATGGAAAACATATTTTATTTATGTTATTTGGATTAAGTATGAATTATTTATGGAATTAACCAAATTTAAGATGAATTGTTTGAATTTTAAATTTGAATGCATTTGAATTATTCAAAACAGAAAACAAATGTTATAAACAGGTAGAGAAATAAATTTGGTTCAACAAACATATTTTACTTTTATTATTTGGATTTATAAATTAAAAGTTATTCACATTTTAAAACTAGGGACCAATCTGTGATGAAATAGGACTTACAATGAAAAAGAAAAAGGCTGAAACTTTTTACACCGCGCAGTTATCTACCCTAGGCACTGCCAGTGGGCCATGGGCCAGCGTGGATGCACGCGTGGCAGCAATGCCACACAGCAGCTGACAGGGGGGCCACCCTGTCAGTGCGCTGCGCAAAAATTGGTTTTAATCGCGGGAGCCAGGGATCGAACCCTGGGCTCGAGCGCGCGCGCAACACCTGCTACCACTGCGCTGATCGAAACGTTCTTATCAGTATACGCGATGCAGTGAAGTTAAGGTTCAGTTTCGCTTAACTGAATTTTTAACTGACGAAAGGCCTGAACTTTCGACAGAGAGGAACGTTGCCGGCGGCGAGCTCAGCTCGGGGTGCTGCCGTGTGCTGCCTTGTGCGTGCTCGAGTGGGTGGTGGATGCGTGCAGCGCGTGCAGAGAGAGGACAGGGAGGAGGAGGAGATCGTCTGCTCACTGTGATGAAACGGAGGGAAGCAGGCTCGGGGCAGTTGCTGTCGTCGACGGCGACGGCAGGGATGGCGGCGGCGTTCCAGCACCTCTCGTGCTCAACGGAGATGTCCGGGATGGAGAGGGAGCAGTGGCGGTGCGATCCCCGCAGCTAAGTTGGGAGGTGGCGCACTGCAGCGGCGGCGACGTCCATTGATTCAGAGGAGGAGCTCCGGTGAGGTTGGGGTGGTTGCAGAGGAAGGAAAATTCGCCGGGGAGAGAGAGGAGACGGCGGCGGAGCGAGGGGGAGAAGGTGGTAGGGGTCTAGGGCTGCAGCGGGGCTCGGGTGGGGTTCTTATAGGGCTGCGGGAGGCACAGTGGCCGTCGGCGCGTTACGGCGGTGACGTGGCATAGCTCGATGAGCTGCCGTACGGGAAAGAGAAGGAGGGGAGTGGCAAAACGGTACCAGGCCGAGAAACTGGGCTGGGCCGGCTGCTTCCCCCCCTCTGGTGAGCGTTTTTTTTTCTGCTTATTTTTTTTTTACAGAAATGAAAATGGAAGAAAAAGATAAGTTTTAGGGCTAGGAAAAATTTAGAAAATTTTTGGTTAACTTAGTTTTTACAATAGCAACTAATCGCCAACTTTGTTTTCCAAAAGTTTCAAATTTAAATTGATGTTTGTAATTTGATTTAAATTTGAATGATTTTGGTGTTAAGTGATTATTGAAAACAAAATTTAAATAGGGTGAACCCTATTGTTTAAATGGAAACAAATGTTTATAATTGTTTCGGTAATTTTTATAATTTCAACTTGGGTGCTGTTTGTGATTTGATTTGAATTTTGAATAACATTTGAATTAATTGATTGATTAAAAGCCACCATTTTTAATAGTTGAACCTTATAGTTTAATGGAAACAATTGGTTGTTTTTACTTGAAATTTTTATTTGAAGAGTTGTAACATAACAAGTATGAAACAAAGGTTTGAATATTGGTTTGAATTTGAAATAGAAAACAATTGAAAACAGATGCAAAACAAAAGGAAAACAAATGCAATGATTAAGATGCCATGATGCAAAACATTAATTAAACAAGAAACAAACATGCTAGGGTGGTTTTTCATACTTGGGATGTTACAAAACGCCCCCCTTGAAGGAATCGCGCCCCGATATTCCTACTGAGAAGGGAAAAGGTCCGGATACTTCTTGCGAAGATCCTCTTCGGTCTCCCACGTTGCCTCTTTATCGGAATGATGAGACCACTGCACTTTCAAGAACTTGGTGCTCTTGTTGCGAGTCTTACGCTCGGTCTCATCGAGAATACGAACAGGGTGCTCCTCATAAGATAGATCATCTTGCAGTTCAATGGAATCATGATCAACTGCACGATCTGGATCTTTGAAACACCTCTTGAGCTGTGACACGTGAAACACATCGTGCACCTTGGATAGTTTTCTGGAAGTTCAAGACGATAGGCATTTTCCGCACGCCTTGAGAGAATGTTGAAAGGACCAATGTATCTTGGTGCAAGCTTTCCTTTCACACCAAAACGATGAGTTCCTCTGAGGGGAGTTACACGGAGATATGCCTTGTCACCAGGTGCGTAGATCATGTCCCTGTGCTTGCTGTCATAGTAGCTTTTCTGACGAGACTGGGCAATCTTGAGATTGTCACGAATGATGCGAACTTTCTCTTCGGCTTCCTTAACAATGTCAGGGCCTAAGAGTGAACGTTCACCAGCTCCAGACCAATTGATTGGACTCCTGCACCTGCGGCCATAGAGTGCTTCAAATGGTGCCATGCCTAGGCTTGCCTGAAAGCTGTTGTTGTAGGAGAATTCAGCATATGGAAGGCAATCCTCCCATTTCATGCCAAAGGAGATACCACATGCTCTGAGCATATCCTCAAGAATCTGATTGACTCTTTCGACTTGCCCTTGAGACTGAGGGTGATAAGCTGTGCTGAACAGAAGTTTGGTGCCCAATGCTTCTTGAAAGCTTTTCCAGAAATGAGAAGTGAATATACTTCCACGGTCTGCGCTTATTTCCAATGGAACACCATGAAGGGGAACAATCTTTGCTGTGTAGAGCTCTGCTAACTGGCTAGCTGAGATTGTTTCTTTGACAGCAAAGAAGTGAGCTACCTTAGTGAGACGATCAATAACAACGAAGATTGCATCGTTGCCCTTCTTGGACTTTGGAAAACCAGTGACGAAGTCCATTTCAATCATGTCCCACTTCCACTCAGGAATTTTCAGAGGTTGGAGTAGACCGGCTGTTTTCTGATGGACTGCCTTAACACGTTGACAAACGTCGCATTCAGAAACGTATTGAGCAATTTCACGTTTCATGCCAGGCCACCAATACAGCGTCTTGAGATCCTGGTACATCTTTGTACTTCCAGGGTGTATGGAAAGAGGAGTTTCATGAGCCTCCTTGAGAATGATATCTTTGAGGCTTTGAACTTGAGGAACTGCAATTCGTCCTTCGAAGAACACAGTTCCCTTGTCATCAATTGAGAAGGACTTAAATTTCTCCTTCCCTTCTTTGATGTGTTCTACCATCTTCTTGATTTCAGCATCACGAAGTTGTTCAGAACGAATCTTGTCCTCGAGAGTTGGACTGGCTGTCAAGTTTGCAAGATAACCTTGAGGAACAAGACCAAGGTTCAGCTTCTGGAATTCTTCATGAAGTGGAGGTTGGCTTTCCATGATCATGAGATTATTGCAATATGACTTGCGACTGAGAGCATCGGCCATAACATTAGCCTTGCCTGGAGTGTAAGAAATGGTGAGATCAAAGTCTTTAATCTTTTCAATCCATCTCCTTTGCCTGAGGTTTAGATCTGGTTGAGTGAAGATGTATTTCAGACTCTTATGATCGGAAAAGATTTCAGTGCGGTTACCCAACAAGTATTGCCTCTATTTCTTGAGGGCAAACACAACTGCTGCAAGTTCTAGGTCATGTGTGGGATAATTTTTCTCATGTGCATTCAACTGACGTGAAGCATAAGCCACAACTTGACGTTCTTGTATAAGAACTGCACCTAGACCGTGGAGAGATGCATCGCAGAATATCTGGAAAGGTTTGGTAGTATCTGGGCCAACCAGAACTGGTGTAGAAGTGAGTTTAGTCTTCAGGAGATTGAAACTTTCATCACATTGTGGAGACCAAACGAACTTTTTGTCCTTCTTTGTGAGATCAGTGAGAGGTTTGGCAATCTTGGAAAAGTTTTGGACGAAACGACGGCAATAGCTAGCCAAGCCAAGTAAACTTCGTACTTGCTTTACCGTCTTAGGAGGTTTCCAATCAACAATTGCTTTAACCTTTTCTGGATCTATGGCTATGCCCCTGGCAGAGATGACATGACCAAGGTAAGCAACTTCTGGAATCCAGAACTCACATTTGGAGAATTTGGCATATAGACGATGCTCGCGAAGTTTCATGAGAGTGAGACGAAGATGTTCTTCATGCTCTTCCTCAGATTTGGAGTAGACCAGAATGTCATCAAGATATACCACAACGAACTTGTCGAGGTATTCATGGAAAACAGAATTCATGAGTCTAGAGAATGTCGTCGGTGCATTGGTGAGACCAAAGGACATGACGGTGTATTCATATAGACCGTACCGAGTGGTGAAAGCTATTTTTGGAATATCTTCCTTTCTGATCTTTATCTGATGGTAACCCATTCTCAAGTCCAACTTGGAGAATATTGAGGCTCCAGCAAGTTGATCAAAAAGATCATCGATACGAGGAATTGGATACTTGTTTTTTATGGTTTTCTCGTTAAGAGGACGATAGTCAACAACGAGTCTCTTTGTTTGATCCTTCTTCGCAACGAACAGAGTTGGGCAACCCCAAGCGGAGGAACTAGGTTGAATGTAACCTTTTTCCATGTACATATCGATTTGCTCCTTTAACAGTTTCAGTTCAGGAGGAGCTATCTTGTATGGATGCTTAGAGATTGGAGCAGTACCTGGTTCAAGCTCGATCACGAACTCAACTGCTCTATCCGGAGGCATCCCTGGCAACTCTTCTGGAAAGACATCAGGGAATTCACAAGCCACCGGAACATTTTCGAGTAGAGGTAGAGGTTTAGCATCGAGGGTGTAAAGCTGAATGGAACTTGATTCATTTGGAGAATAGACTATCTGGCCAGAAGGGTGGAACAGAGTTATTGACTTCTGAGCACAGTCAATCGTAGCTTTATTGGCCTTCAACCAATCCATGCCAAGAATGACATCAATGTCAGAATTGCCAAGCAGAATGAGAGAAGCTAGGAATATGTGACCTCCAATTAGAATCTGATTTTCATGACTGATCTTGGAAGTTTGCATAGTTGCTCCAGGGGAGTTTACTACTAGCGGGGAACCCAAACCAACAAAAGGGAGTTTAATTGCTGTCGCAAAGATCTTTGACACGAAAGAATGCGATGCCCCGGTATCAAACAACACTTTAGCTGGAAAAGAGTTTACGGGGAATGTACCGAGAACGACGTCAGGAGCTTCCTCAGCTTTGTCGATCTTGACATGATTCACCCTTGCGGTCTGTAACATCCCCAATTTTTGCTAAATTAGGGTTGTGGTGTTGGCATCTCATACATGCATGAATCAAAAATTCAAATCATGTTTTAAACAATTTGGTTTGTGAATTCAAATGGTTTGAGAAAATTTCCAGCAGATAGTACTTCAAATGGGTTTCAAAATTTTGCATTGAAAAATATTTCTTATACACCAAAGAAAAACATGGTTAGGTTGGAAATTTTGCAAGGTTTCCAAAACTTATTTTTGCCAAATTTTCTGTTTGTAAAAAGGCCCTCAAAAGTTTGTTTTCTGTCCTGTTTTTAAAGAGAACAGGATCTTTTGGTGTTTTCCCAAAACTCCAGGGGGCTTTGTGCAAAAAGGTTGTCTTCAACCTTTGACAGTAGGACTAGCTGCGTGGAGGCACCACCGGCGTCGATTGCCACCTGCTCCCTGCCTCTCTCCTCGCGTGGATAGGTCCCAGAGAACGCACTCGGACTCCTCTCTCTCTCCATGCCCTCACCTTTCCTCCTCCCTTCCTCTGCTCCTTGCGAGACCCAAACCCTAACTCCGGCCGGCGCCAACCGCCACCCTTCGCCGGCGCTACGGACGCCCCCGCTCCCCGCCGAGAGTCTCACTGGCACCTCCATCTTCTCCTCGTTCGACTCGAGCTCGCGCAGCAGCCGACAAGCTCGGGAGCCCTCCAATTTCGTCACCGACGAGCTCACCGGCCGCCGCCGTCTTCTGGTCGCCGCCGTCGTTTTCGGACGCCCCACGCCTCCCCGTCAAGCTCTGCAAGCTCGCGGTGAGCTCATCTATCTGCTGGTGCCCTCCATCTCCTCCCTCTCCCTCTGTTCGATCTCGTCACCATGAACCGCTGTCCGGCCGCCGCTGCAGCACCTTGCCGGCGTAGTTCCGACGACGCAAAAATAGGGGCGCCACCACCTAAAGGCTCACCGTGAAGCCCTCTAGCCAGTACACCATTCAATTGCACGAATCCCTCAAGCAATCGTTCGAATTTGAATTCAACAGAGAAGTTCCTCTATGGATGAGGCAAGCATGATGTCATCCTGATGTCATATGTCCTTTTGCTATTTTCACAAAATTCCAGAAAATGAATAAATGTTGAATAATTAATATCTAATAAAATATTTACCAGAAAAATAAAGTAAAAATATGGTTGTGCTCAGAAAAATAAGATCTATCCAAAAATGTAGTTTTCATACATGTTTGAGAAAGTCCAAAAATGGCATTTATTTAATATTGTTTAATCATTTAAAAATAGAAAAATAAGTTTTTATTCACAAAAATTAGAAAATTAAAAGTTATATACCAAAATGCTCAAAATGACAAATGCAACCTTTTTATGATGTTTTCAAACCCATTTGAGCAACTAAAATGGTATTCACCTTCATAATCGCCCGAAACCCCCTCCGGGGCTTATTTCGGATTAATTTCAGTAAAATTTCATAACTAACATGTGAACCCTAGCAACCCATTGATCATGTCTAGGGCTTTATTTCAGTGCATTAACTTGCTCATGTATACATATTGCGCATTGCATCGATGCCATGGTTGATTGTTCTTCTTTTCGCTGTTTGTCCCCTCGGTAGAACGTGACTCCGAAGAGAAGGCCAACAATCCAATGACGAATACTTGATCCTAACCGACAAGTCAAGCACTTATTCCAGAAGATCTTTATCTGGTTTTCTTATAACCAAGGCAAGCATAACCTCTTATCTGCTCATATATGATTTCAAAGTGATTTCAATCTCGTACTTTGCATTCGGTTCCAAACTATTTGATGTCAGTAGATAGAGTTCTCCTATATACTGCATAACCTAGATATCCTGATCCACTTCACCTAGCAGCTACAGGTTTGTTTGTGCGCGCTCCGCTAAACCTTGTGAGTCTTGCTTAGCCATGCCTAGTTGATGATTCTGGTCAATGCGTGAATCTACCATGTCAGGTGTATATGATTTGAGTTACCTTTGATAACTTGATTAATCACGGCATAGATGTGAGGCCACGATGGGTTGTGGCGTTTTTTCCTGTTCATGCCCCTAGGAGCGAGTTCTCGCCTTCGAGCCAAGACTGAGCGTACAGCCACACGTGGGCCGATGAACCCCGCCCGGCTAACTAACTTGTTTAACCTTATCCATGAGCCACGTAGTTTGAGCTTTCCATCTGCGTGTGAGTCGGAAAATGTTTTGGAGAAAACTAGGTCGTGACCGGGACAAGTGATGGACGTACATGGATCTTGTTCCCGACTCACAGAACAGGTGCCGTCAGGAGGTGGCCAACTCCCTGTTGACGGGGTGGCCCTGTTTGGGTTGACTCATGGATATGGTTCGACAAGGTAAAGGCCGGGAATCGACCACCCTCTGCCGGCACTTCCCGGACTAGTGCCAACCCGGTGGCACTAAGAGTCGGTTGGTACGTGTGGGTAAAGTTGTACACCCCTGCAGGGTTAAATCTTTTCGAAAAGCCGTGTCTGCGGTTAAAGACGACTTGGTGACGGATTCTGTGATCATAGACAACTTAAACGGAATGATTAAAACTTGCTGATAACGAATGAAGGATGCCTCCTCGGAGATGCCGAGAGGGGTTACCTTGTAGTATGAGATAGTGTGGAACAACTGGAGGAGGTGATCTTTGAAGCACGAGGTGCTGAAATGTTTTGGTGGATTAAAAGATGATGATTTCAGTAGTTGAGTAGCTTTCTCATCTGTTTTCAAAATACTCCATGAGACGTGCTATTCCTTTCTCAACTTGCGAAACAAAGATTGCTTTACGCAAATCAGCCTTCATGAAACCCTTTTCGAAATAGCAGATATATAATAGGTTAACTAAGTCTTGTTGAGTACCTCCCGTACTCAGGTTTGCTTAATTTTGGTTCAGGAGAAGATCTCACATCGGTGGTGATTCAACGTGGACATCGACGAGTAGTTTGGGGTTCCCAGGTAGCAGCCTGGAATCTATGGGCTGGGACGTCGCCTTATGTTG
The DNA here is from genome assembly GCA_028641055.1 of Alopecurus myosuroides. NCBI lineage: Eukaryota > Viridiplantae > Streptophyta > Magnoliopsida > Poales > Poaceae > Alopecurus > Alopecurus myosuroides. The sequence goes on from CM054061.1 coordinate 41,443,225, forward strand.
CGGCCTCTTAGGCCTTTTTGGTTCTTGTTGATTAGCAACATAGTTTGCCTTCCGTTGTCTGATGTAATGTTGGGTCGTGTGACCTCTGCTTGTAAGCTATACTCTAGTAACACCTGTTTAATAAAACTTCCTTGTTTAGAGTACTGCTTTGATCGGTTGTTGGTTTCGAGCTCATTGTTATACAGTTTTGGCTATGCCTGCATAGTTGTCGCAGTCGAGGGGTTGTGGAGCCGATGATCCATGTCCGAGCCTGCCTGTCGATGTGATCGGCCTGGGGCGAGGTAACCCCAGTAACCCTCGATTGTTGTTGCACTTTCTGGACACATAGCATCTCTGTATAGCTTTGGTCCCGTTTCCTTCGGTTTCATTCGATTCGTGGACGCTTTGATATGCATAGTTGGTTATGACTAGCATGGATACAAGGAGTAGTAGACTGGGGATCCGGACTACGTGCCGATGAATCCAGTCTGCCTGCCGTTGTTTGTTGCGGCCGGGGCTGGTAACCCTGAAGCCCTTGTGAGTCCATGGCTAGGAGCACATAACAGTATGTATATCTCTGGGTCCGGGGTCGTGACAAGGTCCTCCCGACAGGCCTGTTGTTGGAGTTGAAGGCTTTAGCCGGGGGAGCACGCACCATTGCCTGGTTTGTGTTGGGACGAGGTGGTGGTGGAGGTAGCTGCCTCTGAGTGCACTTGTCAGCGTAGTGCCCCATCTTCTTGCATTTGTAGCAAGTGACGACACGAGGAGGATCTGGCCTTGGCTGCCCCATTGAAAACCTCTGACCTTGCATGTGAGCTGGGTTGGGTGGGCGTGGAGCGAAGCCTGGAGAAGCTTGGGCATATGGAGCCCTAGTGACAGCACCATTTGGCACCCAGATGCGGCACTTCTGCGTAGGGGTGGTCATGTTGGAGGAGGAACCACCCTCACGCGAGTGCTTTCGAGACTCCTCGAACGCCTTGCGCCCATTTTCTTCATTGAGCGCGGTGTTAACGAGCTCCTCGAAGTCTTTGGCCTTGATGTTGGTGAGGGCGTACTTGAGTTCCGGGTTAAAACCTCTGCGGAACCTTTCCATCTTCTTAGCCTCAGTGGACACCTCATCACCAGCGTAACGAGCGAGGCGATTGAACTCACTCTGATAGCCAATGACGTCCAGCTTGCCCTGCTTGAGTGAGCAAAACTCTTCACGCATCCTTTCCATGAGACCATCTGGAATGTGGTGCTTCAGGAAAGCTTCCTTGAAACAACCCCAGGTGATTGGGTAGCCAGCTCTCATGGTCTGGTAGTTCTCCCACCAAGTAGCTGCCTGACCCTTCAGTAGGTAGGAGGCATACTTGACCTTGTCTTCCTCAGCAACGTGAGCAATGTCTAGAGCCTTGGCCATCTCACGGATCCAGTCATCAGCATCCAGAGGCTCGCGTGTTGCCACGAAAGCTCTCGGGCCCAGACTCAGAAACTCCTTGATACTGACTCGTGGAGCGTTCTGGTTGTTGTGCTGATTAGCCTGGAACTGGGCCATCTGCGTCACGACCTGAGTCATCTGAGTCAACAGCTCCGTGATTGGCGGTGGCTCAGGCGGGTTGTTCCTTGTTGGCGGCATCCTGAATAGACATGCATTTTAGCACAACAACAGAAAAGGATAGACTTGGTAACCGAAAGAGAGAGTATTCCGACGCATGAATAGATAACCAACAGGTACATCATCACATGTTCAAATACATCAGAATATCCAACACACCATAAATGGTTCGAATGCCAAAGGATAACTAAACATAGTTAAGAATGGATACATCGGTACTCCCATGCTCATCACGCCGGACGGCGGTGAGTAGTACGACGAGAGGTACGGTGAGGAGCACGCCCACGAAAGTAGGTAGAACGACGATCCACATAGATCTGACGTGGTCTGAGAGCGACTCTAGGTGTGGTGAAGTACATAGCGTCGACTCCCTGTGCTCTAAAGCGTGGAATCCCAGTGTAACCAGCACCAAGGTTGAGGAGTGGACCTCTGATCGGCTCGTAACCTCCAGCATCTGGCAGACGACGACCCACTGGCTGATCGAAACGTGCAAAGCGCTCATCTCCAACAAAGTCTGTGGTGTACGTCGCCAGACGAGTCAAAGCAAGGTAGAGCTGCTCTCTGACTGAAGCCAACTCCTGAGATAGTGTGCTGGCAACTGCGTCACTGTGCCTCACAAACTGAGCGGTGGTGTGCAGCCTGGAGTTATCATGCTCGTAGACATCCAGGTTGTCGTAGAGAGTGAAGTGAGCTCCCTCCGAAGTGATGTAACCACGGGGGATGTGGCAATAGATAGAATCGTCAAATCCCAAGTAGTCAGCACGAAGGACTGTGAGACTCACATAAGCTGCCTGCTGCATAGCCATATCCACTGTGGAACCTACTGCCTCGTAGTGGTGGACAACGCTCATGCCATCATCTGACATAATGTAGACGATAGCCTGGTAGTAGGTCTGGTCAAACTCTCGCTGCTGCTCGTAGACCTGGTACTCTGGTGCCCAACGGAATCCCAGATAAGTGACCATGTCTCTCAGCATCTCCGGATAACCGGCGGTGCTCTCACAACGAGTCATCCGAACCACCTGCGGGTAGAACCTGAGATCCATCTGCAGATGATTGGGGAAGTTTTGATTAGACGCCGGTAGAAGAACTGAAGTGGAAAGCAACAACAAGGTTTCAACGGACGAAAAGGATGTTGAGAAGAACAGGATATCTAAGCAACAACGGGAAACACGAGACCAAAACTCCTGAGGTACTACGGAAAAACCCATATGAGCTTCTAAAGGATCAATATCTACTGCTTAAGGAATAGAGGATTTGCTTCCGGGGCTTACACGCCTCCGTTCTCAATCGTGAGTAGGCAACATGATAAATCATGTGACAACCACCTCCATTCCTATGGTCTAGTAGATATAACTATCCTAGAGAAACCAGGATTCGTGAAAACCTAACTTGAAAGTTTAGGTGAGAAGAGAAAAACAACGTTGCACTTCCTTATCAGAAAAGGGAGGGTGGGTGGGGAAAGAAATAAAATGGCAGAATTCCTACTCTCATGTTTCATTTTTTCCTATATAGCTACAAAATAGTTTCTAGACTCAACTGCGACCAGTAAAAGGGATCCTACAGGCAGACAGGCTCTGATACCATTTGTCGCACCCGGACTTCTAAAGGATACTCGCAGTTCCGTTGAACAGTTGTTGATTGGATTACGGGGCTTACCGGCACCCGCATCTCTTACGAGTAGGCCAACACACGTATGTGTGACAACCAACCCCTACCGTTCATCGTCTACGTAAACCATCCCATAGAAATCAGGATACTACCATTGACGTACTTCATACCATGCACACATGGTACGTCAACGGCGTTTAACAGAATGATAACACAACATATCTCTAGGACACAAAAGATGGAAATAAGTTGCAAATAGCTCTCACTAGAGCAGAGATATCAAATACAATCATCCAGAGGACACATGTCCCAACATAACATCTCAGCGGAAGCATTCAAAAGGTCTGAGTACAGACAAATCCAAATAGGCTTAAGAAGCCGGAAACGAAAAGACGGAGCCCATCCACGATGTCTCGGATCCTGCCCGGGTCCGCTATCTACTCGTCAGCAGCCTCGTCAAACTCCACGTAGTAGCCGTCACGGGGATCCTCGTAAGCATAGTCTGCGGAAACCACAGCCCCAAAGGGGTCAGTACATAAACGTACTAGCAAGCAAGACTCACAGTTCACCAAAGTGTAACCCGTCAACACCAAGCACAGCTGATGTGGGTTCAACGGAAGAAAGGGGTGATACAAAAGATGCGGCAGCTGGCTGCACTAACCAACTACAGAACATGATACAACTTCCGGCTAACAGAAAGGAGATAAGGTAGCGTATCGTAACCAACTATAACTAACTCCAACCAAACCCATCCTGGATCTCGCCCCTTATCCAAAGAAGCAATCCGAGGATAACTCACACAGTTGGATTAATGATGGGTCAAGTTATTGTGGCAATAAGACTATTACTAGTCAAGTTATCATTAGTTAGGTGTAAGTTGTTCTGAGTACTTGTTAGCCAGTACTTTCACCAAGTCAACCATAACCGCGGAAAACACGGCTTCTCGAGAAGATTTATCCCTGCAGGGGTGCACCAATTTGGCCGTACACGTAAGAATATCCCGCCAGACGGGAATCAAACCCACCAAGCGAGGCACTCTACACAACTCAACTCTTCTTCGCATCAAGCCCAAAGAACCACGTGTTGTGCGTGCGCGGCTAATCATTCCCCACGAAGAAAAGGGGACCCTCATAGCACTCTAAGACCACGCCGCCCTAAATGCCGACTACAAAAGTTCCACCCTGGCCTCGGGTTCGTACCTGCATATGAGTGCATCAAATGGAAAGCCCGAACTAAGTGTGGCGATTTGGACGAGATGCGAATCGAATCAAATTGAGGGGGGCGCCCATACACGCTTCCCACATGCGGATAGTGCGCTCATCATGGATCAGTAGACAAGACCCTTTTCCTAATTAGGGTCGACACTAGTAGGCCTCAAAACCACGCCGGGCCTCCTGCCGGTGCCTTATCAGCAAGTTATTATTACCTCAAAATTAACAGGTTGTTGTTTAACATCGAGCCCCAGAACATAATAGAAATATAGTAACAGAAAGTAACGGGTAACAGACTCGAGCAAAAACAACCCTAAGCATGCTAGTAAGACACGGGCAACAAGCAAAGGGGTTATATGTGTGGAGGTGAGGCTATATCAGGGTTAAAGGATAACATGTGATAGGTTCGTAACAGAAGCAACGATTCATAGGGCTAGCAGAATAGACAACGGAAAGTATCGGTATCCAATGTTGAAAGGAACACAATGGTTCATTTGAGTGAATACTTGCCTGCAAACTCAGCAGCCTGGTACTGAGCTAGATCCTCAGAAGGGGTGTCGTAAGTATCGTCTGTCTCAACGTCGTCGTCTATCCGAGAAGAAGCAAACAAACAATGCAGAAAGATAAACAATCAATATCATGGCATAGTGCACAATCATGGGATGATGCATGTCAATTTAACTGATGCATCAAAATAAAATAGTTGACATGGGAAACAATACATGATTAAATGGACCCACATGCAATTTGGGTTGCACATGGAAAAGGTCCATGAATTATGGTTGAAACAATTGTTTTATAACTAACCAACAGGTGAAAGTAGTTTAGTATGATGCATGGATGAGGAAAACAGCAAAATAACAACAACTAGTTGAATGCCCGTGCGTTGCTACGGCCAAAAAAAATTATCTAGTTATAATGTAACCATAATGCACGTGCCAACTTCAACAATTCAAAGATAACACCTTTGATGCCACGGGAAAGAGAATACATCAGCACACAACACAAATTTCTCCATCACAATCACTTTCGATTATTTTTCTCCCACCATAACACGTTTTTGTCTAATAAAACATATCACAGATGGTATCTCCTACAGGGATCATAATCAAAATTTGGATAGAGATGGGATAGAAGAATTTTGGAAGGGGAAATACTTACTCCCTCCGTTCGGAATTAGTTGACATATATTTGTCTAAATATAGATGTATCTAAATTTTCTTTAGCGTATAGATACATCTATGTTTAGACAAACGCATGCCAACTAATTTCGAATGAAGGGAGTCTTAAAATTACTTCGTGCATAGAGAAGAAGTAAAAAAGAAAACCGTTAGAAGTATCGAAAAGTGATGTATGACCGACTCCCCTTTAATGATAAAGATGGAAAATCAATAATATTGGTAAAAAAAATGATGTATCACCGGCTCCCCTTTAATGATAAAGATGGAAAATCAATAATATTGGTAAAAAAAATGATGTATCACCGGCTCCCCTTTAATGAAAAAGATAACAAGTCAATAATATTGGTTGGTTATCGGTTACAAAGAGCTCTTCCATTTTTCTACATCTTTCGGTTACTGAATGCAAGTAAAAATAATGTCTACATAAGCTTTTGTTCTGATTATTTAGTGTATTGTTAGTACTATTATGATCAAGAAAATCAATAGAATCTATTAAAAATCCATTATGTGTGCAAAATTTGAGTCATGTCTATGAATTTTTATCGATAGTAGATTTTTGTTATTCCCGTTGCAACGCACGGGCATTGTTTGCTAGTCTATTAAAAATTCATTATGTGTATTCTTAAAATAGTTGTTTGCCGCAAATATTTTAGAAATTGTATATGTGCATACAAGTGATCCACGACTTACAAACTCGACAAGTCCAGAACGACATCCGAGCAATTCTTACACGTTGCTATCTAGATAAAATATTACACAATTTTCTCTTAGTTAGAAAGGAAATTAAAAGAAACAGACATAGGGACAAAAAAAATGCAAGCGAAGGCAAATGGAGTGACCCTCTTCTTCCCGTCACACTCTCTCAAGATCCCCACCGACGGAGGCTGGAAGATCCCCACTGCCGCGCTCGCCCGCGTCGGCCGCCCCCGCTCCGGTGCTCGCGGTTCAGGTTCGGCAAGCTTCTCTTCCACGCCCCCGCCCTTCCATAGCCTCACCCCGTCGAGGCGACGTTGCTGGCATTGGGGATTCCGCGCCCGCAGCAGCCAGCAACCACGGCGCGAGGAAGATCCCGCTCCGGTGCTCGCGGCTCAGGCTCGGCTATGTGCTCTTCCACGCCATACATTTTCCTGGCGTTGCTATCGTTGGGGATTCAGCGGCGGAGCAGCCGACGACGAGGGCGAAGGAAGCTCGAGAATACGCAAGGGGCGGCGAGCATGAATAGGGAGCGGGCGAGGAGTAGTAGGTGTGCAGGCAGGCGGAGGAGTTCATCTTGGTGTTGTTGCACCGTCCTCGCCGTCCGGTAGCCGGAGAGGCAAGACTTCTTGTCTGCAGCCGTGAATGTGCAGACCGGATAGGAATTCACTGTCGAATTGGTATTGGTTTATGTCCCTTCCATGTTCTCTTGCATGTGCCTTAGGAGTTCCTGTTTAGCAGATTTAGAGGGAACAATTTGATTGAATTTGTTGCTTGGCTTGTGTCATAAGACGTGTGCTGAGGTGACAAATTTCTGGAATTAACTATCAGCTTTGCTTAGTTCTTTGTGTTTGTGTAACCATGGACTATGGGAGATTGGAGGTTCCTCTCTGCCACTACAGCTTAGGCTACCCAGGCTTTTTTCGTTTGTCAAGGATGAGAAGGCATCAGTGTGGACTATCATGAGCCTAGTGGATAGGGAAGAGGGGTTTCACCTGCCTTTGTCAACACAAGCTTTTGATGACTTGATTATCCTCTCGGATTGGATGGATTCTGTTAGACTAGATGCTTCAAAACATGATGAATGGCTCTGTACTTGGCAAGGTGGTACATACACAGCTGCTAAATATTATGCTCATGTTCATAAGGACATAGTGGTTTGCCCTGTTGTACAGTGGCCATGGAAAAGCAAATGCATGATGAGGATTAAGATGTTTTCTTGGTTACTGATTAATGACAGACTGAATACAAAAGACCTTCTGAGGAGGAGACATTGGGCTGTAACTGAGGATGATAATTGTGCTCTTTGTGTTGGAGACTGCTATGAAGACAGAGATCATCTGTTCTTTCAATGCAATTTTAGCAGCAGAGTGTGGAACTATCTGGGCATTGATTGGTCACAAGGAGTTGATTTGCTTTCAAAGGCAAGGCTTGCTAGGAAGAGTTTTGATAAATATTTCTTTTTGGAAGTGGCATTCATTGCTTGCTGGAACATTTGGAAGATCAGGAATGATGCAATTTTTAGATTGGATACACCTAAATTCTCTGTTTGGAGAAATAGATTTGCTAATGACATGTATTTACATGTACATAGGTTTCAGAAGGAGAAATCCTTGGCTGTAAAAAGTTGGATAGATAGCCTCCCCTAGGGGTCTGGCTGTTGTAAATGGTTGTCCCTTTCCTTTCATATCAATAAAAGGCTGTGGGGTTCTTTGCCCTACAGTAGAAAAAGTCAAAAAAAAAAATATCTTGTAACCATGGAAGTCCATGGCAGTTCTCTTCAAAGTAAGGACAGCCCGCAATCAGGCTGAATCTATATGGGAACCAAACAAAATAATTTTATCTCAAGAGAACAGCAATTTCCGACATCTTAAAATCAGTACTACATGACAAAAGCACAAGCACGAAGTATTAGTTTAGAGGCTTTTATACCCCTTATAGATTTAACATCATGGATGCATGTTATGTGCAATTCAGTCCGAGGTTATAGGTGTGTAGGTATTCCTTCATTTCAGAGAAATCATTTTGAGAGAATTTATGTATGAACATAATAGTCATACCTGATTTTACGGTCTTTTAATTCACTTCAGTTTGTATTACAACATAAAGTAAGGCAGCTGAGGCAATTCTATTTCTATAGCAATTCTAATTATGTACAATGTTGTCCCTTTAGAAGCTATTTTTTCTAAGCTGAATTTCACATGCATAATTTTGTACCTTGTTGAATGTGATAACTCTGTACTTGGAGATATCCTCTCTCAAACAATTTTGCATGTCTTGTAATAGTTACACCGATTTTCCCTTTGTAGAAACATAACACTCCTTTGTTTATTTTCTTTTGTCTAGGAATTCATAGCACTTCATGGAGTTTCTTGATGTCGAGGGAAGCTTTAGAAGTAGCTTCAACTGCCATTTGCGATTAAGTTGCATGCTATTATTACGATTATTTGTTCTCCCATATTCTGCATACAATGAAGTAAGAGCTTTGTCCTTGGTGACTATCATCATTTTTTTTATCAAGGATGAATTATGGTAACTTGATATGATCTTAGGTTCTACATTGCCAATGATGGAGTTATGTACACAACTTCTTCAGATAGGACAATCAGCATCACAGACTTGGACACTTCAATAATTAGGCAGCCAACTCATATACATAAGAAGGCTAGCATGGTACGTAACTGGCCTCCATTGCAAGCTTGCTAAGCCTGAACTTCTTAGCAGCGGAAATGATCACTATGTGAGTGTGATCTGATGTGCAAGTATTTAATGCAGGAAAACTGACGTTCCAACTGTAGATTGATCCCTCTTATGTATTTGTGTCGTATTGCTTAAGAATCACAAGCTCGCAAACCAACGGTAGCTATGGCTGCATAAGTTTTGAGGGAACAACATCAGTTGGGAAACAATACCTTCTTTGGAACATAAATCATCTCATTATCGTTGTAGCTAGGAAAATAGTTCTTAAGGAATCATGAAATAGAGTAAAACATCTTTATCCTGTGATGCAACAATCTTTGTCTCTTCAATTCTTTTGTCACTTCAATTGTGAGGCAAAAATCTCATCATCCTATTACCTATCCCTTTGTCTCTTCAATTCTATTGGATCTGCTTTTTTGCCCTAGGAGACAAAAATATATAGGATATACAAGGTCCAAGTAGGTAAGAGGCAGTGAAATATTTACCTGAATTGTTGCCGTTGGTTAGGTCTTGAAATGAGTCCGTACCCCCAGTATGCTTTCATGACGCCATATGCAACACGATGTTTCTCCTATATGTCAGAAATTTATAAGGACAACAATAAGAAAGGAAGACCTCTTACTGTGTTACAGATTCAAAAGTACTCCACGGAGTCATAACTCTAGTCATGTACATCGATAATCTACAGATCTTACATGTTCAAGGTTTAAACTGACTTTTTATTCCAACCAGAAATCACAAGAGCACAATTTTGTAATAACAAGAATGTCCTAAGAGCAAGTGTGAAGTATTGTTTGTAGAAGAAAAATCAAGCCCCTGAAGGTATGGCAAAAGCATTCTCATGTATACTCTCAAAACAATACATCTATTCCAAATTGTTGCAGCTGTCAAGACAGTTTCCTTTTGGGGAGCAAGAACATTTTTTTTTACTATAGTTGAATTGCAACAGTCATTTCTAAGATGGAAACATGTTTAAAATATGGCTTCATCTAACGAAATATTTGTCTCTTGTTGTATGCTTGAATGGTATGAAAGTTCTAGATGCTTGCGGTTTGCAGTTTTCTGTTTTCTAGATGCTTTAGCCATACATGAGGAGCAGGGATCATATGGATGCCAGAAATGTAGTAACTTGCATAAACATGTAACCTACTGTTAGATAAATAAAAACGTTAGATGCCAATTGTTACATGAGCAACGAGGATTCATGTCTTCCATGTTTTGCAGGTGATTTCCTCACTTTGGCTATGTGTCCTGGAGACGTCGTGATGACGTGGTGTCCTGGAGATGTCGAGACAACCAGGTTGAGATCAACCAGGTCGAGGACGGCGTGGACACCGGAGCTAGGTCTGGGAGACGGCGCAGCCACAGGGATGACCATGCGAGGATGTCTTCGACAACAGAGCTAGGGCAGCTCACCGGGATGGCCAATAGTTCCATCTCCATCGCCAAACAGTAAGTTGGTCAAGTAAAGTAACAAGGAATATGAGCTTACGGACAAGAAGATGTTGGGTCGCTGGGGTCGGACGCAGGATCGTCGTCCAAGGCAAAAAAAAAGGAGCTAGTACTGTACATCAACTGTTCCCAGCATCTCGTCCTCTCCAGAACCTGCAGAGGCGGACGCGACTTCAATCCCAACATGTCACCTGTGCTCCAGGCGCAACATTCTGAAGTAGAAGCAGCTTGGGGTCTCTCACAGAGGTGGCGTCCTGGGCTAGGACGCTCGATGGCCAGCACACAACACCAAGAATCCGACCTGCGAGGAGGAGAAGAAAGATGCAGGCGGACGCTATGAGTTGGGGAAAAAATCTGCTAGGAAGAGGAGGGATGCAGCCAATGGCGTCTTGAAATTATCCTCTCCGCTAGCGCCCCTGAGCTCCTCTGAATTCGCCTCCATCTGTGGCCGGAGGTCCTCCCAATCATCAACGTAATAGATAAATCTATGCTCACATTGGAGGTGCAGGCGATGGATACCAGCGATGGAGGCGGCGACTGATGGAGCCTGGCGATGGCACCTCTGGCTAGTTAGATCGATAGCGATGTACTATTTTCTAGGTCTTGGAGGTGCGTATTTTCTAGGAAAGATTTGATTGATTGTTTTCGCTGCCGCAATTTATTGATAACGGGTGGATCATGATTATGTCTGCTTCCTTGTTTGATCGTTAGCTTGCCTTATTTGAGGTTGACTAAAGGGTAGGGAGAGCGATTTGTTTTGGAGCGATCCATAGATGCATGCAGAATTGTCGGGCGAAGCAGCGAGCGTTGGTGGAGCGGACGACGGGAGTTGGACGTACCAACGTACGTCCAACTCCCATTTAATAGTAAAGATAGAAACAATTTAAAATAGGGTTTACCAAGTTTAGAAATTTATTTATTAAGTTGGAGAATTTTGGTTACTTAAAGGTGTTACACAAGTATTTGTTGTTTTCACCAATTTAAATTGTTCAAAACAAATAGCAAAATTCATATTTGAAAAGAACACAAAATTTTAAGTGGATTACATGTTTGAATTATTGAAAAAGGAATTACAATGATTTAATTATGCATTAAACAAGTTTAAATAAGATTTAAATGAATTTAAAACAAGTATGAATATTATTTGAATTTTATTTGTTCAAAACATAAATTCAAATTCATATTTGAAAAGGTTATGTTTTTCTGGTTTGAAAACATATTTTACATGTTCAAAAATAATTTAATTTGAGCAAGTTATGAATTTAGCAAATTTAAATGATTTAAACAAGGTTTAAATTATTTAAGCAATTTTAATTATTCAAATCATGAAACAAAATTTATATTTGAAAAGGTGGTTTGAAATAGCATGGAAAACATATTTTATTTATGTTATTTGGATTAAGTATGAATTATTTATGGAATTAACCAAATTTAAGATGAATTGTTTGAATTTTAAATTTGAATGCATTTGAATTATTCAAAACAGAAAACAAATGTTATAAACAGGTAGAGAAATAAATTTGGTTCAACAAACATATTTTACTTTTATTATTTGGATTTATAAATTAAAAGTTAATCACATTTTAAAACTAGGGACCAATCTGTGATGAAATAGGACTTAAAATGAAAAAGAAAAAGGCTGAAACTTTTTACACCGCGCAGTTATCTACCCTAGGCACGGCCAGTGGGCCCTGGGCCAGCGTGGATGCATGCGTGGCAGCAATGCCACACAGCAGCTGACAGGGGGGGCCACCCTGCCAGTGCGCTGCGCAAAAATTGGTTTTAATCGCGGGAGCCAGGGATCGAACCCTGGGCTCGAGCGCGCGCAACACCTGCTACCACTGTGCTAATCGAAACGTTCTTATCAGTATACGCGATGCAGTGAAGTTAAGGTTCAGTTTCGCTTAACTGAATTTTTAACTGACGAAAGGCCTGAACTTTCGACAGAGAGGAACGTTGCCGGCGGCGAGCTCTGCTCGGGGTGCTGCCGTGTGCTGCCGTGTGCGTGCTCGAGTGGGTGGTGGATGCGTGCAGCGCGTGCAGAGAGAGGACAGGGAGGAGGAGGAGATCGTCTGCTCACTGTGATGAAACGGAGGGAAGCAGGCTCGGGGCAGTTGCTGTCGTCGACGGCGAGGCAGGGATGGCGGCGGCGTTCCAGCACCTCTCGTGCTCAACGAAGATGTCCGGGATGGAGAGGGAGCAGTGGCGGTGCGATCCCCGCAGCTAAGTTGGGAGGTGGCGCACTGCAGCGGTGGCGGCGTCCATGGATTCAGAGGAGGAGCTCCGGTGAGGTTGGGGTGGTTGCAAAGGAAGGAAAATTCGCTGGGGAGAGAGAGGAGACGGCGGCGGAGCGAGGGGGAGAAGGTGGTAGGGGTCTAGGGCTGCAGCGGGGCTCGGGTAGGGTTCTTATAGGGCTGCGGGAGGCACAGTGGCCGTCGCCGCGTTACGGCGGCGACGTGGCATAGCTCGATGAGCTGCCGTACGGGAAAGAGAAGGAGGGGAGTGGCGAAACGGTACCAGGCCGAGAAACTGGGCTGGGCCGGCTGCTTCCCCCCCTCTGGTGAGCGTTTTTTTTTGTTCTGCTTATATATTTTTTTTGCAGAAATGAAAATGGAAGAAAAAGATAAGTTTTAGGGCTAGGAAAAATTTAGAAAATTTTTGGTTAACTTAGTTTTTACAATAGCAACTAATTGCCAACTTTGTTTTCCAAAAGTTTCAAATTTAAATTGATGTTTGTAATTTGATTTAAATTTGAATGATTTTGGTGTTAAGTGATTATTGAAAACAAAAATTTAAATAGGGTGAACCCTATTGTTTAAATGGAAACAAATGTTTATAATTGTTTTGGTAATTTTTATAATTTCAACTTGGGTGCTGTTTGTGATTTGATTTGAATTTTGAATAACATTTGAATTAATTGATTGATTAAAAGCCACCATTTTTAATAGTTGAACTTTATAGTTTAATGGAAACAATTGGTTGTTTTTACTTGAACTTTTTATTTGAAGAGTTGTAACATAACAAGTATGAAACAAAGGTTTGAATATTGGTTTGAATTTGAAATAGAAAACAATTGAAAACAGATGCAAAACAAAAGGAAAAAAAATGCAATGATTAAGATGCCATGATGCAAAACATTAATTAAACAAGAAACAAACATGCTAGGGTGGTTTTTCATACTTGGGATGTTACAGTAGTGCATATGCAAGACATATATATATTACTATGTGATTCATGCGGGCATTACAACAAAATACATAGACTGTCATCCAACTACATCTATGTCTAATAATCCACCCTCCGAATATCATAGTTTTACTGCTGAAATTTGGGTGGGCTTTAGGCCCACTAGAAAATTTCCATTTAATCCCTAAGGCCCATGCGGCCATAGAAAATAGTGGGAGTTTAGTCCCATATTGCTAGTTGAGAGAGTTTTGCACCAGTTGATAAGGTGAGCGCTCTCCCCACTAGTGTGAGTTGGTATGAAGAGAGAGGAGTTGTGGAGGCCGCGCACGCTCCTCCTCCTCCGCCTCCCGCCTCGCCTCGTCACGACACAACACGTCACGACGCGCCGCGGGTTGCGGGAATGAGTCGACCCGATGCCTTTATTTTGGCAGTCAGAAATGGAGAGTCAACAGACACGCCAATAATATGAGAAGTCATGTTGATTGTTGTCCGTAATTGCGTCACATTTATTTTGGTAACAGTTGCTGTAAACGCCGCATTGATCATGTGGTAACGGCTGTAGTAAACGCCAATTGATTCTATGCGGACCGTTCTCCTACCCGGTCGTGCCTATATATTGTAGGCTCATGCAGACATAGAAACATACCTCATACACTCTGCCATTTTGCGCCTATGGTCATTCCACTTCCTGTTGCTGCCGCCGGTGATCCCATCCCTTCTACCGCGTACACGATCAACAGGAGAGCAGGCCTCCGAAACCCCGCCTCTCCAGATCCTGTACGGGAGAGGGGCGATTAGTTTTTGGGGAAAGTCTCCTACGCGAATGCTCGTTGTTGTTCATCTACTTTGACTACTACCGTGTTGCCCTCTTCGTTAACATGTCCACCGAAGCCGATCGCGTTGCTGCTGCCACCGAGGCCGCCACTACTGCCACCGAGGCCATGATGACCCACGACTATAGGGGGTGTATTGTAGTACTTTAGATAAATAAGAGTGTCGAACCCAACGAGAAGTAGAAGGTGTTGACAAGCAGGTTGGATAGAGGATTCACTGTAAACACTAGCAAACAGGTTTTTGGTGGTTTTTGATATAGCAGATAAATAAAGTGCGAGTAAATAAAGTGCAGTAAATAATATTGCAGCGAGTGGCCCAATCTATTTGAGAGCAAAGGACAAGCCGGTTGTTTTACTTATGATTCCCAAACGTTCTCGGGGACACATGGGAATTTCATCAAGTGCTTTCGTTTCGTATAGTTGATTAATATTTATTGGTTCGTTAAGTGTTTTGTGGGTGAACCTACGCTAATACACCACCTAACTAGGACTAATACATACTTGTGATTATACCCCTCATAAGAATCCGAAAATACAAGAAAGTATCTAAGATAAATCTAACCACAACCTTAAAACTCCGGGATCCTACACTCCCTCGTGCATTGGTTTCCTAACGGGGGTTTAGGTTTCTGTCTCTCCGGCAACCCCACAATTAGTAGCCAAATACACAATGCATCCTCCTAGGCCCATAAAGGTGAAGTATCATGTAGTCGACGTTCACATGACACCACTAGAACAATAGCACCACAACTTAAATACCGAACCACGAGATATTACTTCAACATAACTTCACTACTAATATCATGACTTCTCAAATGTCCTGAAGAACTAAACAAACTATTCATGAGACATCATATGGATCATAACCAGACGTGATATAATGGATAATAACAATCTGGTCATAAAGTGTAAACACCGATAAATCTCACAAGAATCAACTACTAACAAGTAATCCACACCGGGAGAGAGATCTAGTGGAAAGCAATGATAAAGACCCCTAATTGATACAGAGGGATGAAGGTGGATAGTGGCGGTGATGGTGTTGGTGATGAGGATGATGATGATGATCTCGATGAAGCCTGGAGTGATGACTGTGATGATGGCGATGATTTCCCCTCTCTGAGGAGGAATTTCCCCGGCAGATTTCTCCCTGCCGGAAAGCTTTTCTCCCTCTGGTGTTTTTCGCCCCGAGGCGGCGGTGGAATAGTTCTTCGACGATATTCAGGGGGTTAGGGTTCCCTGGGGGTCAAGTACGCGAAAGGGGCGCCCGGGAGTGGGCCAGGGAGGCCACACCCCCCCCAGGCGCGGCCAGAGGGGCGCCTGGTGGTGTGGGCCCCAGGTGGCACCCCTCCGGGTACCCTTCTGGCTCAATTCCTCCTCGGAACTTCTAATACTCCTCCGGTATCCCCCCTCTTCTTCTGATCTTCTGAAACCTATCTTGACAGTGCTTTTTCAATCAGATTTCTGATTCTGGTGTTTATTCTCCAAAAATTATGAAACATGCAAAAAAAGATAAAATAACACAAGTGATGCATCGTAACATGAAATATATCGATGAATAACAGAAAATAATAATATAAAACAGTGGTGCAAAATGGACGTATCAACTTCCCCCCAAGCTTAGACCTCGCTTGTCCCCAAGCGTAACTGAACTCAGTAACATGATCACGGGTTTATGGAGTGAGGTGTCGATAGATAAAATACAGACAAGAGGCATGACATCTAACAAAGAACAAGTCATTTTAGACAACAAATTCCTCTCATATAATCAAACTTGAAACAAGTAGAGGAAATCACAATAGAGGTGCAAAAGGAAATCAAAATAGGTAAAGGCAAACTTTGTTCTTGGACAGAGAACAATTAACAGTGTACTTATCTTTCGATAGGAGTCTTTATACTAGAGCTTATATTGCAGAGTTTATCATGCTCAATTATAACAGTATCTTTGCAGACATTGGTAACTTTCAAAGTGGTATTCAAATAGATAAAAGCATTTATACAAACAAGGAAGAATAAGAAACATGATTGAGTAAATCAACATATAGATGGATGAACCACAACAACTCAAATGCTTGCTGGGGACAGAAGTAAGTAGGTTTACTCACTCAACATAAAGGTAAAAGATAGGCCCTTCACAGAGGGAAGTATGGATCACTCATGTGCTAGAGCTTTTATTTTGTAAAGCAGAGGTATAAAATGGTTGACACTCCTCCCAACCTTTCTTACACAAACCATGGCTAACCGAATCCTCGGGTGCCTGCCAACAATCACATACCATGGAGGAGTGTCTAAATTTTGAGAGAGGTGTATGTTTATGTCAACGAATGGAAAACAAAAAATACAGTACGTCACAAGCCAACTAGACTTCACAAGAGCGACTCCCATAGAAGGACACAACTGGTATAGAAGGTCATCCCTCTTTCTGTTTTGTTTACACAATTATGCTTTGACTGATAAATCAGGGGCAATAGTACTAAAGAGAATTTGTATCATTATTTGGGGTTGGGAACTCCGCTGCCAGCTTTTCTAGCATTTGGATAAGAGGATGAAGCCACTAGTCCAGGGTGTGAAATCCAATCAACAAGTGAGATAAAGATTCTCTATTTGCGTCCTCGTGAGCTAAAATAGGGGCACAAAACAAGTGTAATTTTGAAGGTTTAAATGTAGCACACAAGCAGTTTACTTGGAGTGGCGGTGAAATACCACATATAGGTAGGTATGGTGGACACAAATGGCATAGTTTTGGGTCTCAAGGTATGGATGCACAAGAAGCATTCCATCTCAGTATAGGTTTTTGGCTAGCATGGTTTGGTATCAAGCATAAGAATTGGGGTAAAACAAACAAAAACATATATGATAAAGCCAATCTTGCAATCTTCCATGAAGATACAAACAAACTTATTTGAGAATACTAAGCTTACGGGCTAACAAGAAAGGAAGATCATGGAATAATATATCTACATGCAACTCCCTTTTTTCTACTTAAGTCTCAACGTATTGTGGCTACTGACCAATGCTAAGCTTGCCAAAACCAGCTAGATTAACTTGAAGCTCCAATATTGATACCAATACTAACAACAAGATAAACCATATAACAAAAATTGCAAACTAAAATAAAGTAGAGCAAGTAGATGATGAAACTTCTCATTAATATTTCATTACGGCAAATCAAACCAAGGGATACAACGATAACAAACTAAAGAGTGATACTTCCATACTTCAAACCATACTATATGATATTTTCACTCATGATATGACTCTACTAAAAGGTAAAAGGGTGAAATATAAAGGTGTGATACCGCGGCACTCCCCCAAGCTTGGAAGAAGCCAAGGGGATGCCAATACCAATGACGAATTAATTTTTCGGTGGTGGTGGTGAGTCCTTCTCATCATCAGACTTCCAAGGTAAAGGCTCCCCATCCACAAATGATGTCTTGGTCTCCAATATCCTGAAACTAGCAGCAGAGCTTATACGTTTAAACCTGTTCTCATAATCATAGTTCCAATTCTGCACACCGTAGAGTTGTGCTTGCAATTTTTTGGCGGTCTCGGTGACTGGGAAGATATCCTCCCGAATCTTTAAAGTCTCCTTCTTGTACTCAGCGATTTGTTCGGTCTTTATCCTGTGGATGATGTCAACTTCACGCTCCACCATCTTCTTCTACCTAAAGACTTCTTGCTCCCGTTCTTCCATCCTAGCTTCCAGGCTGCCTTCTCCTTTAGGGCCCCGAACATCTTTAATCTCCACCTCCCCATCCTTGAGCAGCAACTCTTTGGGATGCATCTTCAACTCGTTCATGTACGGGTTGACGACGTTCACAAAGAAACTGTCTTTGGGAAGTCCGGAAGAGGACATTGTGGCTCTATATCTGAAGATGTAACCTGGCAGAAACAGATCGAAGCAGAAACACGACGATAAAACGATATACAGACCTCGGGGGGGTCCGGGGGGTTATATCGCAAAAAATATGCATAACGAAAGGAAAATCCAGGTCAAAAACGAGTCGGAGTGGGGCTCCGGGGCGCCCACACCATAGGGTGGCGCGGCCAGGGGTGGGCCCGTGCCCCTAGGCGGTGTGGTGCCCTCGGGCACCATCTCCTACCCTTCTTTGGCTCGATATTTTCATATTTTCCATAAACCAATAAATTATAACTTGGAAGGTATTCCGCGAACTTTTTCTTAACAGAACTATTACCTATTCCAAAACGGACTCTGCAGATTCTGGAATCTTCCCTCTAATGAACTTCTCGGGAGTCATTACTTGAATAACATCAACATCTTCATCATAGGAATCCCCAGAAATATAATGTTGAGTCTTTGCCCATTTACCACTTGTGTAGTTTTATCTTTAAGGGAAGCAATTTTGATTGCACCCGAACGATACACTTCTTCAATAACATAGTGTCCTTCCCATCTGGAGAGTAATTTTCCTGCAAAAAATCTGAGACGAACCGATACATTAGAAATTTCTCACCAACAAGAAACTCACTTTTCAGGATTCTTTTATCATGACATTGTTTAACTCTCTCTTTAAAAAAAATTAGCATTTTCATAAGCTTCACATCTCCATTCATCTAGATGATTCAAATCAAGCATTCTTTTCTTACCAGCCAGTTTAAAATCTTTATTAAGTTCTTTCACTGCCCAATAAGCTTTGTGTTCTAACTCTAAAGGCAAGTGACAAGCTTTTACATAAACCATTTTATAAGGAAACGTACCCATAGGATTTTTATAAGCAGTTCTATAAGCCCATAAAGTATCATTCAACTTATCTGACCAATTCTTCCTAGATTTATTAACAGTCTTTTGCAAGATAGATTTAATTTCTCTATTTGATAATTCTACTTGCCCACTGGTTTGAACATGATAAGCTGAGGCAATTCTATGATTAACATCATATTTAGCAAGGGTTTTTCTAAAACCACCATGAATAAAATGAGAACCTCCATCAGTCATAAGATATCTAGGCACACCAAACCTAGGGAAAATAACATCTTTAAGAATTTTTAAAGATGTCTCACCATCACCACTTTTAGTAGGTATAGCTTCTACTCACTTAGTAACATAATCAACAACAACAAGAATATGAGTGTAACCATTCGAAGGAGTAAAAGGGCCAATAAAGTCAAATCCCCAACAATCAAAAGGTTCAATAACAAGCAAATAACTCATAGGCATTTCATTACGTTTAGAAATATTTCCTACTCTTTGACATTCATCACAAGATAAAGTAAATTTACGTGCATCTTTAAAGGGAGTAGGCCAATAGAAACCTTATTGTAGAACCTTTTGTGCAGTTCTATCTCCAACGTGATGTCCTCCATAAGCACTACCATGGCACTTCTTCAATATTTCACGTTGTTCATGATCTGGAACACATCTTCTCATCATACCATCTACTCCTTCTTTATATAAATGTGGGTCATCCCAAAACTAATGCCTCAAATCATAGAAGAATTTTCTTCTTTGTTGAGGTGTAAATCTTGGAGGCAAATACTTTGAAACAATAAAGTTAGCATAATCAGCATACCATGGACTATCTTGCGATTTTACCTTTATTGCAGCCAACTGTTCATTTGAAAAACTATCATTAACAAGAATATGATCAAAAGTAATGATTTCCAAACTAGACAAGTTATCAGCAACAGGATTTTCAGCACCCTTCCTATCCACAATATGCAAATCAAACTCTTGTAAAAGCAACGCCCATCTAATAAGCCTAGGCTTAGCATCTTTCTTTTCCATAAGGTATCTATAGCAGCATGATCAGTATGAATAGTGACCTTTGAGTCAACAATATTTTAAACTTTTTGTTTTCTATTAGAGCAAGCCACCAAAAGTAAATAAAACCCCAAACACAAAGTAAGTAATATTGTTTTTCCAAAGTTATAGATTTAAAAAAACCATTATGCCTCTGATTTCCATAATCCCTAAACCCCTTTCAACTAAGTCTTCATATTTCAAAGTGATAGTTTCTCCTTAGCAAACCCTATTCTATAAAATGTTTCCAACTCAATTACTACTTTGAAAATGTTTTCATGACATTCAAAACTTGAGGGCTACAAAACCCAATGATATTTTCACCATCATTAATTGATTTATGAATTTGAAAATAGTCATGTGACTACAAAATGATTTATGCAAACCTTAAAGAGTGATAAATGGTTTTGTTAACAACATGTTTTCCAAATGGTTGTTTTCAACTTCTATCTAATAATAATATTCCATCTCCCAACTAATTGTTACTGAAAATATATTCAAAGACAAAAATCAACTATATCAATTTTAAACTAAGGATCCAATACCAAAATGGTTTTCACAATTTTCCTTTTGGAGAAAAGGACTTGCAATAAACATGTTTTCAAATGGTTAAGTATCAAATTTACATCTCCCTAATTATTCACTTTAATTATTTTCTATTTTGAAAATGGCATAAGTGACTATTAGGGTTACCCCTATTGATAAAATATAAAATTATGAAAATAAGTTGTAATGACTTTCAAAAATAAGTTTTCAACTTATAGAATGTCACTGGAAGTTTCATTTGACTAATTTTTTCTTTTTGTTATTTTCTATTTTGGAAATAACATTAAAGCACTAGTAAGGAATTACTCAAATTTTAAAATCCAAAAATAAAAATGTGTTGAAAAGTTTATAAAAATGTTTTTGTTAGAAAGTATTTGAAATTTTATGAAATTAGAATTTTGTTTCATGTTAGTTGGGGTTATAAAATAGAAGTTATGATTTAATTAAATAAATAGAAATAAAAAGAAAATAAACTAACTGATGATGTCAGCGATGACGTCATCGTCTTCTTCCTCCTGGAAGGAAACCACGTGATTTCAGGCTGAAATGAAATCCCTCCGATTCTGCGCCATTAAGTTCGTTAATGCCTTCCCCCTCTGGCTCTATAAGATGCCCACGAGCCCCTCCCCATTTCCCCTCTCCCTCCTCTGCGAATCATGCCCCCATGCCACAGTAATCCCTCGCCGGAGTTCGTCCCCCCCCCCCCCGCCGCCGTTTTTCCTTGTTTTCCGACACGGTGAGGAGTCCTAGGCCACGCCGTGGCCACCCCCTCTTTCCCATGCGTACGCGCACATCACTGAACCCTGGTGCCTCTTTTGTTTGCAGCAAATCATCGAGGACGAGCTCGTCGGAGGAGAACGTCCACGGCCACCACAGGATCTTCATAGCGTTGTCTCTCTGAGCTTCCCCAAGGATCACCGAGCCTATTTTTAGCCTCCCCGTGTTGTGTCGCATCTCCTCGTGGCGTCCACTCGCTCGGAGAGCATCTGCACCATCGCCATCATCGTTTTCACTTGCCGCAGAACCACCGCGCGCCATGTTCCGGACAGCCGGCAGCGGTGAGCTCTCTCTCTATCTCTCTCCTTCCTTTATTTCTGTCCCTCGGATCTAGATCCAACGGCCTTCCTTTATTTTGTAGGGGTACCGGCCAATCAGAATGCGACAAGTCAGCTGCGCATTAAAACTCTATCTGTTGCCCACCGCAGCGCGTAGCCGTACCAAGCCCAGTCTCTTTCTGTCGCCCCGAGCGGCAAATAGCCAATCTGAGCCCAGCGTGTCTCTGGAATTAATTCCGAATAAAATTAGAATGAGTTTTTGCAGAAAAGCCCATCGATCTTAGTTTCATCATAACTTTTTAACCATAAATCCAAATTGAACAAACTTGGAATTTTTGAAATCCCCTGGATCTATAGAATATTTTAGCACTGTTCAAATTCAAAATTGAGAAACTTAAATTTGTTCAAATTTAAATATGCTTGTTTGATGAATTTTGGCATAATTCAAATTGTACAAATTCAAAATTGCAAATAAAATATATTTGGAAACCTTAGGATGTGTACTTTCATATCCTCTGTCCCAAAATAATTTTTGAACAAGTTAAATTGGAATTTAGAATTAAGTGGTATATTGAGTATTTTTTTTACATAGATTTAATTCTATAAATAATTTCACTATAGTTGCTTTTGCAAAATTATTCGTTTTGGTAACCTTGAACCAGAGGCATCATTGCCTAACCATTTTGGACACCCTTGGACCATGCCCTTATGTTTTTGACCAAAAACCCAACATAGTGATTCATCCATTTCACCATGTCTTAGAATTAGTTTCTATCCTTGTTACCTTTGTTGTTATGGCTATTTTGGAACCAAGCCCAAGTCCTTAGTATGTGTCAACCATATATAAGACCAAGTAGTGAACCTTAAACACTAGTACCTTGTTTTCTATCTACTTCTCCACTCCTCCATTCTTGCTTCAAGAATTCACCAAGTCAGCATAATGGAGATCAAGACTCAAGCACAAGAAGGAAAACTTCATTATCAACTTGGTGGAAACATGAAGAGCTATGAGGAATATCATTGAAGAAAATGAAGGAAGGACTTAGACTCCACAGCAACTAGAAGCAATTCAATCAAGTACAAGTGTATGGAGAAAATCAAGGAGAAGACATCTTCCTCTCTCTTTCTATCCTTTCTATTTCTTTCTTTTCAATTTGACTTAATGGTAGTTGTGACCATCCCACCTTGGACAAACTAGTGAGAAGGCCATGAAGAATTTATCAAGACCAAGAGAAGAATCCATCCAAGGAACAAGTTTACAATAGAAGCATGAAGATGATCTTCAAGATGACAAGGATGTGAAGAGTAGGAGCAATCCATACAAGCTAAAGAGTTAGCGAGTTGTTTTGTCCAACCTTTGACCCAAATGGAAAACCTAAGAACTCATCCTAGCATTTCCTTTGCTTTGTTGTCTTTATTTGATTCTAGGCCTACCCTAACCAAAGTGGAAAGACTAACTTAGATCATCCCAACTTTTTGATGAAAACAACTAAGTGTTACACTTTGTTATGTGTTACTTTAGTTGAAATAGTGAGATCACCTTGGTGGACTCTAGGACCTTCCTTGACAAGTATGGTTATAAAAAAGTTAGATAACATCAAACTCAACCTAATCCATCCCAAGTAAACCCTTGGAACTTCCTTAACAAGTATTGTACCTCCACCTTGTCCTAGCAAAATTGGTGCAACCCATTTGTTCTGTTAATTGCTCTGTTTGTTTTCTCCACTTACGTGTTTGATTGCTAGAATGCCTGTTTATTTTGTGTTTGTGTTTTCATTGTATAGATTGTACGGAGAGAAACGATCTTTTGTGAAGAGAGTGTGATTTCTTCACCAACTTCAACAAGGCAAGTAACACACCATCAACTACCCTTTATTTTCTATACGCATTAGTTGATTTTTGAGTAGTATGCATGATAGGAATTTTTTACTAAGTTATATATGCTATGCTATTATCCTAGTAGTGTATAGACATTCCTTTTACCTTGTTATTTTGATAGCCTTAGAACTTATTAGATGCTATGCAAAGTTACAAATTGTTTTACTAGATGTTGAGGAAAAACTCTAAGTATAACATTCAATGAAACACCTGGGTGGAATTTGGATGTGATTGGTTTATGTTGAGTGTTTCCTCGGGGCCCTTTTCTAAGGGTTATTCCACTTGAGGTTGTCACTTGTGGATGGCCACCCAGGAACAAAGAGATTACTATGTCCTTATAAGTTTAGTAGCTTCCCGTGCAGCCTTTAGTCATATGGGCTCTGTCTTGATCAACTAAGTTGAATGAACTCACCAGGCTTACAAGCAGATGTAGCATAATTATAGGTGGAACGGGTAAGCCAAACGGTGGTGGAATTTCTTCTGAAAGATCTCGTCTGAATCTTCTCCTTTCCTTAATCCACTCAGAGTATATAGGATATTTGGGCTGATTTGAGTCTGAAGGTGAAAGTGCACAAACTCTTCAGAGTCAACAAACTAAGATCTTAGCCGTGTCCCCGGTTATGGATAACTATGAGCAGCTGGACAAGGAATGACGGAAGAATCTCATCACCAATTTCAACAAGTAAAATTTTGACCAAGTGAACAGTATTGTGGTGCTTGGATCTTAATCCAATGTTGCCACCCTTTGAAAAGCAAAGTTTGTTTTACAAAAGTGATAGGAGAGAACTGGCTTTATGCAAACTTAGCCAAAACTCCACTCAGCCAAATAAGAATGTAGTATTAGTCTTGGCATTTATATCCACCATAGTGTTACTTGCCAATACATTAAATTGTATTGACTCCCTTGTGGCTGCATATTCAATCCTGTAGATGATTCTGAAGACGAGTGAGGATTTCATTTAGGATCTCGAGACTATCGCCAACATGTTTTGCTTGTGGCACATGAAGAAGATGGGCTCAATGTTGTTCTACATTTTCCGTTGTATTTCTTTGTTTTCTGCTAGTCTTGGAAGAATATGCAAGTTGTAATACTATTTTGTAAAGACTGGATCATTCGATGTAATAGAATTTGATGCATTTGCATGATATTTCATCTTGTACTGTGGTGCCAGAAATTGATCCAGGGACTAGCACGATAACACAGAGGTTCTTACATTATTTAAATGTGGGAACGCTACACTTGATATTCCTAAAAAGAATTACCACAAGTACCATGCACCTTATAAAGATATTGTTCCTGCTAGTAATATAGAAGTGCATGATGTAACCCTGTTGTTCCTGAGCCATATGTTGAAAGAATGCCTTTCCCTGCTAAGGTGAAAGAACACTCTATGGTGGCTAGTGTGGTTAATAAGAGTAATAAGAAATCTATTGAACCTGATGAACAAATAACTGTTGAACCTACAGTAGCAACAGTGAAAGATCTTGTTTGTGGAAATGTGGAGGATGAACACATTGTCTTTTCTGAGGATGCTTCTAATATTGTTTCACATCCTCATAGACCTAAGAAAACTAGTGTTCTTGTGCTTTCTGTTAAGATTGGTGATCATTGCTATTATGGTTTGTGTGACATTGGTGCTAGTTCTAGTGCTATACCTTATGAGCTTTATAGATAAATTATGCATGAAATTGGTTCTTGTGAGCTTGAAGATATTGATGTGGTTATTCAGCTTGCTGATGCGCTTTGTTGGGAACCCCAAGAGGAGGGTGTGATGAGTACAGCGGTAGGAGTTTTCCCCCTAGTTAAGAACCAGGGTTATCAATCCAGTAGGAGAAAGAGGACCTTCGCAAGGTTGATCCCACTGACGATGGTGATGGCACTTCACCGGTGTCAGCAACAACGTGGAACCTGCACACAACACAACCAAAATACTTTGCCCCAACGGTACAGTGAGGTTGTCAATCTCACCGGTCTTGCTGAAAACAAAGATTGGACGTATAGTGTGGAAAACAGTGTATGCTTGCAGTAAGTAAAGAGAGCAGGGAATTGTTCTGGTTTGTTTAACAGTTTGGAAAATGGACCGGGGTTCATAGGTTCACTAGTGGTGTCTCTCCATAAAATATAGCATGTTGGGTGAACAAATTACAGCTGGGAAATTGCCAAATAGAGGTTTCACCATAGTGCACAATATGACATGAAGATTACTAAGATATTTAGTGCGGGCATTACAACAAGATACATAGATCGACATCCATCTCCATCTATGACTAATAATCCACCCTTAGGTTATCATCAGAACCACCTTAGGTATTAAGTTGCAAGCAACAGATAATTGCATTAAACAAAGTATGTAATGTAAGCAATGATTATGCACGCGGGCACTCTCACGATTGTTTTCTCCCTAATGACAAGAGCACATCCCCCCTTCACGTTTCTGTCACTCAAGCAAGGTGGTGAGGAGGCATGAACCCACTATCGAGCATAAATACTCCTTCTTGGAGTCACTAGCAACTACTTGGCCAGAGCAACCACTAGCAACGGAAAGCATGCAAGATCACAAATAGCATATGCAAATAAAGACTATAATCAACTCGGCATAAGTTCAATATTCATCAAATCCCAGCAAATACAGTATATCAAATTACATAAGATCAATCTCGATCATGATAGGCAGCTCACGAGATCTAAACATGGAGGCATATGAGGAGAAGACATCTATCTAGCTACAACTACGAACCCGTAGTCCAAGGATGAACTACTCACGCGTCACTCGGGAGGTAGGCATGGTGATGTAGAAGCCTCCGGTGATGATCTCCTCTCCGGCAGGGTGCCGGAAACAGCTTCAGAACCTTCCTAATCTAGGGTTGACGGTGACAGCGGCTGCGGAACTTTTCGGGGATTTTTTATCACGTGCCTAGTGTTTTCCATCCGGGGGGCTTAAATAGGCGAAAGGGCAAAGGCGGTGGAGCTCCAGGGGCCCCACACCTATAAGTAGCGCGGCCAAGGGGGGGCACCCTATGGTGTGGCCCCCCTGTTGCCCCTCTTCGACTCTCCTTCGGTGTTCTGGATGCTTCCGGGGAAAATAGGAACTTCGGGCTTTGTGGGGTCCAATATTTAGAATGTTTGCAGAACAACTTTTCTGAAACCGAAAACAGCAGAAAACAGGTAACTGGCACTTGGCATCTTGTTAATAGGTTAGTCCCGGAAAACGTATAAAAATGCTATAAATAAGGGAGAAAACAAGTAGCAATTGGCAAAATATGATCATGGAGCATCAGAAATTATAGATACGTTGGAGACGTATCAAGAATCCCCAATCTTAGTTCCTACTCGTCCTCGAGTAGGTAAATGATAAAATAATAATTTATGAGGTGACATGCTACTAACATAAACTTGATAAATCTAATGTAAAAGCATATGCACGCTGAGATCATAAAACTTTAAACACAGGCATGATAAATAAAACTTTTATAGTAAAGCATAGCAATTACTTTGCATCACGAAGAGTAACTCAAATAAAGGATCAATTATAATAATGCAAAGAAAGGTAAACGTTTGTTTCAGGTATAGAGAAAGCATGGCAAAGTGATATTTCGATTGTCCTTAAGAGTGGGGCAAAACATAAATGCCAGGACACCTTCAAAGTTCATGAGGTAGACTAGAACAAATAATTTAAGAACAAATAATATCACATCATGAAGTAATTATTGATGTTTATGGGACAAATGCACATAGAACTCATAATGGAAAAAATGCTCTCTCAACTGTGCATAAAGTTAGAAGATGGAGACTCAACATAAAAGTAAAAGAAAGACCCTTCGCAGAGGGAAACAGGGATCACTCATGTGCTAGAGCTTTTATTTTATTAAACAGATGTATTAAAAGTTTGACACTGAGTATCTATATTTTGAGAGATGTATGCTAATGTCAACGAATGGTAAACAGAAAATAC